>VZTY01030711.1:20626-175850 GCA_013400935.1 Turnix velox | reverse complement strand
CCCCCCCGCCTCCGTGCATGGAAATGAAATAAGAAAGGATCTCTTGTCATTTTTTTTTTTTTATAGGATGCACTGAATGTGTCTCAACTCCGCCTCCTGGGCTGAAAACAGAGACGAATTCACAGGCTGCAAATCCTGTTCATTGACCAGCTTTGATTTATTTATTTCTTAAAAAAAAACCCCAAAACCCAAAAAACAACACCTCTCCCTCACTGGGCTTTTGAGCTCCTTGGGTGACAGTGATGAGCCTTTCTTTTTTATTCCATTTTTTCCCCGTGTCTTCAGCCATCCCCTCAGGTGGCTGCGAAACCCTAAAGTTAGGAAAGAAAGGCACCTCTCTGAGGCATTTCCTTTTTCTCTTCCCTCTCTCCCCCTCCCGCTTTCAGTAGCCGGCTGCAACTGTGTAATTAAATTGTCAAAGTGAAATGTTACGGGCTGAGCCGCGCATCCTTCTCGCACCCCTCGTCTCTCCTCTCGCCTCCTCCTCTGCTTTCCCTGCCCTGCTTTCCTAGCCCGACTGGGAGGCAGAGAGAGGGGATGCGGGAAGGTGCCCGCCCGGGGGCTGCCCTGGGGATGGAAGTGTGTTTGTCGTGCGGGAGGGAGGGCTGTCCTGCCTGATAGCGAACGCTGCCAATCCAGCTGGGCTCTGGAGGTAGCGCTTGAGGCGGCCGCTCCAGATGTTAGGGTGGCTGCAATCTCACAAAACCCCGTTATTCCGAGGCTTCTGTTATCATTAGGTTACTGCTTCGGGCTTCACCGGTGCTTTTTCTCTTGCGCCTGTTTTCCACGTTGGTTCCGCGTCTGTTTGTTTCAAGTCTCTCGTTCCCCAAAGTTGGGCACAACGTATTGCGATACTTCAGCTGAACTTGTTGTTGTTGCTTCAATGCGCAGATGAAGTGACTAAAGCGGCGTAGCCTGGTTATGAGATAAAGCCGCTGGCATTTTAATTCGAATGTGTCGTTTATTAAAAGGCTGATTGTACGTGGAGGACTGCCTGGAAAATGTCACGCATTCGCGTAGTATGTATACTGTATTGGCCAGTGTATAAATATGCACGTTGCCTGGTGAAAATATCTGTGCTTTCTGGAGCGTTGATCCCCCTGTTTAAAATTAAAGGGGAATGCACAGTCCCTTCCCCTCTCCCCTCTTCTGCGTGCTGCTGATTTGGGTTAGGTGCCCTTTCCTATCCAAGGCAGGCGTTGGGGCTCCTGCTGCCTGCGCCAGGAGCGTGTACACAGTTCTACGCGCACCTCAGCTGGGAGTGTGGGTGAACGCAGCGTCGGGGGAACACACAGAATAACCCGTCAGTGAATCTCTTCAGAAACAAACAGTCCCAAGTCCCAAGGAGCAGTATTATTCTTTGAGATACGTGACACATCCTATTTTGGGAGAGGGCTGTGTGCAGGCAGCGGAAAGTGAGAGACACTGCTCGTTGTAATCCCACATAGTTTCGAGGGCTGCGGAGGTCTGTAGTGTAGGGCATTGGCCCCTCAGAGCATCGCCTAACGCGATCTATATGGATTGCAGCTTTTAAGTTTCATAGGTTCTAGAATTACAAATTAGCTAATTTTAATCAAAACATGTGAAATGTTATCCTGGCTGGATATAAAGGCTGACTGTGCTGGATCCTCTGGGTTTGTTTTGTTTACTTTGGCTGCAGGCACACTCAGCGGTTTGGGAGATAGTTGTTCTTCTACAGTATAACAGATGTTTGTCTGAAAGGGTGAAGAAGAAACAAAAACAACATTGTGTGAAGGAGAAAAATTGCACAATTTTAAACTAATGCTTTGGTATTAAGCACTGGTGTTAACCTTTACATAGAGAGTTTCTCTTTTTTAGCTGCAGGGAGCTACTTAAAGATAGGAACCTCAAGGTTTTAGGTGACTTGAAAATACAAGGTGGGTAGGAGTCGTGTTATGAGCTGGTGGGATTTCTGGTCAAGCGTGAAGTAGCTGATGGCAGGACCTTTCACAGAATGCAGGCCACCTTTCAAAGTGATCTGTGCTCTATGTGCTGTGCTGGGAGACTGCATTTTTAGCGGGATGGTTGGGCACTGTCATCCAAGAAGGGGAGAGGGAGAGAGAGAGGGAGGGTGGAAAAAAACCCCAGTGATTTGAGTTTCTGACTTGTTGAGAAAGTTAAAATCCTGCAGCGCTCGCTTTCCTTTTTCCTCACTGAAGAACTGAGATTGCCTAGTTGTTCTCGGTAAGCCGAAGGAATACAATAATGTAACAAATTGGCTACACTGTGCAAAATGTGCGCAGGGCCATGACAGAGGGAGCACAATGTGCCCTTGTGCGGGTTCATATCTGTACGGTTCAAACAGGCTGACTGTTTCCCTTCATCTGAACTGCTTTCATCTGGACCAGTGTAAAATAAGCTCTGGTAAGTAATCACGGCCGAGCAGAAAGAAAGGAATGTATACAGCAATAGACAGCCTAAGCTGTAAAAACTGTAACCCGAGCATCGGCAGCAGATCAGATATCAAGGCTTTAAGGTAGGGGAAATGAAAGAGATGAAGGGGAGGAAAAGACGAGAGAGGGAATGGAAAAGTCAGCTTGGAAAGTGAAGGAGAAGTAGGAGGGCCCCCTCAGGGAAATTTGGCTCAGGGATTAGGGAATTTTATCATGGTGTACAGTGACCTACTCAGGTTTCAGCCCACGTTGGATCAAATTGCCTCCCTTTGCTCGCAGAAAGAAAAAGGACTGGTGTATATATGATTTTTTTTTTTTTCTTCAGGTAATAAAAAGGCCATTGGTACAAGCCTCTATTTTAAGTACAGCAAATGCAGGGCACTATGAATGAGCAATAAAATTGCCTCATCACTGAGACTTCCCTCAAGATTTGTTGTTTGATACAGTCACATATTTACTCATGAAGGATCACAACACCTAAGTCTTTGGTTTGTTGTCTTCTGACAGCAGTGTCACAGCTTGGTTTTAACATGACTGGATGGGTATGCAGCAGGTCGCTTGCTCTTCTGCCAGATACTAAGTAATGTTTTTGTTATCCCTAACCTAATGTACATGGTGGTCATAACAAATCTTCATTTGATACAATGTTGTGTGCAAAAAGTACATGGCTTCCCACAGTTTTCTGATATTACATTTCAATGACAAATAAATTCAGGAGGAATTGTTTTGTTTCGCTGTGACCTTCACAGCCTCTCTTTACTGATTGCTGTTTTCTTTTGTCCTCCTTCCTACTTCAGATGATACTTGTCATTTTTACTTCCAGGGGTGGCATTCTTCACCTCCTTCAGTGCAGTGCCTTTTCTCACTCTTTGGTGAATAACAGAACACCTAATAGATTTGAAGCTATTATAATTGAGGAACTTAACGCTATTTTAGGATTGAAATATTCTTTATGGTTAAATTGATGAAAATGGTCATCAAGATGCTGTGGTGGTGTCCATTGCTCAGGACAAGCTAGGTGTTGTGAAATGAATGGATCACACTGGAAGTTCTCCCCCACAACCAAGACAATGTACCTGCACGTCTCTGTCGGTAGAAACATGAGCAATTAATTTGTGCTGTAATTTCACAGGGCTGCTCCGTGTGCCCAAGGAGTTTACCATCTATAAATATTCTCAATAACTAATTTGTATCTAAAATTGGGCTTGGTGCCCAATGCCTAGAGCTTAAGACAGCCCCATCTGTTATGGTTTAATAGTAAACTCATCATCAGAAGATCTTTCAGTTTAGTGTTTTAATATCCCTGTTTGGCATTTAGAAGTACTACTGTTGGAAGGAGGGAAGTGGTGAAGCAGGCGGAGCTGCAGCTCTGCGCCTGGAGTGAGCCAGAGCCCTCAGAAGATTCCAAGGAAACTCCTCCCTTCTCTCCTGAAAAGTAAAAAATGTCCTTGGGAAAGTAGAAAAGCAGACAGACTTTATCAGCTCTACTATTTAAGGAGAATGAAGGGTAGGGGGGATGTGTTGTTTTGTGGTATAGTTGTTTTTTTTTTCTTTTTGCAAAGTATGCAAAGAAAGGAATTTTGTAGAATGGCTTCAAAAGGGAGTTGTGTTGTCACCACAGGGACCCTCACCTGCTTTTGCATTGTAGGAATAATGCCTCCCCAGATAACCTGGGTATTATGGAAGCAAACATGTAGGAGGACAAAGGATATGAAAGAACCAAGAAATTTAGCTTTCTGATAGCCTAAAGGTCTAGCCATAACATTCAATATGGCAGTAGCACAAATGAGGGAAGAAAATGAGGGTTGGTTAAAAAAAAAAAAGAAAAAATAGCATTAAAAAAATAAATACAAGTTGGTATTGTGGCTATAGAAACGTTTATGTTTCCTCAGCATGGTGAAAGTGAATTTGTGGGGCTCTGCACTGAGCGGGTTCTGCAGGCAGGGAAATGGAATGGAGCCACCACGCTTCCTCCCAGATCTGAAATAAACATTCAGCAGTAAAACCTAGAAGAAAATGAGTCTGACAGACTCCTTCTCCCCTGCGTTTCCTGCCTCCATGTTTGCCAGGCCTCATTTGGTGAGGCCAGGCCTTGCCCCCTGTGAATAAGGTTCATAGAGAAGGGAAGGCAAGAGGTCTTAGGATGGAAAGGGAAGCATGGCTTAGCTTTGGAATGTATAAATTAGTGAAGATTTGGGGAAATGATGCATTGCAATGTGAAAAAAAAATAAAATCAAGCTGTAGGAGTTACTGTTATGATGAAATGAATCGTAAAGCGGGAATAAATGTGATTATATTTTTACTGCCTGGTGTATAAGTTGGCCTCATGAAGGAGAGAAACCACAGCCTGGTGAGCCAACACCACCCTCTTCCTTGCTGTGAATTGGAGGCAAATTCAAGTCAAAACGCTAATGGACATAATAGTTAGTTAGTTGTCCTCACTGTTCCAGGAGGGAGGCTGATGCTGTATAGGACAAGAACAGGGGAACCATACAGTTTAAACATGCAGATTACACATTGCCCTGTAGTGGTGAAAAGTGGTTTGGGACTTAGAAGGGAGCAATGAAACAACCGCCTTCTATAAAGAAGGAAGGTCTTTGGTGGTGATGTGTGACTGGTGCCACTAGAGTGCTTGGGAGCCATTGTCTTTGTCAAGGGTGAGCTGGTTGTTCTCATCCAGGCCCCGGAGAGTGCCTGGGCACTTAGGTGGCTGTCATGGGGTGTTGCTGCACACCCATGCTGCCATATAGAGGATTGGCTCCAGTGGGATGTCAACCCATTGCTTGAGTGCAGTCTGAAGAGGTAGATGAAAAAGTTGTTTGTGTTTTCCATCAAAGTCTTTGGGTCTTGTCTGCTTGGTGCATGCGGGAGAGCTTGGCATGATGACGTGGGCCACAGGACAGGATTTCTGTGCTTTTCCTCTCAACTCTGGCCCATGCCGTGAGTGACATTGGGGTCAGTTTGCCTGTGAGGGACTGAACATTGCCTCCTCAGCAGGGTGAAGTTGGCTTTGGTGCTGTAATTTTCCAAAAAAAGTCCACAGATCCCACAGGATTCCTTCTGGATTCAGTGGTGTTGAAGCTTAGCAGTGTGACTGCTGACTTGGTGGTAGAGGAAGGATAGACAATGTTTTCCCTAGTGCAGTGGTTTTTCACATCATGCCGGGCCTCTAGCAGGGCTCTGGAGTTAGGGGTGGCTGCCTTTGTCTTGCAAACCCCTCACGTCCTTTTGGAGAATGACTCTGAGAGTAGGAGTGGACTAAGCATAGTTTCTCAGCTGTCCTGTAAATGCAAAAGCCTGGAACTGCTGCTCCTTGCACATCCTTCATTTGGTTGTCCATACTTGTTTTCTCCCTGGGCTTTGGCAGGCCCATGCAGCTGATTCCTCTGTAGCCTGCTTCATCACTCCATCTTCTTCTCTTCTGCTCCAGTGTCAGATCCTGCATTCTTATTTTACTTAAGCAGCATGGTTACAATTGACACCTTTCTTTTTTACCAGGGTTTTGAAGTTTGTACATCCTTTGGTGAGCTTCCCCTCAATGTATGCAGATTATGTATTAATCAGCTTGCTTCCATTCCCTAACTTTATCAAGAATTGGATTTTTTTTTCTGGATTCACACACAGAAAAGCTGTCTCCTTATCTTACCAATTCTATTTTGACTATTTCTATCACCTGGTCTTTATATAAGATCCTGTCTGGAGTTGGCATAGATTTGGTCTACCATTGAAATGGAAAGAAGGAAGAACATATGGAAACAGTGAAATTACAGTGGTGAGCTCCAAGTCTGTGGCTTCAGCAAGCACATGAACTATTATCTTTATGAACTAGGTGTTAGATATGGCCGTAAACAAGTGTTGTAGCGAGAAGTCTGAGGAAAGGTGATGTCATGGTTGTGTGGACACCTATCAATGAGATAGAGTTAGTGCTTTGTCTGTCAGCTTGTTTGGGATGGGATCATCTCCTTGGTTGCTTTGTGTGATTTGCTGTTTGATGTTAGCTGCTGGGAGAATGGTGTTAAGAGTGATCACCATCATTTTAATACTTCAGTTAAATTATGAAGGAGAATGTCTTAATAGATAGTAGTTTCTTTCATCCAGTCATACTGGTTGAGAAATCATAGTGCTTACTTTTGTTACTGCTAAAATGCAACCTCGTTCCACTCTCATTGAAGTAAATAGGAAAGATTTTTTTTTTTCTTGCAAAGGTCAAGACTCTCTTATGAGCAATTTCAAAATCAAATGTATTTTTTTTGTCATTACTGCTGTTAGTTTTTGTGCATCACTCATCATGGATGGTAAAAAGAGGCTTGAAAGGTACCATTACAAACCCAGCCATTACTTTGACTAGATTCTAAGGAGATGTACGTATATATGATTTCCCAGGAAAAAATAGTGTGTATACAGCTTTGCTTGCATATTCCTTGATGAGCAATTAGAAATTAGTCATTCCCTGAGTTGATCAACAGTGCAGATAAAACACAAAGCATCCACAGGAGGCAAATTTAGAGCTACTGTATTAATTTGGTTGCTTGAAGTTTAAGTCAGTAAGGCTTTGGACTCTACCTTGCGTGATTAGTCCCTGGGGCTGTGTCTCTGTAGTAGAAATGAGGCAAAGCAAGGGAAGCTGGTGGAGCTTGCCTTTGGGCCTCAGTGGACCCATTGGGTCATTCTGGGTAAGCGGCTGTAGTGAGTTTCACTCCCCACCTCCAGATCATTTAATTGTTGGATTCCCAAGGGCTAGAGACAGGGTTAGTACATTGGGACTTTCAGGACTGTGAGGGTCAGGTTGCCCAGAGAGGTTGTGGATGCCCCTTCCCTGGAGGTGTTTAAGGCCAGGCTGGATGAGGCATTGAGCAACCTGGTGGTGTCCCTCCCCATGGCAGGGGGGTTGGAACTAGATGATCTTTAAGATCCCTTCCAACCAAACCATTCTATGAAGACAGGCTGAAGGAGTTGGGGTTGTTCAGCCTGGAGAAGAGAAGGCTCAGAGGCGACCTCATAGTAATTATCAGTACCTGAGGGGGTCCTACAGAAAGGCAGGGGAAGGACTTTTTAATATGATATCAGATGGGAGGACTAGAAACAATGGATGTAAATTGGAAGGGGGTAGATTTAGACTTGACNAGCCTGATCTAGTGGGAGGTGTCCCTGCCTATGGCAGGGGGGTTGGAACTCGATGATCTTTAAGATCCCTTCCAACCAAACCATTCTATGATTCTATGAAATTTTTCTGAAAAGCTTAAAACTGAAAAAAAAATTACAAATCACTTACCATTCTGTATCATTTCCAGGGAGTTAAAATATATATTTTTAGCAATGAGTTTAGGTATTAGTTGCATTGTACTCACTGTTCAGCATAGGGTAGTAGTGACATAATTCAGACGTAACAGGCTGTTGTACTTCTTGTGCTGACCCTAAAGGTAGAGGTGTTTTCTGGCAATTTGCATCTGCAGACAACAGCCATGGAATTGAGACTTCCAGCAGGAGGTCAAGGGGAAATGGAAAAGGAAAAAACAGAGGGAAATTGATGCTCCAAGGGTCTGCTGTGGTGCTGTGTTTTGGTTTGTTTGTTTAGTTTTTTTCTTTTCCTGAAGCGTGGTGTTGTAGCACAATTGCACAGAGGATACTTGCTGGAAGAGTATAAATTGCTTGTGTTTATTGCTTATAGCTGCTTTACAGCACTCCTTGAGTGACAGGAACACCTATGCAATCTGCTGTGATGAATGAGCCAGGAGCAGCGCTGGCTCTCTGACATTCCAGGGGCAGAATGCCTGCTGCAGCTTTGAATTCAGAAGCAATTACCATCTGATTAATATTATTTATTTATTTAAATGACTGGAGAATTGCTGTGTTCTGTCATTAGACTTGCTTCCACTCAAAAATTAAGCTTAGAGCAGTTACTAAGACAAAATCTAGCAACCTGCAAATTTGACATGTACCGTTTGTTTTGAATCATACAATAGCTTGGGTTGGAAGGGACCTTAAAGATCATCGAGTTCCAGCCCCCCCGCCATAGATCAGGCTGCTCAGTGCCTTGTCCATCCTGGCCTTCAACACCTCCAGAGAGGTGGCATTTCTGGGCAACCTACTCCAGTGTTTCACTACCCTCACCATAAAGAACTTGTTTCTTATATCTAGCCCAATCTACCCTCTTCCAATTTACATCCAGTATTCCTAGTCTTTCCATCACCTATCCTATTAAAGAGTCCTACTCCTGCCTTTCTGTATGCCCCCTTCAGGTATTGATAAGCTACTATGAGCCTTCTCTTCACCAAGATGAACAACCCCAACTCCTTCAGCCTGTGTATTCTCCTTATTCCTCTCCCTGGTAGGCAGAGTTCCAGAAGACAGTTTTTGTCAGGAACATTGTTTCTGATGTCAGGATCTTACAGGAAAATAAAGTTTGAAATTTGTTTTAAAGGACTGATATTTGAAAACAAAAAAAAAAAGCAGAGACCAAATGGAAAGGCTTTGTGTGTGGCTTTTTTTATTTCATTTTTTAGTTGTCATACAACTTTAAACTGATCATTGCTGTTGCAATAATTCATTACTTGGTTTCCTTTGGTAGTTTCATAAATCCATAAGCCCTAGAGCTCCATGGCACTGTTTGGTTTCAGAAAGCTTTGTTGCCTGGCTGCAGATTTCCTAACTCGCTCCACTAAATCTCCTGGTAATGAGTGTTTTCTACAGAAATATTTTTGCCACATGACCCGGAGGATGTGTTTTTAATAGAGCTGGAGAGTTATGACAGTCATGTTCCATATTTTGCGTTTCCATACAAACATAAAATGTAACCACACGGCTGCTTGGAAATTGGTTCGAAAATAAATATAGCAAAACCGAGGAAGGTGCTCTTAAACAAATATAAGAGGTGTTTATCTGAAACACTATGGCAAAATGATTTCATGGTGAAGAGCTTTTAAGAGGTTTGACAAGTCAAGGCCTTATAACTCTGAGGAAAAGCATCTTTGCTGTGATTTTATTTGATTTGGTTCATGGGCAACTCAAGGAACTGTGATTGTGTCAGTGACCTGCTGTAGCTGAAAATACTGTAGCACAGTAAGATTGATTAACTGCTGGTTGAAAGAGATCCTCGCTTTCTGTTATTCTGTTGCTGCAGTCTTAAATATTTTATGGCCACACAGACAAGTTTGTGTGACGAATGTGTGTTAAAATATTTCTGACATTGAATGCCACAGCAAAAGTCATAAATATCTCTCCTTTTAATTTTCCCTAAATTATGAACGTAAGAGTCTCTGTCATAATTACACGTGCCAGTCAGAGATTTAAATGCATTACACTTTATGCACTTGACTTATGAAATGAATATCAGTCTTGGAGGAGGTGGGCCAAACCTGACACTTCCTCGTGTAGCACAGATATGGTTCGATTTATTCAGTCCTCCCTTCCTTCCAAATGGTTATTGATTACATAAATAAGTGGGACATTTTTCTCTTTCAGAACTTTGCAGAAAACACTATGAATGAGCTCCTTGGCTGGTATGGTTATGATAAGGTTGAATTGAAAGATGGAGAAGATATTGAATTCAGGAACTACTCGGCAGATGGGGAAAGCCGCCAGCACATTTCTGTTCTCAAAGGTAATGAGACTTAATGCTTCTGTGTCCATGCAAAGATGGATTAATATCTCAACCTGTCTGAATTGGCATGGGCTGGGAAGCGCGTTCTGCTGCTTGCCCTGTGGTTGGTTTAAATAAAAATATTGGAGAGTCCCTTCCTAGTGCAAGAAATCCAATAGAGTATGAGGAAAATCACTTAACAAAATTGCTGTTAGGAGGCACTTACTAATCCGTCTTCACAAATATACCCTTTGTGAGTCAGTTGAAAGTCATGTACCTGTGGTACCTATAAACTGCTCACAACTGGAAAGAAAAAGAGGGAGCTCTGTTTTAGCTGTGCGGATTTAAGGAAGCCTTTTGCTTTCAAACCAAGGCTTTTTGTGCTGTGGCTTTTTAAAATGCTGAAAGATTCACAACACATGTGGGATTTAGGATGAACGTTCACAAAAGGTTCCTCAGGGATATTTATACTATAGTGTCTTCTGCAAGTGCTGTAGAAGTTCCCCAGGGGTGTGGAATTTGTTCAGGACACTGATAGATCTTCCTGTAGTGTTGTATGAGATAATTCAAAATGTGAAGGATGGGATTCAGTCTTTGTATTCAGCCATTCAGTTGCTGCCTTCTGAGTCCTCCTCAGCCACAGCAAAATGCGTAGGGACTTGTGATCAGAGTATAGGGATGAGAGAGAGATTGCAGCATCTTGACTTATCCAACAAGAGTCCCTCAAAGGTGAGGGAAACAAAGGAAACTGCAGTTGCTTTAACCTTCTTGACTGTTGCTTTTCACTGTGCTCGTGGCCAGCAGTATCTGGGTTTTCTTTCTGATGGCCAGCACCAGCACTGCATTCAGCAAGTGTTGCAGTGAGTACTGATACCACAGAGACTGGTTCTGAAGGCTAGGAAAAAGGTAGAAAAACTAAAGGTGAGGTGGAACAACCCAATTGTGTTAAAATTGAATGTTTACAGCTTGTTAGTTCTGCAGTGACATTGCTGATCAATACTTATTTTTCATTGAAAAAGCAATGTCATTAAGCCACCTTTGAAGAAACTTGGTTCCTATGCAGTAACAGGATTAATTTATTTACGTTTCAATTAATAGATCTTTTTATTGAATGATTTGTGGCTCCAGTCTGTGCCTGATGAAATTTGATTTTTTTTTTTTGTAGACACATGATACAAACCATATGTTATATGTTACCAAACAAAGATGTCAAATACCCGTGCCAGGTAGAAACTTTCGGTGCAGCCTGTGGGAGGGGGAAAAAAAGTGTGTTTCTTTTTTGGGGAGGGAATAAAAAGATTTAAATCCTGCCCCATAGCTGACTGAGGAGCACTGGAGAAATTGACACAAATAAGAATCCTGAGGGGATTTGGGATGAAAGATTTTGAATAATAAATGTAATTGTTTCATGCATGCTTTGGTGTAATTTCAATATTTTGTTCCTTTCTTTCAATCCTTTCCATTACTCCTACTCCTCTTCCTGATAGAGAATTAGGAATTCTTTCAGTTTTCATTTTATGCTTCTTGCATTGAAGTCACAGCACACAGTGTGATGACCATGCAAACAGTGGAAACAAAGGACATGAACAGGATATCATTGATTAAATCAGGATACCTATGACAAAATCAGCTCATCTTTTAAAGAATAAAAAAGTGTCATTGTGCTAAAAGTGAGTTTCATTTATTAAAAAAGAAGCTTTTCTAAAGAATACTGGAAAGTATCCACTTTTAAAAGGGAAATATCTGGAGAGGGTTGTGCATCCTTATATTAGGGCAAATAATTTAATGAACAGATTGATGAAAGTATGTAGGGGCATTTAAGGGAGATATTTGTCATACTGTACAATGTGTTCTTTGTGTTTTACAGAAAATTCTTTGCCAAAACCAAAATTACCTGAGGACAGTGTTATTTCACCATACAATATAAATCCAGGCTACCCAGGGCTTGCCACAGGAAATGGACTTTCAGACTCACCAGCAGGGTCGAAGGATCACGGGAATGTACCTATTATTGTCCCATTAATTCCACCACCTTTCATAAAGCCACCAGCAGGTAAATCCTAATGAACTTTTAAAAATGATATATGTCATAGAGATGTGTCCTGAGATTGCTAGATTATGATGTCTTTAGAAGAGAGCTGATTTCAAAATATTTAAGATCACAGGGACCTTTAAAACAGTGGGAGAGTAACTTTGTTACTTTTCTTGAAAAACTTCCGCAAACTCAATGACAATGGACCTCTGCTACTTGTGACACTCTGTGAGGTGGATTATGCTCACAGTACTTCAACAACCTCTGCTTTTTGAAAAAAAATTGTTTTGATGAATAAAGCCTTTAAGTAAATTAATGAGAGATGATTAAATTGAAAATAGGCTCCATGAAGGAAACGGTGAAAGAGACACAGCTATCAAATCAATATCATGTCTTTATATCAGATTAACAAGCCCATCCTGGGGAAAACTGTCTCTTGATTCTCATTGAAATCCCTGACCATTGTCTCTGGAGGGTTTAATATGATCTTGACTCTACACAGGAGACTGTACTGATATGTTTTACATTTTCATTAGATTTTTATTTGGAGTGATTTTATAACATGCCATTCGTCAAAGTTTGTGTGAAAAATTATTTATTCCGTACTGTGAGCTGCTTACCGTGATCTGTGAAAGTAACTCTTATGGCAGCACTGGGGTGATTAATTGCTGTGTTATTATTTACTGCTGTAAGTGGTGTGACAATTGGTGGATGTAGACAGCAGCAGGCTCAGTCCTGCTTCCTTGTTTGTCCCTTGGTTGTCTCTGGGGGCTCTTGGGTAACCAAGGCACTGAGGAGTACAGGGTGACCTGCAGTGCCTACTCAAAAAGGAACTCTCCACACAGAACTTGGCTAAAGATTCCTCAGGGGATGTGAGGATGCTTTTGCAGATACAGAACAGCTTGTAGGATAAGATCCCAGGTGTTAGATGGTCACCTCTACTGTTTGCTGCATTGACTAAAGGTAACTAAAATAGCCATTGCTCCAATAAATGGTTTGCCTGTTGACAGTCACTTGAGAGACTACAGTTGTCCCTCCCAAAATGTTTTTATGCTGTTGAGTTCTATCTCTAAAGAAGTATACTAATACACTGTGAATAATTTTCAAATGTTACTCAATATACATTCCCTGCCAAAGACTTTTCATCTATTTTATGCGATATTTGCTAATTACCAAAGCTATTTGGGCCCATTCCTGGAGCCTTTACACAGCTAAAGATCTCGGGCCATATGGGCTGGATCCTCATCTGTTGTTGTTTTGGCCCTAAAGCTTAAATCAAGGACTTGTGCCATCCCAAGCTATTTTCTCCTTTAATCTGAGTCACGAATGAATCCAGAATGCTGAATTTGTGGTACACAAATGTAAGGCTGTGAGATGCATTGTGAAAACTGCCACAGTTGCTGCATTTTTATGGCATCAAACAAGCAGGAGGGGATGGAATTATGAAGTAGAAAAACAAATTGCTGTAACTGTAGTTCAGTGGACACTGGGGAACTTTCGCCAAGTCAACTGCTTTCTGTTCTTTGCCCCTCCACCTACTACATGTCATCCCATGTTCAAATGCATGGCTAAGGGTAATGTGCAGAAAAGGCTTTTTGGAAGTACTTTCCATATTTATTTTTTATTCAAATAATTCATAATTGTTGATTTAGTCATGCAGGGAATATCAACATATAATCTCTCCCTCCTATGACTTTATCCCATGATCAGTAATGAATGCTAGATTACCATGACTTCTGTGCAAATGAGCTTATTTATCTTTGTTTTTGAGAGCAAAGTTTAGGAGGACCAGAGGGGGAAGAGAGAACCTCTGCGGGATTTACAATAAGCACCAGTAGCAATTGTTTTGTTTTATCTTAGGGCGTAGGAGCCCTAGTCATGATCACCCCAAAGAGCCTGGCAAGAAACAACTGGTGAGTGCAAGCAGAAAAAGGAGTACAAAGGAGGCAGGAGTGCCAGCGTGCGAGCCAGTGGTCTTGGCACTGCACTTTGACACTGTTTCATGGGCACTACATCAAAGCAGGAAACTTCAGAGTCAGGCAAAAGCAGACTCGAGTAACTCTGGGGGGATGTTTGCTCAGAGCCCCTTGCAAGCACGGGAGATGACTTTGGAAACAGCACAAAGATACTTGTTTGAGTTGAGCAGGCAGATGAAAAAAAGATTCACATCGTTAATTGCTGAAGCTGAAAGTCAAATATTTTCTGCATGGGGGAGAGAGACTGGCTATGAGTGACCCACCACAAGAACAAAAGCTGCTTATATTTTGTTCGAGTTAATGAAGAAAGGTGACAGGGAGGGGGAGGTGGAAAGAGTCCAAGAGAAAGCTTCAAGGTTAAAATGGTGGGCAGAGAAAGGGATCTTTGCAGCACATTTTGAATGGCTGTGTACATGACAAGGTTACATTATGGGCCAGAGAGAAAAACCTCATAATGATGCACTGCAGTGACTGTGATGCTGAGAATCAACATGAATCCAGACTTAGTGCACAGATGGGGAAAGCTTTAAGATATTGTACAGGAGAAAAATCTGCAAGATTGAAATACAGCCCAGAAGAGAATGGCCAAAAATAAAAATGATATCTAAATCATGAACCTGAAGGACAGGAAAGATGATGGTGCGTTCCACCAATATTGAGCTAATAATATGGTGTGAGCACTTGGGGAGAAATTATTAAGACTTTAATTCTTGCCATATTGATCTTGAACTGGAGGGTCAGCAGCAGTAAAGAAGTGTCAGAGAGACAGACTGAGGTGTTCCTTTGGGCAGAAGAGCAATGGTCTGAAGAGAGAAAGCAGATCCAAGAAACAGTCATGATGAATTATCGGTTGAATAATTTTTGCAGATAAGATTCTGTGCAGATAAGAGGGGGAAAAGGAGTGGAGCATGAGAGGCACTCGCAGAAGCCTGAAGGGAGAAGCAGGAAGGATGCTCTACAATGTACATTCAATACAGAATTGCAGAGGCAGGAAAGCACTGGGAAGGACAGTATCAGGAAGTCCAGGGAAACAGGATTCCTAGGGACACATGTATGATACTTGGCACCAGAAACAGCTTGAGGAGGAGGAAGGTCAGCTATGTCGAGAAAGGAGTCATTGAAGACTTCAGCAGATTAAGTCTTGAACATGCTGGAAAACTTTGAACAGTGTATATCTGCTTTCATATTGAAGGCTAACACCTGGAATAGTTAAGGAAATGACCTTCCTCCCCCCCTTCTCCACCCCCCCAATGCTTATTTTATAATGAAGTAGGATTTTTTCTTTTGAAAATCAAATAATTTTGAGCAGTAGCATTACAATATTACATCCAAGCTGTTCAGCTTTCTGTTTTAGTCAATTGAAATAATGGGGAAAATTTTTCTTTTACAATCCTGGAAAACACTAGACTGCTGCCTGACCAAATATAAATTACTCCAATAAAGTCACGCTCTCCTTGTCGTAGCTCTAAATTGCACTTGAATACATGGATCTGGTGTGGTGCATTGACTGTCTACAGACTCTGGGGACAGAGTTCTGTAAACAGGCTGCCTGGAGAGGTCTTCTTCTCTGGAATATTCAAAACCCACCTGGATGTGTTCCTGCTCTAGGTGAACCTGCTTTGTCAGGGGTGCTGGACTAGATGATCTTGGAAGATTCCTTCCATCCCCTGCAGTTCTGTGAGCTACATGTCGGTGGAGCACACTAAATGTAGTCATGGAGTGGGTCCAGAGGAGGGCCACGAAGATGGTCAAAGGGCTGGAGCAACTGCCCTATGAGGACAGGCTGAAGGAGTTGGGGTTGTTNGGATGTAAATTGGAAGGGGGTAGATTTAGACTTGACATAAAAAAGAAATTCTTTACAGTGAGGGTGGTGAAGCACTGGAACAGGTTGCCCAGAGAGGTTGTGGATGCCCCCACTCTGGAGGTGTTCAAGACCAGGCTGGACAAGGCACTGAGCAGCCTGATCTAGTGGGAGGTGTCCCTGCCTATGGCAGGGGTTTGGAACTCGATGATCTTTAAGGACCCTCCCAAACCAAACCCAAACTATTCTATGATTCTGTGACAAGCTTCCCCAAGAAGGATTCTGGTTTGGCATCCTGGAAACTGTTTGCCAGAGCTATCCACCGACCTGCCCCACTAGGCAGATAGACCATGCTCAAGCAGTGCTCAGATGAAAAGGGGCTTTGTCATTCAATGTCAGCTAACCAGCCTGCATCTGGAAGCAAATAAGAAGTCAGTGCAACCTCCAGAGAGTTGGTGTAATAATCTCTTTGTGGCTGATACCCGTCCATGCCCAGCAGGCTGGTATCTGTGTTTAGTGCCAGCAGCAGATTATGAGTGATCTTCAGGGTTAGTCTCAAGTACAACCCTTTGTGACAAACTAGTAATAAGATTTGTTCTGCTTGGTGTTAAAACATTCTTGTTTTCTACACAGCAACCTAAATAAACTAAATTTTTTTCAGTTAAAAAATAACATAGGAACAGAAAAGCAACAGCCAGAAACGATTTAGAAATAAAACCCCCACCACTGCTGTGCAGGGTGTGTGGCCACAGTATGCAGCATGTCACCATATTGACTTATACTGCAGCCCTTAGTGGTAGAGTAAATCTGAGAGGGCACTTAAGGTGATTCTGCCCTTTTGCTCAGACAAGTTTGGACGTCTGTTTACTAGATGGGATGAAGGAGGCTAAAATCAAGGGTAGTCAAAGAAGAATGCAGAAAATTCTTTCAATGCAGGTGAGAACATGCTGCCTCCTTCCCCCAGCACCTGCTGGAGGCTATGATGCCTGAGTTTCCCCCCATTTTTTTTTTTAAAGTACCCTGTTTAAAGTAAACCAGATCTTGTGATCCCCACAACAGTGCCTCAGTAGGAGTGGTACAACTGCTGGTTTATCTAGCCTTTGAGCTTTGCTGTTGGCAAAACCCATCCTTTCCTTGATTCTTTCTGTGTCCAAGTGATGCACAGAGGAAGACCCTAAACAAGAGCAGATTCATTGTCACATTGTGCTGTGAGGGGGGATCACTGGCAAGAGATGTGGTGGAAGAGGAGGCAGAGAGAATGATACCTGCTGTTGATAGAGCTTTTCACAGGGGAAAGAAGTACAGGGGGGAAATACTGTTCTCTCACAGGGTTTTTAAAAGAAAACAAGCACGTTGGGAGCAAGCATAAGGATAGAATCAGAGAGTGCATTGAGTTGGAAGTGACCCTCAAAGCTCATCTAGTCCAACCTCCCTTCAGTGAGCAGGGACATCCTGCACTAGATTGGGTTGCTCAGAGCCTCCCTGGAGCCTTCTCTTTTCCAGGCTAAGCAGCCTGCTCTGAGAGAGCAAAAGGGATTTAAGTCCTTCATCACTCATATCATTGCCTCTAGGTAATATTTGGTTCACTGGTTTCCAAATAATAATGATTAAGGTTGTACAAAAAGTTATCAGAATCTTGTGAAAATAAAGCAGGAATGTGCCCAAGGAGCTGTATCTGGTGAGGCAAAATGAGTATTATTTCTAGTATTGAGGACCTTGTAAGGTATCCCTGTGATCTAAGGTGACAAAGAGATGTCATACTCAAACACCAAGCTGAGTAACTAGAAAATTTTTAGAAAGGAATAACTGATTTTCTGTGTTACATTTTAACTTTAGAATTACAGTTTATGGGATATTTGTTTTGGTAAATGTAAATACATATGAGTAACTTGGTGCAATGCGTGGATTAAGCATATGCCCTGTGAATGCTCTTGAGCTGCCTGCTGCAGCCTCTCTCAGCATTTAAATTGTGTTGGAGGGATCTGGAAGTATAAAAGATCTTTTAAATGGTAGTTAGTGGGGCAGTAAAAAATTATTTGCAAGATCATCTGTCTAAATTCACCAAGGAATTGGTTCTATGACTGAATTACCAAGAAGTCTGATTCCAGGCAGGACCTGGTGGCAATTTTCAATAAATAAAGACCATATGATGAGATCTAATTAAGCCTATATATTGAGGAGACTTTCATTTTACTAGGCTTTGAGTCCTGCTTCAGCATTTCCCAAATCATAGTCCAGCTGCTGAAGCAGCATTATAGTTTCTCCAGCCATGGGTTTAGCTCTGTAATAAAGACCACTGCAACAAATCCTATAGTTGCTACTCTTCAAATTTTTTCTCTTGTTTTCAGTTTGAAACATTGTCTCATTTACACCAATTGTAGGGTTCTTAGTGCCTGTGTTTTAAAATGCCAGCAGTTGCCAGGATGCCTGCCCCATCTAGCCCACTGTTGATAGCTTTTTCTCTCTGTGGAGGGCCAGGTGTTTTCTTTGTGCTAAAAAGAAAAATCACAAAGTCCACATACATACTTTAATAGCATATATTCAAAATACACAGGGAGTTCCCCCCCCCTATTAGCTGAAAAAGGTGCTTTTTTGTTTGCATGTTTAAAACCTGCCTAAATGCCAGCTTTTATTTGTGTTGTGCATTCATTGCTTACTGAACTATGCATGAAAATGTGCCTCATTTCATGCATAGAGAACGTAGGCAAGATTTCCCCCAAAAGATTTTTTTAAAAGGAGCTGGGACACTTTGCTTTATTGGCAGAATAGTGAACTTCAAGAGACTGGTCCTTAAAAGGAAACACATTGTCGAGCCCCTGAGGTTATTTCCATAGTGGTGGTTGCAGCAAGCTTTCTATTGTCAGCCCCGGTTTTTAATTTTCTTTTGGCAATTATTTTTTCAAAGGTACTTCTTGTACCTTAAGTTTGTCACACAACCCCACCTATTTGCTTAGAGGATGGGCTCTTAAGTGCTGTCATGAGGGTGGTGTCTTGGGAGTTTTGTTTGTTCATTTTTTAGTTTGAGATTAATCAGATAAAGCATCTCTGATGTAAGAAAAAATACTGTAATAGTGCTTCTGCCTTTGCTTGGGATAATCTGCCTCAGGAACTGCTTTGGGGTGAAATTGCTTTTCTTCAATGGTTTCAGGAGCAGCAGACAGGTAACTCAGAATAAACCATTCTGAAGTCCTGGCAGGTTCCAGTGGAAACAGTGAGGCCTTATTGTTAATGCTGCAGATGCTAGAGTCAAGATCTAATGTCTTTAAAAAGGAAGCTTTGTAGCTTTTCATTAGAAAGTAGAAGTGAAAGTAACTGAACTACTTAAAGATGTATGCCAGTGAATTGAGCGTGGTTCCCAACACTGGGTAAAAGGGTTGTTTTAGCTCCCAAAGGTAAAACCCTGAGATTCAAACTTCCTGTGTCAGAGGGTAGAGTGCAGCAGCAAAGAGAAAAGAAAGGAGAGCAGAAGGCAGGACTAGTGGGAAGATGGGGCTGCTGCTAACTGTGGTGGAAGGAAACTCACCAGCCAGGAGGAGATGGGTGGCGGGGAGACACCAGGATGGGAAACCCAAAATACTTTCTGTACCAGATCACAGATACAACAGATACATTGCCAACATGGATGTTCCACACAGGCTCACTCAGTACAACGGGTGTATCCTTTGAGATATCCAAACCCTGTGCCTACCTGGTGTTCCTTCTGTGCAACAGGACTTCTTCAGTACTGTGACTGGGCACCTTCACAAGTGATATTTTAGTTTTTCCAGAAGACTTTATCTCCTGCTGAATTTCTTGCAAGGAAATGTGGAATGTAAGATTTTGGAGTACTTCTCTAGGGATCATTGTCATTGTCATCTGCAGGATTAGGGTTGTAGCTGCACTTAGTTTCACTCAAATTCTTGAAACTGGAATTGAAGTAGAAAATGGATATTAGTTAGTTCAAAAGAGTATTAGTAGAAAATTGCAGCTTGAAGGGTAGTAAACTGATCAGGATTTAACTCCAGTATTGTAGGGATTTTAGGATCATCCAGCTAAACACTATAGGCCATGATGATAAAGGGACAGAGCTTCTGTACATGATAGATTTACTCTCTTGTAGTCATTACCTTCCTTCTCGCCTCCCTCCTCTCCAAATTATGATTCCATATAAGATCGATTAGTTTAAACTGCTGCTCATTGGGTTTAAGAGGAACAATTTTCTGCAGCTCCTTCACACTTGTTTGAAAAGGAAAAAAAATACC
Organism: Turnix velox; assembly: GCA_013400935.1. Lineage (NCBI taxonomy): Eukaryota > Metazoa > Chordata > Aves > Charadriiformes > Turnicidae > Turnix > Turnix velox. Next base: position 155,807 of record VZTY01030711.1, on the reverse strand, counting down.
AAACATTCTGCTTAATTAAGACCTAAAGAGGCGGTGCAAACTTTTGATGATTAATTGAAGCATGCTTTAGACTGATGCATATTTAGTTATTATAATGTGATAATTTTATCTTGTTATACAAACTACTCCCTTTGGGAACATGATTTAAAACTGCAAACACTCTGTGTTTATTGCATTGTTCATTATGAAAAATACACAGGCTAAACCACAAGGAGATGTATCTGAATAGTATCTGTGCAGTGGGTGCAGGGAGTTCTTCTTCAGCCTGTAATGACACAACCCAGGGGCAGAAATACAGCATTGGAACTCCCACAATAGCTTTCCCTATGAAGAGCTGAGAATTCAGGAAAGCAGAGGCTGGAAATTCAGATCTTGTTCTGTGTGTGCAAGGAATAAGTCTTTCTCTTGCCTGGTGCAATTATGGAAGACAGTGGTATAAATATTCTGCTGAAAACTCTTCTGCCTCTGTGCGAGGTCTTCTTTCTCTTACCTGTGTAAGTACCCACACTACCTGTTGTAAGCATGACAGACCCAAGAACATGATAAGCACATAGCAGGAGCAGATCAACAAGGTACAAGCCCAAATGGAGAAAAAAAATCATAGAATCATAGAATAGTTCAGGTTAGAAGAGACCTTAAAGATCATCTAGTTCCAACCCACCTGCCATGGGCAGGGACACCTCCCACTAGACCAGGTTGCTCAATGCCTCATCCAGCCTGGCCTTAAACACCTCCAGGGATTGAGGGGGCATCCACATTGTTAAAAAAAATCCCATTGTTAAAAAAATATTTTCTGTCACTTCAAAAGGATCAGTACCAGGACTTGCAAATGTTAATTTTTTGTACTTTACAAACATGTCTCAGCCTAGCTACGTGAGTCTTTAAAGTGATGGTTGAGGAACTTCATAAGTAGAGCTGCTCCAGTGAAAGCTCACATGATGGACACAAGTGTACTGTTGGAATGAGCTCATGTTACCTAAACATTTATGCTAAGCTGGACTGCCAGCAAAAGTTTGTGAGCTAAGGAGAACATTGCAGATGTCATGTACTGATGTAATTGCTGAGGAGAAGCTGTCTTAGTGCAGACTTAATCAGAAAAAAATATTAGAATAAAGATTTGAGACAGATAAGCAGTCTCAAAATACTGGATTTGAAATTCCCCACCTCCTTGCTTATTTGTTGCAGGCAGTTCTTCTAGTTAAGTGCTCCAGGGATGGGGATTTGATATGTTTTCCTGAAAGCAGAACAAGAATCTGGTAAAGTGATTTTTAAAAGAATTTGGCCTTACAGAACAAAAGCCTGTGAAAAACTGAGAAGAATCTTATCTTGAATGGAAGATTTGAATTACTGGTTTCAGATTATTCCAGTTTTTGTGTTTAGCAGAAGACAGTGATTAAATCACCAGCCTTTGGCCTTTCTTATTTCACGCAATCTTAATTTTTTCTTTATTAAGTTATCACTTCCCACTGCTGTAGATTGTAATGGTAGATATACATGGGCTATTACTTTTCCATTAATGTTTCAGTCCTCTTTTTCAGTCACTAAGCTTACACCACTGTAATGAAACATCCCTATTAGTTACTTCTACAACTTCTGCTTCAACCTCTACTGCAACCAGCATCAAGAAGGAATGCATATGGTCAGATTTGTGTTTTTATCATTGTCTCCAGCTGTCATCCATACCCATAAGCCAATGGACACAGCTATGGTGCTTTTCTTTGTACCAGGGGACTAGTTTTAGAGCAGTCTTCTTCGCACTGGACACAGCAGGGCACTTATTGGTGGTCCACAGGGAATTAATCATGTGATATTGGATGTTTTCCTTTTTTTCACTGAAGAATTGCATTATGAGCAGTTAGAGTCATATCAGAGATTTTACTTGAGCAAACCTACCCCTGATGGAACAAGGGTGGCTTAGAAGAGATGTATTAGTGTACTGTTCCAGGAAACACAGGTTTTGAAGCACTGCTGTTTCCTGGCTGCTTTGTGTGGCTATACTTGGCTAATCCTTTTGCAGCCATATTCCTGAGTCTTTTGAATGGAAGCAGCATCTATTTTTATTTTTACTGTTACTATTTAAAGGACTATATTGCATATGATCATGCTTTGATGACTGAGGAAGAAGGGAGCAGAGGAGAGGAATCAGTACATTTCTCTGTATCTAGGCACACACTTTCTCTCCCTTTCTGCCTTTCTTCTTTCAAAATTGATTAATAGTGATGATGCCTTCTGGATATCAGACAGCAGCTGGAAGTAGTTTGTGGGCCATTCTCTGCTGTTTTATTGACCATTAGATCCATGGACCACAAGTGAGGCAATGCTACTTTGAAGGATTCCATGTGAGATGGGGCAAAGTTCTGCTGGTCAGGACATAAGAAAGCAACAGCTTGAGAGAGTAGGTGCCTGCTCTGGCAGGTGGATTGGACTAGGTGATCTCTTGAGGTCCCTTCCAATCCTTGATATTCTGTGATCCTTGCCAGGCACTTAAGAGTAGGTCTGTGTGGGGAGAAGATGGATTGAGCCTGTCTTGCATCACCTCCTGAAGATACATGTGTTGTGGCATTTCCATGTAAAAGGATGTTGTTGCTACTGGATTGCTGTGTAATTGAAAATGGACACTTGTGTGGTCTTTCTCATCACCTGTGAGAAACAGTTCATGGGAGTCTGTGAACAGGGAGTTCAGTGGTAGCAGTGGTACTTCCCCTATGAAGTCAGGCATGAAAGCCCCTGAGAAACCGCTCCCCAGATGAGCCAACCTGCTTCAAAAAGTGGAACACTGGCATGTATTTTTCCAGTGAGCTCTCTCTCAGCTCTGAAACTTTCTTTTTTTTCATTAATGATGGTTACTCTCACCAGAAACGAAGGCTGTTTTAAAGGTATTGCTGGTAGATATTCTGTTTTCCAGAGATAAACCACTTGTCAGTAGGAGGGTATCTGCTCCTGTCATCTGAAACAAGAGGTTGCCGCCTGTTTCCTTTGGTTCACAGGGCCTTCTGTTGTCCTGATGCATTCAAAGGGGCAAGTTCAGACTGTAAGGAATAGGTTGACTATGGTGCAAAAGTAGATGAATCAGGACATTTTTCTAAAAGCTTAGCACTTCAAATGGCTCAGGATAAAAGCAAGAGGAAGAGCTCTAGGGCTGTCCTGGATGGGCAGCCTCCTGGGCAAGACTGATTCAGAGAGAAAACCATGACAGCACCCTGTGCTTCCATACATCTGGCTCAAGGGCTGCTTGATCCTATAGGTGGCCAAACTGTTTTTATTTCCCTTGATGTTCAATATGCGAAAGCATTCGTAATATTGGCAAATACCACCCAAAAGGGTAAGTGATAAAACCCATTTAATACAAATCTGTGTTATAACATATCCTTAAATATAGGTTTAAAGGTAGATAGTCTGATTAAAACTAAAAGGTCATTATTTTACATTGTAAAATTTTATTTGCAGCTATAAATCATAACACAATTTGTGGAAGGAAAAAAATTATCGAACTGGTGATATTTATTCCACAAAGGTGAATAAAATGCAGCCTGTAGTTCTGAGTTATGATAGCTGGGGAAAGGAGCCAAATCACTCTGCTAAAAATTAGTTTGCCAATAATTTTACAGAATGATGACAGTGTAGCTTCAGAAACAAATCCTTTATAGGGAAATGGGATGGCTGCATGACAGACTCCCTGAGCTATGAATTCTCCACAGCTCACGGCCCAGGAACTGCTTTAACTATTAGTCTTCAGGGATTCTATTTTTTTCCCAGAAGTTAGACAATGGCTGCTGTCTGTAACTGAAAGGTCATGCTGTATTATAGACTGGACATAAGAACTGAAGAATTTCAAATTTTAAGTCAGGAAGATTCCTTTAAATTACTGTCTTGATCTATTTAAGAGTCTTTACTGTTCACTGCTTCTGTCTGTGAAATTGGACTGGGAATGGTGTTTTCACTGTAATAATAAACCTTGTTTTGGTTTTTTTTTGGGGGGTTCTCTTTATATGGCAGAAAACATTCATGCCACCTTCATAACATGTTAGAAAAGAGCTTGAAAGAGTCTCAGAAACTCTGTTTCAATTGAAGTGAGACTGATGAGCATTATGACTGGAAAATAACCTGGCAGAATTTACCACAGTGCTGCATCTTCCTTTCTGCTTGAATCTGTGTTTCTGTCACTGCTGTATTCACACAAAAGCTCCCTGTTTTGTACACTGGTCATTATTTTGAAACAGCACTGAGAAGGGGATATTTCGTGGTTTTTATTTGGAAGAGTGGTTTTGTTAGAGACCTGCCTCAGTGTGGTTTCTTTTGGGTGTGTTTTGTCACCAGCCTGCCGAGGAGAACATCTCAGGGGCTCACTGCAACAGACAGTAAGTAACCAGAACAAAACAGCAATAGTCCTTAAGCCTCTAGTCTTGGTTACTCATTTAATAAGGAGTTGTGCACTCTTAAGTGTGCTCAGGATCTGTCAAGATTTCCAGAGCTTTTCAGCAATGCACTGTTTTTGAGCTAATAATCTTTTCCAACCATCTTAGAAGCTTTGCTTGTCTACTGAACCTTGGCTGGCACAGGTCACTGGCTGCCTGAAGACCAAGCTGGTGATCACAGGCATGCACAGTTCTGCTCTCAAACAGTGAGAATTTAGAAATAAGATGAGCCAGTGCTAGTTGTTTCTAAGAGTAAGTGTGCAGATATCTGAGGAAGGTGTTTTCATCTCGTGTAAACGTTGTTCTTATATTTCTGTTGTAGAAGATGATGTGTCAAATGTACAAATAATGTGTGCCTGGTGCCAGAAAGTTGGAATCAAGCGCTATTCCCTGAGTATGGGAAGTGAAGTGAAATGCTTCTGCAGCGAGAAGTGCTTTGCAGCTTGCCGAAGAGCATATTTCAAGAGAAACAAGGTAAGAGAAATAAGGAAAGATGTAACCTACTTAGACATAGCTTTAAGCAGGCCCAGCCTGGGTCTTGTTTATCATCTAATAGAAGCTCTTTTCTTTTGTTTTCTCTGTCTCACCTAGTGCCTCCACTTTCCATCTGTTTTGTCTGTTGGACTATCAGCCCTTTACTAACCCTCTTTCTTTCAGTCTCCTTCAGCTCAATGCTTGGGTTTTGTGAGAGTCAGGGGATTTAAATAGTAATGAGCAGTAAGACAGGAGTTCTGATTTGGCCTTAGAATCTCAGGATGGTTGCTGCATATACACAATCAAGAGGAAGAATCAGGAAAATAGAGGAGGGTTGTATATGACAGTGTCACAAAGTCCCATGGTGTTAGAATCATGGCTAGTGGGCAAAAGCTTTTAGAACCTAAGTCTGGGTCCCATAGTGAGCTGTAGTTTCACTCTTTTAAAGTGTATCATTACAGAGAAATTATCATTGCTGCAAAATTCTGAGACTGTCCAAGTTTTGGGTTGGAGTAAGCAATGTTAGAACATCTAGAGTCACATGAAAACCCCTCCTACTTAATTTAAATTTAACCCTATCTAAAATTAGAATGCAGTCCTCATATTGAATGTCTACAAAAATTACAGTAATCACTGAAGTACAGTGCCTGGAAATGCCCCCTAGGTTACTTCAGCAGCTGTTTCTGCAGCAGAATTGCAATATATCATTTAAAGAAAAATAATGAATCAAGGCTTCAGCATTTTTAGTTGTTGAAAAAGTAACTGTGATGTTTTGGTTTTTAATAGGCTGAGTCTTTGGATAACCTTTATAGTCTCAGAAATCTATTATTCATAAAACTCTTTACATTTTGGTTTTGTAAATTATACCATTTTTCTTTATGCTGCAGAACGTTCAAAGCTTTTCAAGTTCAAATTCAGGTTTCTGAATTTGTATTTATTTACATCTGTGCTAATAACAAATACATACATATGGATCCTAGATTTAAGATACAATGTTTTAGTAAATTACCCTCCTTTATAAATTTGGGTCACATCATCCTGCCAAGAAGCAAAAAATTAAAAAAAGGAAAAAAAAATGCCTGAAGAATTAGGTTGCAAAAATCAGTAGAGTGGAATTTTAGTGCAGTCTTGGAGAATCAAGCTCATAATGTCTACTGAAGCATATAGGCAAGCTAAAGTCACATGAGTCTTCTGGAAGGAGTGGTGTTTGCATAATTTTTCAAGAAAAATTGTAGAGGAGGGAAATATGTGCTCCTGAGATAATCTCCATTTGAAAACAAGTTCTCATGAATGTCTGTGTCTGTGCACACACACACATGTTTATGCCTATAACACATTCTGGGGTGACAGGATCTGGATCACCATCAGCTGATGCTCTCATGAATTTTAATCACAAAGGTGCATGAGTAAGATAGTTCATAGTAATGGAGGCATTGTCAGTGATCCTTGTTAGGTGATCCTGTATGTCCAGGAGTGATGAGGATCAGATAATTTGGGAAACCAAGGGAAGGCAGATGAAAAAACAACCAGCTTTGGGGGATTCTCCATCTACATCTGAGATCCTGAAATAGGAAGTATGGATCCAGTACTAAATTAAAAGAAATACCTGTTAACATACTTCACAGGTGTACTTCAGTCTTCTACTCACCCATTAGTAGTAGGACTCAGTAGCAGTTTCTGGTCATGAACTACATCATTTGGGCAATACAGGCAAAAGTTCCCTTATAAATTATTATCCATGCACGTTGTTGGAGACTTCCTAGTTATGGTATTATGAGAAAAGGTGAATTAGAGCATCTTATTGCCTGCGTTTCCTTTTCCCACACCTCTGTTAAATTCTTATGGGAGCTAAAAGATGCTAAATATTTCCATACAGAAACCTCTCTGTGTTCATTGTATTGTCTCTATCTAAATAACAACAGATTTTCTGAATCTTTTCACATACCATCATATCCCAGTGAAGTGTCCTATTCTTCACTAAAGAGGTTACAAATTAGCAAAATGTCATATGGGAGGACTTGGCAAAACATGACAAGATAACATATAATTGATAATGTGTTGATTGCCATGTTGGCTCTGCTTCAAAGCTGAGTGAGTGAGTCAGATTTTCTTCCTCTTTGCACCTGTGGAATCTGGAATTGTGCAGGATCTGACCCAGCAGGGGAAATTTGGAGCTGCTCCTTGTTTGTGCTTTTATGGCATTAGATGATCCTAGGACAGAATATTTAGGAAGTTAAGACAGGGACAGTGGAATTCATCAGCCCCTCATTCTTGACATTGCACTTCACCTGTTAGTATTAGAGTGGAATCTTTAGAAACAGGATCAAAGGAAAAGGTTGCAGTAGTTTTGGATTTAATTGCTGATCTCTATTCTGTTATTACTTGTCCAACAGCATGCCTGTCTTTTTTACGAGTCTAATGCTTATTTATGTATTTGAGAAGTTACACCACTTTATACTTTCTCATTTTTCCAGTGGAGAGGTAAAATAGTAACGTTTCACCTGCCTTACTTGTGTTCTTTTTGTATCTCTGCAACAATATAGTATTGTATTACATTAAATATGTACAGCTGCTGCATTTCTGGGAGCTGATAGGACTTTGTGGTCGCTTCATTTCAGGCTTGAATTTCCTAATGGATCGTGTTAAGCAGTCTTCCCTCCCTCCCCTGGATAAGAAGTGCTGTAATAAGCACTTGCTTAAAATGATAGGACTGTTTAAACAGTGAAGAGTAAGTCATTGCCAATGTCTCTAAGCAATCCTGTAAATTATCCATCCCTGAATGCCAATTGCTGTATTTAGAATTAGGGTTTTTTTTGCCATCCTAATAACAAAATGCTCTCCCATATATAGGGCAGATGCATGCTGAAGCAATGCATGTGCACAAATTCCCAGCTGGGAGAAGGGTTGGCATGTAACCACCAGAGAGCAGAGAAAGTGCCTTAGAGAGCCCTAGGATAGGTGGGCACTGCCCTCTTCTTTCTCCTTCCCTGTCCTCTCCTGCAAGACCTTGCTGGCCTCAAGAGTGTTTGAATCCAAGCAGCTTAGTTGGAGGTGCACAGAAATTCTTCCTGCCTTTTATTCCAGGGGAGTTTTATCTGTATGTGCTGCAGAAGAAAGTCTCATAGAATCATAGAATCATAGAATATTTTGGGTTGGAAGGGACCCTAAAGATCATTGAGTTCCAACCCCCCTGCCATAGGCAGGGACACCTCCCACTAGACCAGGCATAGCCAGGGTTGTCAGGGACTTTCATGGGGAAAAAGATTTACATGATTTTAAGTTGTCTTTCTCCTAAGGAATGCAAATTTTGCCCCAACTGTCCCACAGCTGTGACTTTTTAAAAGTTATCTATCTTAGCAACCATGCCTTGCAAGAATAGAAATACATATGTTTTGAAATTACAATAACTCTCCTCAACAATTGTAATTTAATCTAAATTTCTAGAAGTTAATGAAGGAAAAAATTGACAGTTTACTCCTTTAGATCAAAACTTTTACTATACTAATTTAGAAAACAACTAAAAATACACTACCTCACCCCTCAAACAAAATTAATCCAATCTATATTCCTGATCCTGTTTGGTCTAGTCTGTGCAATCAAACACATAATGAACTACTGTATAATGACAACCTTTTGTGCATAACAATACCAATTAAAAGGAAAGGTAGCAGGAAAACACAGCATTTCATGCTAGTGCTGGCAACTGAAGATTTAAGATTTGGAGCTGTTCTGGTGCTCCCTTCATTAGAGATTTAATTTTACAGGCCAACTAGTATAAAGTTAAGTACCAAAGAGGCACATAAGGGCAAAATGCACTAGAGCACCAAATTTCAGAGTATCAAATTTAAAGGGAACGATTGGATTCATAATTGGATCCAGTGAGTTTGAAGCCTGAAAAGATTAATTTTGAAGTTAAGTTTATTGACTCAATGGGTCAGAAACCAGAATTTTCCAATAGGTAAACCTAGAATGAGGACTGAATTCTTAGAGATGATAGGTTCTGTTCACATATATATTAAAGGATAATTTACTTGATTTGACTAAGACATAAGAGATTAAATGTCTGTAGGGCTGTCAGACAGTATTTTATAGTTGACCTTGTTCCTGTTTCAGACTGCCTCCCACTCAGGAAAAAATGTGATAGATGTTTTTGTTTACACTGCAGTCAAACTTCATTTACACTAATAAACAAAAAGGCATCAATCAAAAAGTAAAAGTAAATGCTGTTTAGCAACATGGGGAAGTAAAGATGATGGCTTTTTCTCCCCTGATGTGACAGTGGTGGGCAGCACTGTGTGTGAGTTGATGGAGCAGACAGAGGGTGTGTTTTATGCCTTGTATCTGTGTAGCAAGAATGAATGTGAACAAATATTAGAAGTCTTTGTACTTATTTAGTTCTGAGTTCACTACAGAACTCCTAGTATTTTCAAATTATACTTATAGATAATAAAGTGTGCACAACATCTGTAGTCTAATACACCTTAGTGCTCCTGCCACAATAGTTTTGATTTGATTCATGTGTTATCACTTTGTGATTAATATGGACATGTGATATATGAACACATACAAATCTGGGAGTAAACAGAAGCTGTCATTCCTCCAGATTATTACCAAAGGTTGTCAGAGAAAGTACTCTTGATTTCAAGCTTAATTGTGCAGCCTAACAGTGTGTGAGAAACATTTAACAGTCTCCCTGTTAAGTCAGTGAGTAATGGCAAAAATAAAAAAAAAGTTACTTCCTTATCTTTCTTATGCATCTGAAGAATGTAATTTGTAAAATAATTGTAATTCACAGAAATTTGGAAAATTGCTTAAAGCAACTTGATGGGGGGTAGGGAGCAAAAAAAAACTTAGCTGTTACATTTTCCTTTTGAGTTCTTTTCCATCCTGAGTTTTGACGCACAAGGAGATCTGAATAAAAAGCCTGTTTCTCCTAGAGATTGAGCTTGCATTAATTAGGTGTTCAGAAAGGTATTGAAGTCAGTGTAGAGCAGGTGTCCGGCCTGGTTTGGGTGAAATAATCTGTATTTGGTTCTGCAGAGCTGTAGAGAAGTAAGGTCTAGGAAATAGTTCACAAAATTTCTTCTTCCACTGTGGATTTGCATAGGATGTGCCCAAGCAAATGTATGTGTGTTTGTGTGTGTGTGCACACACACCTGCATGTGTACATACCCTTATTTGCCACAGAGGCCAATTAACAAGGTTTTTTTCAAATGCTTGAAGGTAAAATGGGAAAAGAGAACAAATATCTGCATAGCTGTGATTGCTCTGTTGAGATATAAATGAGCGCTGATGAGTGAATGTAGATGAGACGCTGAGTCTGCAGAGGAAATAGTCCAAGCGTGGGGCACAATTGCAAACTTCTTTGAGGAACTATCTGGAGTAGGAGGGGGAAGGAAAATATCCTCCCTCAGAGGGTGTTTTTAAAGATTGTGAAGGGTAGAAGGCTGCCAACAGTGACCAAGAATCTGGAATAGATACTGTGATGGAAAGCAAATCCTGAGTTGTGAAGTAGATGGATGGCATCTATTGGTAAGAAGAGTCAGCATTTTTGTCTATCTAGCCTTTTCACTTACTGGATACTAAACCTATTAAAAAAACCAGACCTAGGATGTCTTGTGGTTGGAAAAGGGAACTGAAAACTACTGTGACTGTAAATCAGAGCATCTCACTGCTCACCCACACTAAAGCAAAATGTATTGACAATGCAAATGGTGAAATGCATCAGCACCTGACTGATGCCACCAATGACTTAATGAAGGGAACTGGCAAATCCAGCATGCTTGTCAGTTTGCAAACTCAGTGGACATTTTACTGTCCATCTGCTGCTGTTTAATACTATAAATTTGAATCAAATTCCCATTGTCTGAATTAGTAGCTGGTATCCAATTCAATTAAAAGGCATGTTCACTTTAAATTTTAAGCACCACGTGACATTGCATCAGTCATGTTACATTCTGGCTACTTTGTTTATATTAAGATGAATATGCTAATTACAGCTTGGGAATCTGCTGCCTCTTGGACAGCAGGCATTTGATTCGAGAAAAATGACCAGTTTATGTACACAAGGTGTCCTCTCATCAATTCTGGGCAGCTTCAGCAATCTCCTCCTTGTCAGAAGTTGGTTTTGTTTACATACAGATGTTACAACAATACACCACTAATTGCATTAGGACTTGACTACAAATGCTTTTAAGGTTTTTGCACACTAGGCTGAATGCTCTTATATACCAATGATTTTGATTTAAGTAGATGTTATGACACTGTGATATTGGAGATGTGAAAGAAATTGTTGCCTGCCAAAGTCACAGAGATGGCTGGTAGCTATTTCTGTGGGGCTTACTGAGGTGCTTTGCTGAAGCTTAAATCACTTAGGATGAATTTTTGAAGGGGAGAGGGACACTAGGGGAAAAGCAGACATTTTGCTCTGTTAAAAAGTTTAACAAGGCAGACTTTATGATCTCTATCCAGGACATTTTTACATCACCAAGGGATTTTTTATTAAAGAGTTAAGGTGCATAACAGAGATGCATTCAGAAAATGAGCCGATATAATTCACATGGGTGTTTACCTCTGAACTCCTTTGGCTCCAACTTATGTGAGCTATACAATCACTCAAAAAAATATTGCTTTCCCCTACATTCTGCATCACAGTTGAAATTATGTTAGATTAGCCCAGTTTGCCTTCACCTCTTACAGAATTAGGCACTTTCTTTTTTGTTTCCATGTGTTCAGCACAAAATGAGCATCAAGAGCAGTCTTTATGCTGAAGAAAACTTAGGGTAGGTCTTTGAAGTGAGTCTAATTTACACAGATTATATTTGGTGCCACTTTTCCCTTTTCATAACGAACACATCAATCAATACTAATATGAGCTGGGCAAATAATGAAATGCATATTAAATAATGTGTTTTTTTGAAAATACCATGACATTTGAATAAATTACTGGCTTAATGCATCTGTTCACTTATCAGTCATCTCATTAAGTTAGGGAAATATTGAAAAAAGGAGCTTGACTATTTTTTTCACCCTATATATTTTTATTTAAAAAACAAAATTAAGCAAATATGGCTTTCAGAAATATGTTTGGATTAGGAACAATGTTGTGAATGACACCCTTTGTACACTCTCTTGAAGGAATCTTTGGAATATTACAATTAACTGCGTAGTTTAATGGGGTTAAACTCTGCCCAGAATAGAATGGACAGCAGTACAGAACCTAAGGGGCCCAGCTGAAGGTGAAACATCACTTCAAGTCCTAAATTTTCTTGGAAGCACATGTTGCTGTCACACTTTGCTAGTGGTGAAAGAATTTGTGCAGGTGAGGCAGCACTTCAGTGGAGTTGTGGCTTTTTTTGTCAGCTGATGGTCTGTATTTAATTACTCTCTTACTCTTCTGAAGTGGTGACTTCTCCTTTCCATCATGCCTAGAAATCTTGGGACAAATTCAAGGATGAATTTGATAAGCTACTATGAGGTTCCCCCAGAGATTTCTCCAGGCTGAACAACCCCAACTCCTATAAATCACATTATATATCTCTTGACTCCTTCTAGGTAGGAATGCTTTGGGCCTTTTAGGTTTGTCTGCAAACATTTTCTGGTTTATGGGCAGACCAAAGAAACCCTTACGTACATTAACCTTGAATCTGACCTTGTGAGTCTAAACAGGGCTAGAAGAGGCCAAATTTATATCACTTATAAGCTGCTGGATGAACAAAGAAAATTTACTACTGGAGGTTGTTAGTTAAAGTCAGCCTCTTGCTATGTGTCAAGCCTTGCTCAATGTGCATGTGTTAGACTTACTGGAAGAACGATGTGGGTTTTCTAGGGCAAAAAATGTCTGAAAATGTCAAATATCTTTCCCACAGAAAATCTGCAGTAATAAAAGAGAGTCTGCTGGCCAGCTAAGTTCAGTGACGAGCTACTGTCTGTCAGAAACCCCAAGCATTTGCATCTCACTTATTAGAATTTAAATTGGGCTGAAAGTAAACATCTGTTGCAAGTTGTCAGCTCTCATGCAATTTTATATCAGAAGTGAATGTACTAATTTCTTTAATAATTCTTAGAAACTGTCATAAAATATTGGATGATTTTAGGAGTGTGTTCATGCGTGACTTCAGATAATTTTGTTTTATTTATTCTCCTGCCTCTGCTGTTCAGAGGGTATGGTGGAGATCTTCAGGAAGGAGATGTAGCCCTGTGGTGTTCCATTTACTTTAAAAGCAGAGCAGAGCACCTCTCTGGCTCATACCTGGGCTTCAGGGGGTTATGTTAGTCCAGCACAGTCTTACTAAGGAGCCTGTGAGACTATCAAGGATTTGTCCTTCCCATCAGTGCTGGCCTGTATTTTTCCCTGTATCACATACATGGATGCAATGGTGCCATGTTCCATGTGTCCATGGCCCTTCCCTCCCCTGAAATTCAGTACCAAGGGGATACTTGTTATATTAGAAATCAAACAACAACTCACTCTCTATTAGTCTTAGCCCCAGGCTTTCACAGTGCTGCTAAATAAGGTGTAAAAGATTTCCCAGAAGTAAGGGTAAGTCTTAAAATCTTAATATACAGGTTTAGACAGAATGCTGATATTGGGATATTTATAAGGAACTAGGTTTGAATAATTTAATGGTGTAGAGTGGCTACACCAACGGTCTAGCCTCATGCCCTTCTTTGCAAGAGCCATTAATTGATCAGTATCAATGCCTTGATAGGGCAGTGCCTCACTGAATTTTGTCAGGTAGCTGTACCCCTGATTTCCATGTTGAAAAATAAGAACTTTATGCTAAAGAAAGCAAGGACCAGCTTCTCTGAAAAAGAAGACTCTAAAATATCAAGGAAAAGGGTTAAACAAGAGAAAGTTGTTTGGGGCTTTTAAAAAAAATTAAAAAAAAAAAAAAGGAAAGGAAGAAAAGAAGCATTGAATCACTCTGGAGGCTATTTAAGAATGCCATATTAGATGCACAGATGGTAAGTATACCTCTGAGCAAGGAAAAAGTAGTAAGGGGAGAGTAAATCTGGCATAGTTAAGTGAGGAAGTGCATAAGCTTAAAGGGACGCTGACAACTTAAAAATCACACTTCTACTGGAAAATTTGTTACCTACCACTGTTACAAACAACACCTATGATTACTGTAACTGAAAGATGAGACAAAAAACCTCCCTCTGTTTTTTGTTGTGCTTCCTTTGAGCCTGATCCAAATTTCATCGGCGTCAGTCCCCTTACTTGTCATGAGCTCTAGATCAGGCTCTGTACGTCTTTGCCTGTACATTGTGTATGGGCAGTTGCACTGTTTTGCCTGACCTGTGCTTTCTTATTCTTTCTGTGGTGTTTCACACAGCAAGAGAGAAAAAAGAAACATAGAATCATATAAAGGTTTGGTTGGGAGGGACCATAAAGATCGTCTAGTTCTAGCCCCCTTGTCATGGGCAGGGACACCTCCCACTAGACCAGATTGCTCAATGCTTCATCCAGCCTGGCCTTAAACTCCTCCAGGGAGGGGACATCCATAACCTCTCTGGGCAATCTGTTCCAGTGTCTCACCACCCTCACAGTAAAGAACTTCTTTCTTATATCCAGCCTAAATCTCCCCTCTTCCAATTTGCATTACTCCTGGTCCTGCCATCATGGACCCTATTAAAAAGTCCTGCACCTGCCTTTCTGTAGGTCCCCTTCAGGTATTGATAAGCTACTATGAGGTCCCTCCTGAGCCTTCTCTTCCCCAGGCTGAACAACCCCAACTCCTTCATTTAACTATGGAAATGCCAGCAGGGTCCCGGGTATACTTGTACCAACTGTTTCGTGCTTTTAAGACAAAACTCACTCCTCAAAAAAATTGAAAACATGATCCAGTCAGTTATAACCACAAGCCTCTGAGATAAAGTGCAGAAATAAAAAAAAGGAAGTTACCTGAGAGGCACGTGCACAAGGCACTGTAGAAAGTACAGGAAAAACCACCTCACCTTAAGCCCTCTGCATCCACTGGCCCACCCAGCTGTGACTCAGGATCCTTCTGAAAAAGCAGAACCACAGAAAAATTAAATTAAATTTTCTGCATCCATCTTCACTGCAGAGGATGATGAGGAAATTTCTGTTCCAAGGACAGTTTTTCACAGGAAATCAGACTGTGGCCTTACAACAAAAATTGAAGTCTCTTAGGAGGAAGTTATGGAGCAACTTCAGCAACTTGAGAGCAGTAAATCACCAGGAGCAGATGGTACTCTGCCGAGTGTTCCTAAGGAAATAAAAGTGTGAAGCAGCAGAGATATTGACAAGGATCTGCAATATATCATTAAAAACAGCAACTGTTCTGAAAATTTGGAAGTAATTTGTATGGTACTTAGGAAAAAAAAATGAGATAAGGTTTCTTTCTTCTTGGGCATAAGAAATGAAGCTGAGAGATCCTGAGTAATTTTTGTTTAATTTGCTTAATGGCAGAATAAAGTAACTTTCAGTTAGTCATGATGTGGCAGGTTGTACCATTGTCAAGAACAGTTGGGCTATAATTTTTATTCATAAAAGCTTTTAGAAAAAGTATTTGGGTGTATGTTGTTTATTTGGACTCAGGATCAAGTTTACTGGATCAGATTGTTGTTTTTTGATGTGCTATTTGATGTCTATGGGTAGTTTTATGCCCTCCATGTAAAAAATGAGCACATTTTGGCACAGCAGCATACCTCAGTCCATGTTTTTTATAGTGAGTTGGACATTTAAATAAAAAGCTGATGACATTCCAAAGGACCCAAATTCAGTGCCAACACAAAATTTACTTTATAATGCTGTGGAATGTTTTTATATGGGCTGCAGAAGTTTTAAATTCAATTTGCTACAGAAAAATTAATTGTTTTTCAGAAAAAGAAGTTGGGTTTTTCAACAGAAAGCAGATACTTCAAAGCACAAATGCACTCAACTAAATCCCCATTTTCTGCAGTTATACCATATGAGCAAGGACTAACAGAAGAGTACAAGCAACACAGCTAGTATGTACACACACGCACGGAAATCAGCCAAGGGAGGGAAATTAGAAGTTCTAATGGATTTGGAATTTAGTAAAGCACTTGAAATGGCATCTCATGAAATCTTACCCTCAGATTAATTCAAATTACTTTGGATATGAACACTGTCAAGTGCCCTGAAAACAGGCTCAAGGAATAAAGTAAAGGGTGGTGATAAAGAGCAGCATATCAGGTTGTGGATAGAGAAGTGCCAGAGGGACTTTCATAAGGTTGGTCTTGTTTCATATTTCATTAACGATCTCCAGGACAGAACAGAGAGCAGCCTCTCAAATTCTGCAGATGATACTAAACTAGGGGGGAGCTGCAGATAGCAGACAGGACAGAAAATAATCCTCTGGAGGAACTAGAAATAATGGGAACAAACCAACTAAACTACTTGTACTTTCACAAAGGGAGCTTATGTGTTGAAGAGGAAAAAAAGAACCAAAACCTGAAAAAAATATCTTAATGGAATGAGTGAAGCTGGACAAGAGGGTGAAACTGAGGATATTTAAGGACAGTAAGTTGGACTGTGTAGATTTAATGGTAACTAAGCAGCCATAGCCAGGGTCTGGAGTCTGGAGGTATTGAGGAGGATAGTTAGATAGCTGTTGAAACATGGGTAGAACAAGGAGGGGCAAGATTTGGATGGAGTTTGGATGGACAGGGTTAAGGGATGAGTAGAGTCAAAGATGATTTGGGGAATATGAAAGTGTTAAGCCTTAGAAGACTGAGGAAAAGGATGGAAAAAAGCTTATCTTTAGCAATTTCAATGTATAATACTTCATTGTGTTAGCACTTGGAACTGTGGCTTGAAATCAGCTGCTTTTTTTGGGACAGACTAAGCTGGGATGAGCAAAAACTAATAAATACAAAAGCTGGCACTGTCAGAGGGAATGCATACACCATCTTCTGTGTGGAGATTTTCCATCTCCGAACTTGTGTAGAGATGAAAGGATAGCCTGCTTGGATTCATTGGACAGTTTTACTTTCCAAAATTACACTGCCCATTTTCAGACTGAGCTATCTCAAATAGTACTTAAAGGTCTGAACCACAAGCCGCAGAAGCAAAAAGGAGTACTCTGTCCCCAGCAGTGGTGCAACTGGGCCTTGAATTCATTAGAATATTTGCATAGATTTGATAAAACTGAGAATTATTAGCCAAACATGTCACCAAGCCAAGAAAAAGATCAACGGAAACCAAACCTCATTCATCAGAGGTACTGCCTGCCAGTGTGAGCCCCAGATGCATCCTATGACTGCACAGATTATGGGATACTTTTCACTCCTTCCTTCAGGTGTTGGCTATTGTCGGCTGCAATTTGCCAGATGAGGTGAACAAATGGGCTGATCACTGTGGTGAGACCCGTCTTCTTAATGAGGGCGGTCGCAGCGCAAGCGTGAAGGGCTCCCTGACATAATCCAAATCGAACCTGACGTGTCCCATTTGTTTGGACAGATTCATAACTGGTGTAAGCAGGCATAGCTTTATTCAAATCATTGGGGCTGCTGTCATCAGCTGGGATTTTGGCCCAGTGTGGGAATTAGAATAGCTCCATTTGGTTCTTACTGAGCCTGGAGAAGCAATAGCTTTGCTGTGGTGCCACTGGAAAGGTTTTTTATTATTACCATTAAAGTGAAAATGTTTTGTCTCACTTTCAGTCATCATCGAACCTCTCATAAAAATTTTCAGCATTCATAATGCAGTTATCAGTGTCACTGGTCTTTTGAAGAATTTTGAAAGTGTCAGTTATTTTCTAGCACTTACTATTGATGCAAATATAGAAAGTGTAGAATTTTTATAGAAAGATTAAATCAATATGTGTTCAAACTCACATAGTAAGGGCTATTTTTGAAGAGGTGTCTGAGCAGTGTTGTGAAGCACCTTTGCTATGCCTAACTCAACTAGAGATACAAGAACATGGTGCATAGTTTGTTTCTCAAAATTATTTTCCTAAAGACAGGTAATCACAGTTGTGGTGTTCTGAGAATTTTGTTTCCTCACCTTTGAGGACTGAAGAGCTCAATATAAACTGCAGAACAGAATATGCAATAAGGTACTGACACCCAGTTTTGAAACAAAGGAGGTATTTAGGTTCTGTGGATATCAGGGGCAACATTTCCACTCATGTCAGTAGGATGTGAATTGAATCCCAAGCCAAAGGTAGTGGTGAAGATTTAACAAGAAAAATGAGAAATTAGATATTTCTCTACATACTTCATGATCTACAACTAACACTTTTTTGCTGATAAAGCTATATTAGTTTTATTAAATTTAACCTAATTTATGTTAAATAAAATAAAGCCTGAGTCTGCCACACTTAGGCTGAATAGCTCTTCATTCTCCAGCAGCCCAGGCCAGGAAGGGAATGCACATTTTTCTCCTTCACTATTCTGCCTTATCCTTTCCCTTGCTTTATTAAGTGGAACATTTCTAGCCTTTGCCATACAGCTACCAAACTTTTAACATCTTTCTGGCTGTGTCTTTCTACATTTCCTATTCTGTTTCTACATTCACTGATGAGGTTAGGATAAGGTATGGCAGATAATTTCCATGTTGTGTTCTGTATTTGCAGCATGTCTTCTGTTGTCTTACGGATGTTATCTTAGGGTGGTTTTCTTCTGGTGAAAGGTACTTAGGAGATTCTCAGTTGTTTTTTCTCTGTGCCCTTAACGGGGTTTAACTTACCACCCCATTAAACAGTCATTTCTTATGTGCAGTAGTAATTACTGGAATGTAGGTTGCTATTATTAATCATCTTTCCATTCGTACCGTTACATTAATCATGTGAGGAGACGCGGGTGCAAGTTCAGATCCGGCGGGATGACAACTCCTTATTCACGGTAATCCGAAATCCAACCCGTGAAGCAAAGAATGACTTTTACAAGTCATTTTCATGTTTGCCAATTTCGAAGGCGGCTCTGTGCCATTTTGCAGTGCTCCATGCTAATTGCGACCCGTGTGGATTTAGGGATTTCATGAATAATACACGAGGCGCAGGAGCAGTTGGAAGAGACCAGTTTCACACATTGTTTGTGTCAGGGCTCAGTAATGGATTTACCCTTGAATGCAGCCACTGCTAAGAAGGCATTCTGCTTTCTTCGGGCTTCACACTGCGCAGGCAGGAGTCATTTTGGTTTTGCACGTGGGGACTCTCTGGCTGCTTTCCCTTTGTTTCCAGCTAGTTCCTTCTCTGCCACCTATGTGTGCCCTCAGATATTCCTACAGGAAATCTACTTTCACGCCCAAGAGGAAGAAAGTCTAGTGAGTTTTCTGCAAATCAGCATATTCCTTTGGGAGGCGTGCTTGCAGAGGAGCAGAGAGGACAGTGCAGCTGTAAACATTCTGCTCAGAGATAATCAGTGCCCCAGCAGGAGCACCTTCCCCACACAGCTGTACAATTCCCCTTGCTCTCTAGAAGGCACTGCACCCTACGTGCAGTTTCCAAGCTACATTTAACACAATTGCCCATCAGCACTTAGGAAGCAGTTACCACAGAAACCCAGCAGAGACCAATTAGTCACATGATTAAATTAATTAAAATAACCCAGGGTATCTGCCATCTTGCTTCTTTCTGCTACGCACAGCACATGACCCAGGCGGAGCGGTAATTGGGTAGCATTATTGTGCCTCTTAATCCTAGAATCATCTTCATACTGTACTGGAGGTGGTCTTTGATTTTTCCTTTTCCACTGGTCTGTGCAAATCCCTTCCCAGAGCTCTGCGCTATTCCCTCGCTGCAGAGATGCATTATTCCTTTTCTGGAGATCTGTGTTACTGCACAAAAACATTCTCCAGCCCACTCAATAAGCCAAGAAGTATCAAATTTACAAAACATCAGATTTAACAACAGCAAGATTTGTTATGTTTGGGATAAGAGGATTTGGAAACATTTTCAATTGCACAGCTTAGACTTTTGGAGGTCTTTAATGACAGCTCTAACAATACTCACCAGAGAGAGCACTGTAATATGTATTAGCACTTGACCTGAGAATTCTAAAGCACTAAGAAAAGACTGTATGTTGTGTCTTCATTTCCCAAGTAATGCTGTTATTGCAGTGGGACGCATTTAAGTGGAACAAGCTGTCTGCCTTGTAAGTCTGCTTCCCAGAAAAGGCAGGAGGTTTAGTCTCCTCACTTGCTTTCAAAACCTAGAAATGCACTGTCATATTCTAACATACTAAATCAATCCTTTGTCCTTGGTCCTTTGGCTGCCCTGATAATGGCATCCCCTGAATATCCCTGTTAACCAGGAGGGTTTTCTTCTATTGTATCAGTGTCATACTTCTGCATGCACACAAATCATCTTTACCTGAAATGGCATAAACCATGGAATAACGCGATTTCCATCTCATCAAAGATTTGCCAGTGACTGCTCTGAAGTTACCTTGATCCACAGCACCAAAGGAAGAAAGGAATAAAAACTAATACTATTTCTGGCCCCAGAGTACAGAGCAGCTTGCCTCTCCAAAGCAGATTCCATACAAACAGACTTGACAAAATAGCATGCATAAATTACACAGCTCTGTTGCATTAATTTGTGCCTAACAGAGCAAGTGGCAACAACACTACGTCTACAATGGAGGGGTGTAAGATGGAAGAAATTAAGTCTGTGGGTTAATGTATAAATAATCAACTGTTATGGAATTTGCAAATATTATGGAGGGAAGCTAGCAGGTTTTGTGCCATGAACAAGCATGTTTTCTAGGCTTAACTGGCTCTGACTGACCTGTCAGGAAGGATGTACATGTTTGGCAGTGCTGAGACACAGATGCTGTGATGTGAGGTAGGATCTGGTCATGAAATGAGGTCTCTGTCCACCAGAGAACTGTCAGTGACAGAGATGAGCCTCTCCACCAAGTCGTAGGATGTTTCCTGAGGTGAAACAAGCCTTGTGCCAGGTGTAATGCAGGCCTGTGGTTTTATAGAAATTATCCACAACTGACCTACATCACCTACATCCAGGGCCCACCCACACACATGGGTTACTTGGTACAAATTTAACTCAGAGTGCTCAGAGTATTTTCACTTCTATGGTATTTGCAAATTATCATGGGCTGCTGCAATGTGTGTAACACCAGCTGAAAAACTGCTTCTTGAGTAATGCTTGATCGTGCTATTTTTGCAATAAGTGACAACTGAGAACACTGAGAAAATAATTCTTTGTGGGATCACCCAATTTTACAGTGTATAAGTCCTATAGAAATTGGTTGAATTATGTATCTATAAAAATGAAGTAAACTCGTGGAAAATCTGAATATTGTTGATGCAGTGGCCACATGCTGTTGTTACCAGAATTTTAACATGTCCCATAAATATACTCCCAAGTAGTATCACCCGAAGGGTGCTTGCTGTTTCAAATTTCAAGTGCTTCATTAACAAACCTGCCTACTAAGTTCTCAAAGCTTTTCTTCCTTTTAGCTCAGTTGAAAAAGAATTTTATTTTCAGACTAAAGCAATGTAAAATTTTGAATACTGTTTCTTGTGATGCTACATACAATAAATGTGGCTGAAAACAAAGGACAGACTCTTCCATAACAGCTAAAAGGATGGCAAAGGCTGAGGTGGCTGTTTTGAAGTTTCCTTCCAGGAAAGGAAGGGGTTTGCTTTGGTGTACAGGGGCCCTATGTTCTTGATTCAGATGTCTTGATGCAGGTCTCTAGCTTTTCCAAGGGAACAGACAGGGCCCCTCAGCTAAGCCTTATGGGGGAGTGAATGGTGATGGAAATACAGGTCACTCCCCAGTCATCCTTGGGGTAGGATTTGTAAACAAGGGAGCAGAGACTGAAGTGGGTCAGTACATACCTCTGCCATATTTGTATTTGAGAATTTTTCCCATAGTAGGAGAATGAGCAGTCCTGTGGGTGCTGTTCCCCTCTCTGCGCTGTTAGAGGGCTCATGGGGCCATTCTGAAGTATAGTCACTGAGCTGCTGCGGGGATGGTTACTCTACAAGTACACAGATTAGAGATAAGGAAAACAGCAAAAGAGAAGTAATGAGTAGTAAAGAACATAATGTTTCAGTTGTGGTCATACTGGGCAATAGAAGGTTTGCAAAGGACTTCAGTGGTATTCCAGGCTTCTTTCATAAGGAGGCAATTAAATCATATTTGCCCTCCTTGGAATGAGAAAAAAGGAGGATATAAAAGGAAACCTGAGGAAGTGCAAGCAGTTTTGAAGTAAACTATTTTCAATGAATGCTATTAATGCACAGAATAAATGATAGCAAATCAAGATAGCAAAATAATTCTGGTGGTATATTTTCTGCTCACCACAATAGCTGAAGCAAAGTGTAAGAAGCAGTATCATAATGATTTTATTTTTCTAGGTGTTGTGAGCACCTCATCTCTCAGAAAGCATGATGGGGCTTACTGTTAGACATCCATGTCTATGAAAGCCATGTCATCTTTGGACTGTTTGTAGGCAGTCTGAAATCAATAGGAAGCCTGAGCTGAGTGGTACTAAGTGATTAGCATCTTGCTTACATGATTTTGAATAGGAGGAATGGATAAAGCATGTACTTCTGAATCATTTATGTATGATTTTTCTGTATAGCAGAGGATACGTAAAGGAGTCTTCTGACCTAAGTAAATAATCTGATGCATTGAATGAGAAGGAGCTGCAGTGAAAGCAAAATGCAGTGCCCCACAAAATCAGGGAGAAGGTGGCAGGAGGGTGATTTTGGGAGTTTCCTTTTTTTCAAGAAGTCACTGCTGCTGGTTCAGAAAAAGCTGGAGATCCTACAGCAGCCTGATATCCAGGATTCATCCATCCCTAATCTCCCCACTCATTTTTGTTCCTAATATGTCTCTGACATAGAAGTAGTTAGGGCAGAAATAACCTTCTGAAGGCGATCCAGGCATTTCCCTACATCACAAGAGGCTTTGTTTAATATAATCCTGCTCTGTCCTTCACTAAAAAAAAGTGCTATAATAGATAGTCTGAGAGACTGTGATGAGGTGCTCTCTCTTTGGATGTGT
Organism: Turnix velox; assembly: GCA_013400935.1. Lineage (NCBI taxonomy): Eukaryota > Metazoa > Chordata > Aves > Charadriiformes > Turnicidae > Turnix > Turnix velox. The sequence goes on along the minus strand of VZTY01030711.1, from coordinate 132,946 downwards.
TCTGTAGCATTCCTCAACTCCTTGAAGTCCAGAGAAGATTAACACAATGAGAAAAAGTTCACAGCTAACTTTCCCAGCTTGTATGTAGTATTAACTGTGTAGGCTGTGGGGCTGAATTGTGGTCATTCCCATCATTGTGTCCCACGTGATTTTAATAGATTAACTATTTATTTTGGAACAGCTGTATTCACAAGTGGGCCATTACTTTAGGCACAGACCTGCTAGGATGAAGTATGTTGCTGGTGTTCTTGTTTAGAAACTGTACAACTTTGCATAAAAGTTGGGTGAGAATTAGCTAACTCAAAGCAGGGGGACACATTTTGTAGTCAGCTGATTCTGGTTTAGACAGATACAGCTTATTCTGAGGCAATTTGGATTGGACCCAGTTCTCAAAGCCATATCCTGTATGGCTTGTATTAGCATTCAGGCTCTATGTAAACTGGATGGGGGTAATTTTGCCTGTCTCTCCAAAATTCCTTTGTCTGAAGAATCCACTCTTTACTTTCTTCAGCAGCGTTTCCATTAGTCCTGATTTCTTTTGCCCGTTCTCCTTTCCCACCTGCCACCAGCTCCTGCCTACTCCTTTGACTCTTCCCATCTGTCAGACTTGCTCTATCTGCCCTCATGGATCCCAGTACTTTCTGTGCATCACTGACCCTTACTGTGAACTCCAAGAAAAATCAGAAAAAAACTGGTTTAAACCCCATATAACTAAGACTTTTTTTCCCAGAAGCAGTATGTTGTCTTTTAACATATATTTGTACATGTTCTTTGTGCTAGGAACTGATTGTAATGTGTCACTCTTATGCCCCTGCCATGATCAGTAGACTTGTATGAAGGCAAAATAAGATGGCTCTGCCTCGAGAGTTGAATGCCACTGCATGTGGCAAATGCCAAAAAGGTAGTACTTTTATTTACGTGTTTTCAACACATTCTTAGTAGTTTCCCCCGTGTCTCTGGAGCAAAATCTCTTCTCTGGGGGGAGCAGAGATTGACTCTGGGTGAGGTTCAGTTTATAAATGCACTCTGTGGATTTCCATACCCTTTTTGCTCCCCAGCTGTCTCCTCTGCTTCCCCCTGAGCACACATACTGTTCCTTTTCTTGTCACAAAACTCTGGGATCTAAATCCCATTGAAAGTCAAGACTAAAACTCAGTTGGCTCCAGAAGGGCAGGATTTTAGCTCAGCCACTCTCACTGAGCAGATGTGCATCCCAAATTATGGAAGGGTGTGGATCTCTGCTGGGACAATACAGGGGTGTAGCAGGTTCAGTCAGGGAGGAACACAACAGTGAGCCAAAGGAGAGGTTGAGGACACTGAACTAAGATATGTTGGTGTTATTAGCTCTGCCTTTCTGAGCCGCTTACAGCACTGCATGCTCCTCTGTCAGTTCCACTCAGATTAAAAACCACAGTGAAATGTTCCTTTTTGTGCTTCTGAATGGGAAATCAGAGATTACTTAGATACATGGAATGTATCTGAAAATATAACAGCAGGTTTTTTTCTCCTCTACTGAAGAGTGATGCAGAAAGAAACTATCATGAACTATCTATAAAGTGGTTCCTTTCTCCAGAGAGTTTATTACCCTTCATCTTTCATTACTCTAGGATATTTACAGGTAGCACATTCATTGCCATGAACATTCCTGTATGCTTGTATGAGTACATTGTGTACTGATGCTGGGAGACAAACTCCTTAGGACCCAAAGACAGGATACTCTCATTTAATGTTTTCATTTTACCACACCAAACTATGGAACTGCAACACAAGAAACTTTGGACTTATTTACACAGCCTGCGAGACTCAGCAACACAGGGAGTTCTGACTGGTCACATTACGTGTCATGTTAAAGAGCCTTTAGTCTCCATTCAAGCTTTCTGAAACAAGACAAATTATTATATTTTCCTGTTAATTTCTGTTAATTTCTTTCCTTAATGAGTTTCATTAAAATCAAAGCTTCCGGAAGACTGAGCCATGACAGCTGTCTAAAGACTGTTTCACTTGCTATGAGCTGAATAATTATTTCAGCTTTGTGAGGATTATTTCTTTAAATAAGAACAATGATGTTCTGTTTGGGAAGAGAAGCAAATGCTTGGAGTGGTGCAGCATAATTTTGTAGTGCTGAACTTGTAGTACTCAATGGCTTTCAGAGATACCTGAGAAAAACACATCTCTCTCAGTCTGACACGTTTTTGTAATGATTTCACTTAGGGATACAAAGGCAGCTATTTAATCTGGCAAGAGAAAGAGGGCTTGGCTTTTAATGAAGCAAATAAATTCTTCAAAAGAGAGAGGGGGACTTATTCTTTATTGTTGGTATCGCAGTGAATGTGACCCAAGAATGAAAAAGCCAGTCTTTCTGCTTTGCCATTCATAAAATACTCCTGTAAGCTGCAGGCCTGATACTTTCATAAGAAGATGGCAAATATTTTACTCCTTTGATATTCTCAGCACTGTGAAATCTTAAAGATGCACTATGTGTTTCACACCTATCGTAATGGAAAAGACAAGGTTTTTTCAACTTGGTTCAGTATGTTTTCTGAGCTGACCGTTTTCTTTTGACATGGAAATTCTTAAATCAAGGAGTGGGAAGATGGAAATTTTACAGTAGTCCACTGCTTCCGAGTCTGAACTGGACACTCACCACCTGTTTTCACGAGCTGTTGCACCAAATTCCTTGTCAGAGTTGTAGAAAACCCGGCTGGTTTGACGGAGCTCGTGTTCCTATTGTGAGTCTCATGTTTCCAGACACAAATGGTAGATTTTTTTCATGGGGAAAGTGAACGTTTTCTGAGGTTTTGTGATACCCTCCTCTCAGTTTTCCAAATCCTTGCTCCCTGCCCCCTGCTTCTAATCCTATGTCCTTCCTGGTGCTGATTTTATCACAGTAGTCTTATCCCTTGGAGGACAGAGACCTCTGCATAAAACGAGATTGTGGTTAAAAAAAGGGTTATTGAGAAAGGGCAGGTGTATCTTGTTGCTGTCAGTGTGGCTGGAGAGCAAGTAGATGACTTCCCATCTCAGTTAGCATTATCAGGGTAATGGTCAAGAAAGCCTGACATGCAGAATGGCTAGACATTGGAAAAGCACAGCCTAATTTTTGAATCACTGGTTGATTTTGTAAGACAGACAGAAAAGCACAGCCCTATCTGCTTTCAGAAAGCCACCTCTACAATGAAAACCAAAGCTGAGCGTATCTGATGTAGTAGCTATGAGAAGGGAATTCAGGCTCATGATGGTACTATGGGCCTGATCTCATGCAGCAGCTGCTGCTTGATGGATGCTGGAGACACAGCACAGGTCAAGTGTTTAAGGTAATTGTTTGTGAACTGGCCAGCTGACAGCTGAAGGTCTACAGTGAATTTGCAGCTTGGCCAGAGTTTCACAGGGAGCAGCCTCTCCCACCACCACATCTAACGTGGCTACACATCAGAAAAAGATGGGCTTCTGCTCTTTTATTTTCCTTTCTGATTGAGGGCTGTTGCAGTTGAAGAGGTGCTTGCTCCCAGCAGGAGAGGAAAAACACCAACAAAGGCATGGTGGAAACCAGGTGGGTGCTTCTGCACCAGAGTCCATTTCTCCATGGGGGTGTCCACAAAAGTGTCCAGTTGGCCCATGGAGAGCATTATGCTTGAGCAGCCCTCATGCAGCTGGTCATTTGTGGTCAGTCATCTATCTATGGAATGAGGGAAAATGTTTCCTTTCCTTCTCTCCCCATGACTGGGATTTCCCAGAGCATGGAACAAAATTAAGCAACCTATTTCCCTGAAGAAAATCAGATTATGGTCTTTGTTTGCTTAATCTATACTAGGTCTTCTGAGAATCCAAGCCCAAGTGATCTTGCAAGGGGGAATTGCATGAGCTCTCTCACTGTCATACAAGTCCAGAATCCACACTGTGATCTCTTTCTGTAATGTCTTAATTTCTGTCATGACATACTTTTAATGGGAAGTTTCTGCAAGAAATTGGTCTCTCTTAAAACTTCCCTGTAGTGAAAAATGGCAATGGAAGATGCATTTTAGAGCTGATTCATTGCTAGAAAGTCCAGAAGAATTGTTTTGATTTTCTCCTCACACTCATGCTAACATGATCTTTCTTTTATTTCTTTTTTTTTTTAAAGAAAGCCAAACAAGCTAGGAGGGCCACTTTTCAATCTGTTGCTTTGTAGGCATCCAGTGTCTGAAAGCAGATGTATGTAAGCCTGTTCATAAAAAATACACCCACAGTTGCTTTTTTTTTCTAGCTACGATATTCTAAGAACCCTGGATTTAGTTGTTACCTAATCTCAAATATTAGCACCATAAAATTGATCGCATTGAAATGCTTCTCTTATGAGACGTGTTGTCTTTCCAGTCAGTTGTCGGCTTGTTTTGCTCCAGGAGTTCAGGACCTGCCTTTGCTGTTTCATGAAGTTTTGCTGAGGAGACTTAATCTCCAACCATGAAAGCTATGTCAGATTTGCTGAGAGCCCCACAGCTTCTTCACCCTGGGAGCCCCTGGAATGAAAGTCTTTGCGTGTGCAGGGGGCTCAGCTCAGACGCTTTTCTGCTCCCTGGCTAAAAGTAGCCGGCGTAAAAATTCGCTGCCTTTCTTGTTGAGTGGTGGCTTTTAGAAATCACTTCCATCTCCTGCATATCAGATGTAATGGATATAAAAAAACCACGTGCTTTGTTGTCATGAGAGGATGCCCTTGGAGGGTTGTTGAAAGTTCAGGCTTCTTCCAAAAGTGTTGGTTATATTTTCACATTAGCTGCCAGTACTGAGCCTGGCAGAGAAACTCCAGAATTCTTTGCTTTTCAGCCTCAGTGGGTGAACCTGGAACTCAGCTATTTTTAGTATATATTGTTCGTGGATGTCTATCTGCCTCTCAGTGATGTGAAAGCTTCTAATTGAATTTAATCCATGAAAGATTTATTCTCCTGATCAGCTTTTTCACAGGAAGTGATTTTAGATTCATCAGATTCCAGCTGTTGCTTAAATCCATTCAGCTATCAATCCTGTCAATTTTATTGTGAGTTTTCCAGGTTTGTTCCCTGCTGAGGCCTGGATGTGAGCCTTCTATTCTTCTGTTTTCTGTTTAAGTCAATCTCTAAAATAACACAGATCTGCCCTAGTGTGTGGAGAGATGAGCAAGGTTGTAGAAAAAATGGAAGTTGGTCTGATCCAGCTTATCCAGAAGGGGCAGTTTAAAAACCCCTTTTCAGCTTTGTTCTTAAGATCATCTGCTTCCTGCCATGATCTTTCTACAGCAGCCAGCACTTGATGCCCGAGAGGTATGGAAAATGATTAAAAAATAAAATCAAAACCACAAAGATTTTTGTGACCTCTGGGAGTATTTGACCAGCGTCAGCTACATGTGACAGCTCAACCCTCTTGTGAAGCAACTCTGTTGTAGTTTTAGGATGCTAAGGATTGACTTTAAAGTTTCCAATTACCTCTCAAGAGTGGTGGAACTAAACCTAGAGATTCATGCTGATCCATGCATCTATGCACATGGTGAGGCTGCTGTACTTCTTCATCTGAACCATATAAAGAGAAATGGCATATCTTGGCACAGCCAGTAGGCTTTACTTCTTTTCCATCACTACATTCTCCTTTCCCTGTCTCATAACTGTATGTTTCTCATTCCGCCTGTTAACGCAGCATGTGACTGAGAGTAGCAAGAGACTATGGATTTGGGGATGTCATAGAAACCAAGAGAGCCATTCAAAGTGACTTTGAAAGACCTGGGTAATATAGCTAATAAAACTGTAATATCAAGGTTTGTTAAAAATGTGTCTAAGGCTAGTATTTCATTTTTTTGTAATCCCAGATTTAATAAAGTGAATGTTAAAGGTCCTGCTGAGGGTCTAGATCAAATAATTTCCTAACATCTATAATTGCCCTTTCCCTCCCTGCTTATGTGTTTCACTGAGAGCATCTGTGTAGCTGCTAATACTTCAGCAAGCTCCTGTTCCAGTAGTGGTGTTTTCTAGGATGCTGGTTTGTAATTGCCTGAATTCCTTTGAGCAGCTCTCCATTCCTCAGATCGGGAGAGAAAGATTTAAACTCCTGCTGAAAGGAATCATGAGGGTGATGACATTTCTGGTTGCTTCATGTATCTCTAGGAGCATAGTCTAAGTTGTTTTCCTGGATAACTATATAACTGAATTCAGAAATGCAGGAAAAATAGAAGAAAGAGATTTAAGAACCAGCATGAAATTTGTCTCAGTTGTACTTCCATTATTTTTGCATATTTCCATGTGCATATTTACATGTTTCAAATCCAGCTGTCTCATTTGGCCCCATTAGGGTATTCAAAGTTGTTGAGTTTAGAGAGCACTGTGCTTTCTCACAAGAGGAGTAGACAGCTGGAAAAATTTTTGTGGTGTGAATAGACACCTGGGAGGCCAGAGAAGCTGTGATCTCCTGGCATTGAAAAAGCCTTCAAGGACAAACCTTCCCTAGATCACAGAAGCATAGAATCACAGAGTGGTTTGGATTCAAAGGAACTTTAAAGTTCTTCTGGTTCCAGTTGTCTCTGCCACTGGAAGAGACACCTCCAGGTTATTCAGAAGCCCATCTAAGCTGAACACTCTGAGGAATGAGGCATTCACAGCTTCTCTGTATAAGATGTGTGAGCCTGTATAAGAAGAAGGGCTAGTCCATGTCCAGTACCATCAGAAGATACACATATGAATATTGTTGTTCTGTTTCAGGCAGTGTGTAGTGTAATCAGGTGTCCTTGCTATGCATGCTTACTTCAACCTCTATTTCTGAAGACTCTTACCAGTTGCACAAATAATTTATTTACCTTTTTCTGGGTGTAGAAATGATAGCCCCCACTAATTTCCATGAGTTACTTCTATAATTTGAAAACAGATCCATAGTTCTCACCTCCAAAGTAAATTCCTCGAGCATGACTGCAGGGAGGCAGGAATGTCCCAAAACTCCAACTGAAGTCAACCTGTACCCCACAGCTCAAACTCGTGGCCATCTCTGTACTGGGTCTTTCAAACTACTCTGGTGTGGGGGCACTTTTGCCATTGTTGTTAATATCTGATGGATATGTCCTTCTAGAATGCATTACACTACTTGTGGATTAGTGCATAATTTTGGACTGCACACCAACCAGCTTGGTGACTTGGTCTGCAAAGAGTTATTATCTTTCATTTGGTTTTGAACATTGTTGTCATATTAATTGTCTTATTTCTTCAATTTTATTTTTTTTTCCAAAGTGACTAAGTCTTTGTTATCTAATATCTCAGATAAGAGTTGCTCCAAACCTCTTATTACCCTTCACTGATACTTTGCAGATTTCCTTTACTGCAAACTGTGGCCTGGATTTAAGGAGAGACTGTTATGTATTTAATATAACATTTGAAGGTTTAGCTAGTGTGGAGATACAATTAAAGTCAAGTGTTGAAAATTAACTAACATCCACAGCAATTAGTGCTCAAAACAAGAACTTGTATTTCCCTCCTTTCCTTGCTTCTCTTTTATTTTCATACCTTTGACAGGAGATGTGACAAAATGACTAGCTGAGCCTTAAATTGCTGTTTCTTCTTATCTTTCTCCCCCCAAAACTGTGACACCCATGTTCCCTTTCTCCTTTGCCCTGGAATAGTTAGGGAGTCACATAGAGCTGGGAAAAAGGCGTGGGACGATGTCAGGGCCATGCAACTGTGATCCCATTAGACAACACAGACAAGCTAAACTTATCCAGGGTTGTATTTCACTCTCTCAGTGATGCATGGCAGAAGGTGGCTGTCGTTTCAGGGGAGCTGCAGTGGTGCAGTAGGAGTGGGCTGAGAGCCAGTACCCTGACACAGGACTTCTCTGATGCCTTTTGGGCAGCCCTGAGGAGCAGCTGGGTTTGACTGTGTTGTCATAACCGTGTCAGAAGAGGGAAACCCCCTCTCTGCTGAGCTATGTGGTGGAGGCAAGAAGAAAATTTCCTTGTGGGATGCCTTTCTTTCTCAGCTCCCATCAGCAGGATGGTTAAGCTCCCTCCTCCCCCCATATCTCTCATGCCTGAGAAAAATTAGTTTGGGTGAGGAGCATTCCCCTGAGTGCAGTTCCCCTGGCTGAGTGCCTGTGGGATATTGGGGTGCTCTCCCACCATGAGGTTGTGCTCTCCATAACCTGCAGCTGTCAAGGAAGCAGCTGGAGCCAGAGGCCCACTCTGGGACTCCACATCATCTCAGGCAGTGATGGCTCCAGACAGGAGGGATCTTTTCCCAGATGTCATCCAAAGTTTCCTCTGGCCAAGGAGCCATCACAGCATGCAAGCGACGCACACAGATCAGCCCTGACAGCTCCATCACTTTGCATGAGGAGTTCATTCCTATGGAATCAGCAAGGAAACATGATGTCTCCACTGATGGCCTCCTAAACCTGCCATCCCACCTTGTGTTTCCCTTCCCTCATTTGCTTAATTACCACATATGGAATCTGTCAGTAGGTAGGAAAGGAGATGGACTATCACAGCTAGCTGAGTGGTGCACAGTGAGATATGTGTTTAAAAGTCCAGAAACAGTGGATGTACAGACCAAACTCACCTACCAAGCCTCTCACACATCCACTCCAACTGCCCTCATGGCAGATCTGTACCCCTGGAAGGGGTGTTGGTCCATTGCCCCTCAAATTGTGCTCAGGAGTGATGCTGGTGGCTGCTGTAGACAAACCTGGATGAGAGTGCCTTAGATCTGACCCAATGTGGCCATTTTTGCTCAGATTGTACCTGTTTCAAGATTGTGATGGGGAAAAAAATTATCCATCAGACATCTGGTACAATCAGTACAGGAGAGTTTTCCTACCATATGTCTCCACTACCTTCAGCCCAAAAAACTGAGGGAGTAGGAGACACAGGACTGATCAGAGCTTGAAGGTGGCCACTATGCTGGGCAAGGAAGAGAGCCACAACCACTTTTTGGCTCTTGTCTATTCTCTCTTTGAATTCCATCCCTGCACAAGCTGCCAACAAGCCCAGTGGGACACTTGGGGGATGGTTTGCATGTTTGGTTGCTGGTTGTTAGCTGGAAGTCATCTGATGGGGTTGAGAATCATTGTCCTCAATCGAATCAGCAAAGCTGTTTGTGACCCATGGCAGCAAAGGTCAAAACATGAAGTTAGGGCTGGTGCTTCCTCTTTAACTTGAGCCACCGTGCTTTTCATCACAGTGCCAGGAGTTGTCAGCTTTATCTCCGGCTTTTTTTGGCTCATGTCACAACCTAATAAGTTATAGGCCAGCTTCTCCTGTCGATGTTTTTGCTGCACAGAAGGCTTCACATTTTGTAAGCTTTTACAGCACAGCTGTGCTCAGAGATAAAACAGAATGTGTATACAGTACAGTATGCATTCAACTGATGCACTAGATTCTTCCCACCATATGTATGGAGTGGTGTGCATTTCACTCCGATACCTCACTGCCAAAACTGCCAGAAGCAAATAAACAAATGGCGGAAGAGAGACACCATATGACGCAGTGCCAGGCACATGACCGAGGCTTGCAAAAAGGAGACCTGGGCTGATTTTAAAGGATTATTGTGGTCCAGTTTTTTAAACTTCACCTCCCACCGTGTGAAAGAGGTTCTGCCAGTGTATGATGTGAGGTGTGCTGGCTGTTAAAGAACCCTCCTATGTTTTCCCCCTCTTGCTAAGCATCTGATGTTGCAGCTCCTGGTGCTCAGTACACATTTCCCCTTTCTTTGATGCCAGTGATTCCCCATCAGGTTTCTAAACTGAGAGAGAGGAACAATGGAGATGTGTGAAGTAGGCTGGTGCTGGAAGGAATGCTACTGTAAAAACACAGAGGACATGTAATTAGAATAATGAGATTAATAATATTAGTAACCATTTAACAATTAATATATAAACAATGCACGTGAGACAAATGATTGTTCCATCTCGTTCCCTGCAAAAAAAAAAGGATGCATTTCACAGCATCAATGGTTAAGATGCCTGCAATAAACTGACTCAAATGTTAATTACATGGTTAGATGTAATTAATTTAAATTGCAGTTCTATTAATGGAACTCACTCTCTGGGTATGGAAGAAGGATTCCTTAGTTTCTTTTCTCTCTGACCAGCCTGTTGCTAAAGAAAAGATGATGATGGCCACCACAACAGTGCTGCACCTGCTACTAGTACTGGGAAACATGGAGGGATTTTCCTGTCTATTGGCTTCAATCTTATGTGAGGCTGAACATCTGTCACTTCCCTGGTGGTTATCTTGCTAGCTCTGGCCTTTGTCTAAGCTTAACTTTATTGGTGATTTTGTGAAGGGCAAACAGGTTCTTTCTTCACTTGAGAGAAGCTTTAAGCACAGACTGAAAAAGTGCACCAAGAACAGCAGAGGTCAAGATTGTTATTTTGCTTGACAAAGCTGATACTGCAAAGAGGTCTGGATGCAGACAAGAGAACTGGGTGTTGGGTTTTGATTGAATTAGATATGGAATGAAATAGAAAGTTATGTTAAGGTTTTTCAGAAAGCAATATTAAAAAATGTGCTCAGGTTTTTATTTTGAGTTGGTTCTTTGCTTGATGCTTTTGTGCTTGAGCATAGTACTGTAATGAGAGCATCAGTTTTGCCCACGCCTTGCTGCCTCTTGCTGTAATAAACACTGTGACCAAGATAAATATCTCTACATCTTGGTCAAATGCTGGGGAATCCATGGAGCTGTGCAAGGTGCCTGAAAGGCTAAAAGGGACACATTTTTTCTGGTGACCAAAAAGGTGAATGCTTAATTTACAACCTGGGAGTGGAGAAACACCAGGAGTGCTTTGCTCTCTGAATTTTGTGAAGCTCACCTGGCTGCTTCAAGCCCAGCCCTTGAATAGAGGAGCAATGATGGGTGTTTTTGACAGTTCCCAGCTCAAGCTACAGTACCCACTCTGAAGAGCAATGTCCTAGTTCCATTTCTTTTAATCCCTGTGGAAGTAGTAGCTTTTGAGGCAAATTGGACCGCCCTATGTCAGCAGACCTATTGCAAAGGCCACTAGCAGGACTTCAGTGGGTCCAGCAATACATGGGTCTGCAACTGAAATAACACCAAATATTCCATTGGACAGCGAGAAAACATTAAAAGACAGAGCTGTAAACAATGTTATTGGCTAAATATTTGTTGGAGGTGTTGGTCCAGTGAGCCTTACATAAGGGACCTGCACATGAAAGGTTGGAATAAACCCATAAAAGCATTACAAAGCTTATAGTGCGGCCCTGAAATGGTAGGGATGGAATGGACATACTCATGCATATGCATGAGGAGACAGCAGTGCTAGCTGGGAGCATTGCAGGACGATGGTGCAGCCTCAAGGGATGCTTTCCTAGATAGGAGCTGTGAGTGAGAAGTAGGAAAGAGCAAATGAGGATTACAGGGGACATGGCAAAACAGCAAAACATGCGAGTCTCTCCTGTCTGCCAGGCAAGTTGGATTAGGAATGGAGGCACAAAACAAGCCATTTGAGTCAATGCAGAAGACAAAGAGCTGATGAATGTGTTTCTGCCTGCTCTAATTTCAGGAGAAACATCCCCGTTTTTAAGCCTCTCTTTAAGAATTAAAATTGTGCATGTGTTTTTTTCTGTTATAACAATGCACAGAGTTGAAAATAAAGATGAGGCCTGATAAACTGCTGGGAATGGTTAGAAGTGATTCCTTTAGTCTTAGAAACCTGAACAAGGATCTGCCTATAACTGCTTCCCTTGGAAGTTAGTAGCGAAGGAAATGGGGAAGACATAGATGGTTTTCTATGCATTTCATCTCTTCCTAACAGAAAGGAGAAAACTCAGAATGGGACTTCTCAAATCCCAAGGCAAGTAGGGGAGACAAATGATCATTGATTGCCTCCCATTGCCCGAAAAGATCTGTGTACTCTGAACTTTCTTACGAGTTTGAACAGACAGTTGCCTGGTTTTAGACATGATAAAAGTTAGTGGAATCCCACTAGCTGACAGAGGGCTCCAGTGGGTGGTGGAAAACACAGGTACACCACTGTGATTTAGAAATAATTTTCTGCTGGCTTTGAGAGCCAGCACAGAGGTGTTGGAGTTACATCCCATTTGTCAGTGAGACCGTGGCATCCCCTGTGGTCATCACTGCTTCTTTGTTACAGAAGAGTGGAAATGCTAGAAAAGAAGGACTAGCTCATTTGTTCTTTGTCAGCCTATTTCACTGCAAAATGTCTTTGAAAGTAAAACTTTGAATAAAAGCTTCAAAAAAAGACAGCAGGAGAGGAGGGAGAAGAACTGTACCTGGTATTATTCCCAAGGGCAGTGGTGATACTGTGACCTCAGCCCCTGACCTCCAGCTGGGCTGTTGGGAATTATAACGAATGTTCCTCAACACCAGCCACATTTTGCTTTTGTCCATCTTATAACTGCCACTGTCTCACCTTTTATTGTGGCCATTCATCATTGGCAGAAAGATCAGGACATGCTATTAGGGTTGTGGAAGTTGTCATTTGTATCAAAACTTCCCCTCTTTTCACCCTCTCCTTGCCCATTCTCATGCTTACACTTCATTCCTATTGGTTTTTGCCCCTGTCTCTAGACTGGTCACCCCTTCACCCAGCTTATAAATGATTGCTTTAATAATATTACAACCCCTCCATTTTTATGGGTGAATGGCCCAAGTGGCGTGTTGCTCCTAAACAAAATGAGGAGAGATTTCTTTTTTCACCTTTTAAAAGGCCACAGAAAATCCAGAGTATAGGATCCTGTCTCTCTTGCACTGATCCCAGACAAGCATTTATTGCTGCATAGCAGCTTGCAGACACAGCCCATTTGAGGGAAAGCTTTACCAACCAGAACTGGCCATTGTTTTCTCTACATTTATTCAAAGTGCAGATCTGTTTATATACCACAAATATGGAAATTAAAGAAAACAGAATATGAGTAGAATTTACCAGCTGTTTAAGTCTTATTGTTACCTTCTGTATCGATCAAATCCGTTGCATCTTAATTGGATATTGACTGTTGTGAAGCAAATAAGGCAAGCTGTCAGAGAAAGGAGGGATAGGGCACGAGGTTTATCTTAATGGTATGTTGATCATGACTAGTCTATAAAAGCCAGTGGGAGAGGAGTTCATTAAACCAGCCTGTGATTGCTTTAAAAAAATATGCTCTGAGTCAAGATGATTAATTGTATATGTGACACTGCAATCGGAGAAAATCCACACTGTTGCTCTGGTATCTACAATGCCAATGCTTGAAATAAGCAGATGCATTGAAACAAATTCATTAGGGACAGTGATTTGTTTGATCTGTGAGCCTTAGCTAACCGTAATCAACATTTGAAGATTTTTTTTTTCCTTTCTTTTCTTTGTTTTCCTTCGTGTTGTGTTTTGTTTTTCTGCCTCCCTGCTTCTCTGGCAAGCTGATTGAAAACGTGTGTTTGCCCTGCACAGGAGTCTCTCTGGGAACCTCTGCTGGGGAATCCTTGTAGAAATGGCAACAGTGAGAAGGGATACTTGAGCTACCTGACAGTAAGCCACACAGAACACTTTGGAAAACACTTTTATCTCATAAATTATAATAAGCAGGGAATGTGAAGAGAGGGGGAAAGCTTATTGGCTATGCTAGTATGAGCTACCCACTACAGAAATGGAAGTCTGTAGTATATTTTAATTTATTTCCTAGCCATATTTTAGGCTGCATATTGAGTATGTTGGAATAACTGTCAAACATGGTCCATTAGTGACTCTGGATCTGGCTTTTGAGTCAGGAGGGAGATTAGTAGGATAGTCTCAACTTTTGTGGAAGTCCCATGCAGCTGTGATTTGTCAAAGAAACATTCAAAGAGGCAATAAACAAAGTTTATCTCAAATTATCGCCATGTCATGTGTTTGTTGTTGTATTTGTTCTTTGCCAATTCGGAACTGGCTATTAAAAATTTATGTTATGGGTAAAGGTTTGTGCAGTATAAGAATTAACTTTAGAGCCAACCACATGAAGGCTTCTCATATATCACCATGCCATAAACTGTCAGGGAAAGGGTAGCACAGTCCCACAGAAGCTGGTAAAGCTGCAGAAACTGCCTGATTATTAGCTGATAGAGGAAGGGAAAAAAAGCCTAAGTCTGGAATGCAGTAGGAAAATAAGGTTTAGTGAGGAGCTTTTGTTTTGAAGCAGAAGGCAGATCCCTGCTTTAGTAACTTGACTGAGGCTGGAGCACCTTTTCTTGCTTGTGGGGCCAGCCATTTAACATCTCAATCCTTCCAGTCCTCTTCCTATAAAAGTTGTAATAGTGATCCAGAGCAGCTGACATCGCTATTCCTGCTTCAATTGCTCCTCCTGGATGTATTGTGAAACTGAAGGCAATCATCTCTTTTTCCTAAGTATTTTATGACTGTTTATTTTAGGAGCTATGAATGTACTGCACTGCAAGCTGTATAAAAAGAAAATCCTGATTTTGCCTTTAAGGGTGACAAGTCCCAGAGGAAATCAGGATTCTTCTATAAAGTATATGAAGCAGAACTGGGGGAAAGGGAGAAAAAGGTATAGAATCCAGAAAGCCAAATCCTTCTCTTTTGTGTGGGGCATGTTTTGAGTGACTTTAAAATGCAGTAGGATGAAAGTTATGACATTAGCAGGTACTAGGATAGTGCTGTTATCAGTATTATTTTTTATTCACTTCTTACTTATATTGTAACAGAGTTTGCAGATAACATTTTAAATATAAACTGTGGATAATCTTAGACCATGAAATTTTGTGTGAAAAATGTGATACATAATGCTGGACAATTTGAAGCCATGGAAGACAAGCATTATGCAAAAAAAAATCCATGAATAACCTTCCATCAGATTTTCAGGCACATTTGTTTGGATTTTTTAGTGTGCTTCAGTTATGCAAAAGAGTGAACATGACATTCCTCAGTTGCTTTGATGAGGATAATTTCAGAGGCATTGCCCTATCATTTCACAGATTGGCACCTTCTCCTTCTTTTCATAATGCATTATTTTCTGGGGCAGCTTTTCTCAGCAAAACTGCCTGTTTCCCAGGAGTTTTCATACCTGTTCAGAAAGGGTGTGAGTTGGGCTAGGTTAGAATAGCAGGTTCAACCTACTGACTATTTATTTTTAAAGTCAGAGAGTATTTCTTCTGTTAGCACAATGGAGAAGATTACAGGATATTCTGAATGGTGTATTTTCTCCTGTTTCAATCACAGGAGCCACATTGCTGGCTCCATAAGACATTTCTACACCAAACTTTCTCCTAAACATGTGGATTTGAGAGGCTTTTTTAATCCAATCTGCCATTAGTAGTGGTCTGTTCAGATTTTGTATTATCTTTGGACAGCTATAGACAAGAAACAGCATCTAAAATGTGAACACAGACTAGAGTTTGGTTTTAGATACAGCACTGCCTAAAAGTAAAGCATAAGCAGTTCCTACCAAGAGATACACCAACTATAGGTCTCCTGTCTTGCCAAGGATGCCTGCAGAGGTTGTTGAACCTAGGTTGTCAGACTCTACTTAGGGACAGCATCTTTCCAGGAGCACATTTGCTCCTCCCCAGTGACCATCTAACCTCACTCCCTGTGAAAGGGATTCGGCAGGTGTGAAGTCTAGACTGAAATACATAGTATCCAGGAGCAGCTGAGTACCAGGGAAAGATTTCAAGGAAGATTATGGATAGCCTCCAGGCAACAGAATGGCAAAGGCCTCTCTTCAGTGGTACCCTCTCTGCCCAGGACCTGGGAAGAGCTGTGTGCCCAAGTCTCAAGGTTTTTGTTTTCCATATTAGTGTTTTTCTGTTGGTTTCTATCTAATGATGTCTTCTTCTAGAGTAGAGAAGATCTCAGTTCCTATCTTAAATAATGTGTGGTAGTGTGCTCATGTGTTTTTGTCCATGTGTGTATTTGAATGGTGTGTGTGGGGAGGGAGAAGAGGAAGCCACAAAAGAAATCAGAAAAAATCTTACTGGTTTTCCTCTGCATACTCAATAAAGAAGTTATAAGAGGGTGTATTCCCAATTTTGTTTCAACTTTGTAGGTCACCTTCCGCAGACAGATTGTCTCATGTACTACTTCCCTTCCCCTTGGTGATCAAATGTCATTCTATGGTGACTATAGCAGTTGCTTACATGGAAAAATAACATTAGGAAAGTATTTAATGTATTTTTAGATGTCTTTAAATGCACTTTAGCAGCTGGAAACAAGGGTAACTAGTAGCACGTGACCTGCAGGATCTCCATAGACCCCCACCAAGTGTGCAGAGTGCCACTGCTGTTGGAGAGACCCCAGGCTGGGAGGCACTGGGGATGATGGTCATCTCTAATTTGGGGTTGTCACAGGAAGTCAGGCAAAAGGGATAACCTTGATTTTAGTAGGATGTAAGCGATAGCGATGTGATAAACAAATGGTGTGATGTAGGTCCTTTCTTTGCACTCTATTTAGTGGGATTTTTATGAAACATTATTTTGACATGTTTCAGAATACCTGTGACTCCTTCAAAAAGATTGAGGAGATTTTAGAGGCTTGGAGAGGCACAATATTACAACAGTAGAGATTAGTTAATAGAGTGCAGCTGAGAGAAGCAACAAGCTAATAAATACCACTTATGCCATCATGCTGTGAATCATAAAACCCCTGAAATCCTCCAGAAGAGCAAACCTTTCGTCAAACAATAGTGGGGGCTTTCCCCAAAGGAAAACTTTCCCTCAGCCAAGTACTTGCTCACTTCTTTAGGTGCATGAACCAGGAATGTCCTCTCCAGATCATCGTCCCTCTGCTCCCAGCATGGAGCCATGACCTGGCACCCTTATGTCAGGCTCTCCCACATCCCCAGCAAGCACATTCATGTTTCTGGGAAGAATATACTGAACAGATGGAAGTTTAGTACTATTTTTACCATGGCTGGTGCAGTGAATGTGGAGAGCATGATAATTGATTATCTGGGACAACAGAAACACACAGGAACTAGAATTTCAAGGATTAGGGTCTCCCTGAGGATTTCCTTCGAGTTTTAAGTGAAGGGAGAGATAACCTTTGTGATGGAAACGGAAACACGGCTTTCAGTTCCCATCTGCAGCCAGCCTCTGGAGACAATAGTATTAAGGGTGATGTGAACTTCCCCTCCTCATCACCATGGGACAAGAGCCTCAGCACAGTTGTCTGTGCTTCTATAGCAACGCTGTTCAACTTCTCACTGCTTTATGTCCTGACAGGGCTGTTCAACTAATGGTTGCATTTAACGTGTCTGGGGGTAACAGTCCCGTGTTTCATCTGTTTTAAGGGACATTTATGGAAACTAAGTGGCAATTTTATTCTGAGTAAGCAGGCTAACATTCTGTCACTCTACATTGCTCAAGTGGTCCTCACTCTTAAAAAATAGATGTTAGGTGTTTCTGGTTAACTGGCATTTAATTTTTGTGGACTGAGCAGTGGGATTTCATTGCAAATGGACTGTCCTGTTTCAGTGGAAGCTTTGCATTAGCAAGGTCCTTCTTAATAAATTATTCTGTTCAACCTACCTTGTGGCTAAGACTATCATACAATCCCTTAACATCAGAGTGTAAGCACAGATTTCCTCTCCCAGGGCTAAGGCTGCAAAAAAAGATTTCGGCTGAAGCCAAGAAACCCACTGCCTGAATCAAGATAATTTTTTTCCTGAGAATAAGGAGAAATCAATATCCGTGCACTTTGGAAAGGAAGAAATTTTGCTGTAGATTGTTCTTCCTCTGCCATGTAAAAAAAAGGAATCTTGACTTAATGTATATAATTTGTTTCCAAAGTATTGGCATCTTTCACAAATATAGACTGTCTGGCTTATGAACAAATAGCATAGTTCGTGTAGCCAAAAATGGTTGTCATAATGCACATATTAATGAGTGTGCATATCTCTGAACATCAAATGCTGTGCTGTTTTCAGAGAGGTTGTTTCAGATCCTGTTTGGGGTCCTTTTTTCATTTTTTTTCCCCTTACCCTCCTGCCGTTTTCCTTCAAAGATCAATGGTAGAAAGCAGAGAGGAAGGGGACCCTGGAAAGGAGATGTTCTCATCTGTCCAGCTTCCCCATGTCAGGAGCTAGTCTACACATGTCATTCCTGACAGATGTTTGCCTAATCTGCTCTTAAAAAACTTCAGTGATGGGACCTGTGACAGTCTCCTTAGGCAATCTACTCCAGCACTTTGCTGTACCCATCATTAAGAAGAGTTTTCTGATATCTCACCTGCAATTAAAGGCCATGATTTCCAGCACAATCCATCATCAGTCCTGACCTTACAGCCAAGCCAGCTCCATGAAGTCCACTGCGTTTTCCTTGTTAGACCTTCCTTGCCAGCGCTGCTCCTTGTGTAACATCCTCTCTTCTGCCAGGGGTATCCAGGGAAGTGCAAGTGCCACTGGTTTTGTCCAGTGTCCAGCCTGGCATCCCATGGGCCAGCGATGGGCAAGTTTCCCTCTCAGATCCTGTGCAGCTGAGGGGAAGGTGGCTGGCAGCCAGCAGAGGCTATTGAATTTGGAGATTCAGTAAATCCCTGGGGAGGTGCTGCCACAGTGAAGTTGCAGCAGTTTTGTGCTGATAAAAAACCAGCCACACTCACCATGGTCCCAGGCCTCAGAACTGGAGCCCAGGCCATTTTTTTCCTGGAACAAAATGTGCTGGTGTGAGCAGCTGCACCGTGTATTGCATATATGCAATCAATAACCGCTAGCATTTTTGAAGTTTTTTTTCTTTTTAATGAGAGCATTTGTATAACAATTTTAGTGGTTTAAAAGCATTTTAAGCAATCAGAGAGATCACAGGTTTGGCTTGGCTTTATTTTTTCACTTGTTTTCTTTTAATCAGTAGCAGGCAAAATGCATCCTGTGGTAGCCCCAAGCTGGTGGAAGAAGCTGAAGATATCAGCCTGTTGTGGTTGTAGGTGGGGGTCTGAGGGGAGCTGAGACAGTTATTTACTGGTCTGCAGCAGCAACTGAGGGTGCATCAGAGGTAGATACAGGCTTATCATAGTGTTATCATGGGAAGATAAAACTCTGATATATATAAGAAAGAAATTCTTTACAGTGAGGCTGGTGGAACAGGTTGCCCAGAGAGGTTGTGGATGCCCCCTGTCTGGAGGTGTTTAAGGCCAGGCTGGACAAGGCACTGAGCAACCTGATCTAGTGGGAGGTGTCCCTGCCTATGGCTGGGGCGTTGGAACTGGGTGATCTTTAAGGTCCCTTCCAACTCAAACTATTCTATGATAACATGATTCTATGATCTACTTCTTTAATATGCCTAGACCAGTGCTGAACATTGTACGAGTATATCCTTTTTCAAATTGCTTACAACTGCAAGATGATAATAATGTACTAATGTAAAGCAACTAGAGAATTAGCCATGATTGTTGAGGATAGGGTTTATCCCAGTGGAAACCAGCTAGATCAAATAGATGAACTAGTTTCCCAATGGAAACCAGCTGGCTCAAATAGATATACCATAGCTGCCCGAGTGAATTGCAGCAGTATGTGGCTAAACTGGTTTTGAGACTAGGAAATTTTAGTGACATATAAAATAAATGTTGGATCAGTATTAAGGGTGGAGCATGTTGCCATCGGTGGGGGTGAATAACCTCTGTGTAACCGGCAATTTTAGTAAGCAGGTCAAGGCCGGTGGGACTTGTCTCTATATTTTGACACTTGCAGCACTAACACCCTGCTATCCATTTCATTTCACAAGGTGTGCACGTGCACCAAGATAATGCTCCAAAGGGTCACCGGCAGGTTACCATGTGCCATCCGTCACGTGCACAACATCTAGAATAGTGCCAACTTAGATTTCAGGGGTCTGGAGGGACAGCAATAGCATTCAGAGCCCTACGTAACACCTGGGCCCCACGCAACATCACACCAGTTTCTCTGTCACTGAGCATCCCATTGGCACCTGTGAACCCGAGCTGACAGGTCCATTTCTATTTGTGCAAGGCATTTTATATGGCTTTCATCCCCCACTTGTCTTCTAGGTAACCTGGAAGAGCTTTGTCAAATTGCCCGTATTCCTTCATGGAGAAAAGGGCAAATTGAGTTTTCAAAATGAGATTCAAGGTGTTTTTTTTAGAAAACATGGTCAAACCTGAACTTTGTATACCATGCAGCAGGAGCAGTAGATTTATTGTGTGAGAGAGGTTTCAGTTTCAAACTAATAACTAGAAGAATATATTTCAGTCTTGTCAGCATAGAAGTGATTTCAGGTGCTGAGGAATGCTCTGCCTCTTCCCTGTGGTCTGAAGGAAAAATTTTAAACATTTTTCACTCTACAGCTATTGAGAGCAGTGAAAGAAAATTCCTATAAGGTGCTAAGAAACACAGAGAATAAACTTGTTTCCCACTTCCTGCTAGTTATAATCACTGATTGTAGGTGCTACAAAAAATGTACTTTTGAACAAACTTTCCACTTTCAAAGATAATTTTTTTTTTGTTGTGATAAATTTGTTCATGCTCCATGGCTGGCAAGTCAAATGGGCTTTCAGTGAGGTGCAAACCATCCACATTTTCAAAAAAATCTCTGATGCTTTTAACCCATGGCTTCCCTTTCCCACCCCTTCTCTCTACAGGGAGAGGCAGAAGCCTATTTGAAGGCAAACAAGCCCCAGAGCCTGCAAGTTGTAAATATCTTTCATAAATGCCAACGCTGAAAAAGTCTGGGTGCTGGGAGTGTGACACATGACGACAGGCAGTTCACGCCATGCGAGGGGTGGGGGGGACACGATATGGCAGCCACCAAGATGCAAGTGCAGTGCACCTGAGTGATGCACTCACCCTGGGGAAGGGGGGATAGAGGGATGAGGAGCAGGACTACCTGCTCCTTGCCCCATTGCCTCCTCCAGCCCCCATTCTGATCCTTCCCCCCCTAGCCTCCTTTTCTGCCCTCCTCCTCTCCCCTCCCCGGCTTCTTTCGGGCAAGGGGCTGATTTAAATAGGTTGGCCAGGAGCCAGGAGCTCATCATTTTAATGCAGTGTAAAATGGAATGTGCATAATTATATGCAAGCCATATGTGAGGGAGACAGCTCAGCTGTGAATTTGGGGAGGCTGCGAGAGGGAGAGAGCGAACAGTCAGGGATCAGATGAGATGGAGCGGAACGGAGTGCAAGTGTCACCCAAATGAACAGTGTAATGAGTGTATTGCTGACACTCCTCCTTTCACCTGCTTCTCCATTTTGCTTTAACTCAGAAGCAGAAAATGCTGTAGATGAGAAGGGAAAAATACTACGTGTAAGCAGGATTGCTAATGGGCTCTGGTAATGTCTCCATTTAAACTTCAGCTTTCTTAATTAATGGTGTAGTTCCAAATAACTGGTAACTTTCAATGCATCTTTGTCATTAAATATTGTGACCACATTTGACTGAAGGATCATTGTTCTCACTAGATGATTGCTCCTTTCAAAGCTTTACTTAAACACAGAGGGGGAATCCATTTATCTATAATAGAATTACATGTAAATTATAAGTATGCAAACCTATTTTTTTTGGCCTTGCTGTTAAACTTAAAATACAACTATATTATCTAGGGATTGCTTAATCATGTCAAAAAGTTTGAACAAGTACATGTGTAATGTAATCCTGAAAAATGCAATGAAGTAAATTGAAACCCTGAGTAACTCACAGTTTCCAGCTCAAATATTTTGTTTTGGGTTTGTCTTTTGTTGTTCTAATTATTACATCACAATGAATTTGCATGTTCAACCTAAGCTATGTAAAAAACCAGCATCCCAAGTTCTCATATCTAAAAGATGTGCTTAAGCATTTAAAGAAACTTTTAAGTAATGTTGTATTTTGGGATTCCCGTCTGTTTTAATAATCTGAGCTGTTATGCTTTTAGCTATTTTTTTTCCTTCCATTATTTGTAAGTCCCTAAATAGGCCATTATATTTCCCTTCAGGCTAGAGATGAAGATGGACATGCTGAAAATTTTCCCCAGCAGCACTATGCTAAGGAAACTCCAAGACTTGCCTTCAAGAATAACTGCGAACTACTTGTAAGAATAACATACTTACAACAAGTCTAGATTGTTACTTTAGCACAGTGAAATCCTTTTTGTTTTTTTATTTTTTTTGAAAGGCTTTTGTTCGTTATGACATACATTATGAAATATGGTAGGGTTCTTTTTCTTTTCTGTTCAGTTTTCTAATGTTAGTTCTGCTATCCATGAACAACTTAAGATCTCAGATTGCTTGAAATATCTCTTATATTTGATGATAGCACATGAATGGCCTTGTCATACATACTACCTTGTCTCATACAGTAACTCAGGGAGAGTCATGCAGGGAATGAATGGTGATTCATGAAAATTCCCCCCACATGCTCTGTGGTGCCCCAAAACTCACTCTCCCATTCACCTTTTAGTTCTGCCTTATTTTTGGGTTGTGGTGGTGCGTTTTTTTCTGCTGACATGTAACATATATGCCCTTTAGATCTTACCTATTCCTCCCCTTCCCAGCTGCATGCAGGCATGAGCATCTTCCTCTCATCTCCTCCAGGGAAAAAAAAAGCAAAAGCTAGGAGAGCACATGCAGGGAGCCCGGAGTGTTTACAAGCCATAAGAGAGATGATGTCAGCTGTGAAAGGATCTCTGTTCCAAGGCAGGGTTAATTTGCTGTTCATTTTAACATTTGCTGCTAGGCAAGATTAAAGACAAGCAGGAATGCCTATTATATTTCTATTAAATGAATCTGTTGGGACCAAATGTTCTTGATTAGCTTGTGAAAATGAGAGCTCCACGATGAGTTTTTCTGTTTGCCTAAAGTAAACAGAGAAGAATTGTAATACTTCTAAGAGAGATTCACACATGGCCTTCCTGAAGGGAGTCTTAAATGAATTGGTAGATCTCTCCCTCACATTCGTCTTTCTTTTTGGCTGTACTTGAGTAAAATGTATCATTTGGTTAATTGGAAATATTTGCCGTGAGTCAGAACACAGGGTTATATTTTGCCACAACAACTTTTTTTTTTCTCATTATGACTACAGACAAGGTGGGTGGTGATGGAGGAGCAAGCTGCATCTCCTCTGCATGAAAACCCAAGTCTGTCTCCCCCATGGAGGATGCATGGCCAAAAGCCAGTCTTGGTGTCCCAGATGCAACATCCAGTGAAGTCAAGCTGATGAGCCAGTGTAACCCAAAGCCAGACCCCAGGTTCAGACAGGTGATCAGAGAAGCTCAGACTGCAGGACAGCAGCCCAGGGATGGTGGCCAGTCTCCTTTCTTAGAACTGGCCAGAGAATTTTGGTTACACCTGCACCAATGGGCTCACAGGCTCCTCTACCCCCAGGTGTCCTCTTTACTGACCCAGCCCCTGTTTTGATAATGACAGTGCTTTCTAGAGCTACAGGTGTCACCTGGAAGGTTCATTTTGTTCCCAGTATAATTCTCCCCAGCCAAAAGTGATATGATACCTAAGACTTGATCTTGCTACTTCTTAAACCTTTTGCAAAGTGCATGTTGGTTTCAGGGGCAGCAAGGTTCTGCCCTAAGAGGAGAAAACCAGACAATTGTAATAGGTGATTCCCCCATGTAGTCCGAATGCTTGTGCCTAATAAATCACACTGTTTCTTCAAAGCTGTATTTAATTCCTATGCTGCTGGTGAAATCAGGCCTGATGAACCATCATAGCACACCAAGATGTCCTTAGAAGCAGTAGGAGTTCAGAGGAGTTCAGGACTAGAGTTGGGAGGCAGGATGATATAGAAGAAGTCATGTATTATTTAAATTTAAAATCTGCTTTATTTTTAGTGCAAGCAATCAGTGAACCAATGAACCCCCTTTGTGCTATTAAAATCAAGCATTCATTTAATGCCCAGTTAGTTATTCCTCCATTAATATGCATTTAAGTTTTTGCTCTATTGTATCCCTCCTGTGCCTTACAAAAGCCCAAGTCATCCAAGTTAGTCTTTCATGTACTTTTTTGGACAAGTTTCAGTTCTTGTTTAAGGAAGTAATAAAAGCAATTTGTTATAGTTTTATTTTTCCCATACCATTGGAAACAAAATTGGCAGGGATGTAATCTTGACTCGTTTTGCATGTGCAAAAAAAAAAGTAGAGAAACAGTGAATATGTACCTCTGCTATTTTCAAAGGCATATCTTAGGAACTTTCGGTGAAAATATGATATTGAGCCCAGGCTGTGGTGGTGGGGAAATGAGTGTTATTTGTTAAAGATGCTATATGTTTCACAGAGGTAGTGGTTTTCCTTCTTTGTTTTTATTTTGGAAAACAAAGCTGTTTAAAATGTGCTTGACAGTAAAGTGAATTTCTCAGAAACTGCCATTAAGAGAGCATCCTTCTCCTGAAGACTTATCAGTACTCTTGTGTTTGTACTAGCAATTGTCTTTTTGAGAGGGGAAAGGGGATAAAAATATGAAAGAAAGGAGACAGTTTTTCCCAGTGGTAAAACTTACCCTGAGTGCTAGTCTGATGCTGGCTGAGTGAAAAGCTGAGTTGTTTTTTTTTTTTAAATGAAAGGGAAACTGAAACTTGTTTATGCTTTTAAGAGATCAGAAATTTTCTCAGTGTGGTTGAGAGTGAGTACTGTCAGGTGGAACTGGAGGCTTTGGCTCAAAAGTGCTTTCTTTGCTTCAGGCTTCAGCTGCCATTTTCCAGCAAGGTTTGTTCGTGCTTCTCTGCTGGGGAATTGCTCGTGCTGGGAGGGTGCTGCCTGATGGATTTGTGTGCCAGGGCTTTCCCGCAACAGCCAGGCTACACCGTCTGAATCTTAACATCCCAAGTCACCAGCCTGCATGACAAGCTCTAATTCCTCAGTACTTAAAAAGATTTGAAAGTATAGTAACATAGAATATTATAAATTGTGTGCTTTCTTCAGCTCTTACTCCTCAGCAGAGGAGATAATTTGGTTAGTGAGGTACAATTCAGCTATTCAGGTTCATTTAGTTTTGAGGTTTTTTTGAGAGAGAGATTGATAGGAAATAGGAGGAGGAAAGAAGTCTAATTTAGGCAAAAGAAACTCTTGAAGTGCTTATTGTAGATCTGCCTACTAAGAAGAGCTGTGACAGTGAGAGATTTTGGTAGGTGTAGTAAGCCATTGAGCAGTTATGGCATTAGGCTGAGGTAATAAATTCCATTGCTAAATCCATATCTGTTGTTTTATAACAAAAGGGTTAAGATGCTCTAGTCAATGAGGACATCAAATTTTGAACTTTTCAGTATTTTTGAGAACCGTGTTTCCTTAAATTTAGCTATCCACAATAAATACTGGGAACTACATAAAACAAATTCATTTTTTAAGAGCTGAACTAGTGTGCTGTCTTGGCCAGCCTTCCACCCTTCTCCCGTAGGTACTGCCACAGGTTTTTAATTTCTTATTCCATGAGTGGCTGGAAGCTTTTCATTCAGCCACATCTCTTTGTCTCCAGAAGGAAAAGGCAGAATTTAGTCCTCTGGAAGCTGATTGTGAAGGAGAAGTGCAATCTAGCTAATAGTGGATGTTGGGAGAGAGATGGGATTAACTGCACAGAAAGGGTAGGCTGGAGAGAAAAGGCCAGTGAAAAGCCCACAGCTCCATCTCTAGCCAGCTGAAATTCCTAAGCCATTGCCTAGAGAGAGGAAAAATCCATCTGGCACCTACCCAGGTTAGTCAGAGTAGGAAGAGCCATGCTTGGATGCCTTTTAACAAAAGTGGGAAAGAAAAACCAACAGTTCTCCCTTCCCCGCCCCCTAGTCCCCCCAGAATATTGAGTCAAGGTTTCAGATTGTCATGCCACTGTATGAGAAAAGGAGGATTTGATGGGTTAGGGAAATTAAATGCCAGGTTGCTTTCCAGATCATTTGTTTATGAGGATAATCTGAGTACCACCCACTGCTATGGGATTATATGTAAAGCAAACAAATAACCAAACAGAACGTAAACACCCTGAAAAAAAAAATTCATTTGTAGTCTCACACCCAGCTGTGACCAACAGTTTTCCTGCAGCAAGATGATGATCTTTTTTCTCATTGAAATCAGCAGGTCTGCTCCTAGTAGTTATGCTTTGGGAGGATAAATCTGTGAGTCAGGTATGTGATGAATTAAAAGATAGTCCTGGTTCTTGAAAACTGTTATGTAAAAGACACAAAATAAAACATGCTTGTTACTGGATTCAATGCAAACTCACCTACATCCAGTTATCTTTAATCACTAACAGAGTGAGACAGAGAAAGTACTGGAAATACATCTGCAACTGAAACATGAAATGTAAAATATTCTTGTACAAGAAAAAGGCATTTGAGGAGGCAGTGGCAAAGCTGTGATGAGCCAGAGCTACAGCTGATGCTTCTTCACTTGAAGTCATCTCACTTTGCCCTGCTGTTCCAGCACTTGAGGCAGGGTCAGGAAGCATGGCTCATGTGGGGCATCCAGCCAGGGCAGCAAGATGCAGGCAGGTTAACCTGAGCATTACAGTACTGGAATGTAGGAAGGATTTCTTAAATCCAAGACTGATTTTAAAAAGCACTGAGTATATTTGTGATTAGCCAAGGACAGTGAGTTTTGTAGTCGTAGTCAAGTTAATGTAAGCATGCTTTGGAGGCTGTGAGAGTTTTGGTTTCAGAAAGTAAGGTTTGAATATTTTTTAAGGTTGCCTGACCTGTTTCCTGTGCCCCAGTGTCAAGCAAAAGTTAGTACTTCAGCATTAAATGAGAATATCTCTCAGTCTATTCATAATCACAGTGCCTTCAAAGTAGGTCTGGTTTACAGGGGAGATAGCTTTGCTCATCCTCTCTCCTGCCTGTACATCCTTTTCATTTTCCATACTTCCTCCTTATTTATTCTCAGTGGAGAGGAGATAGAACCCTCTGTACCTCTCCCTGGCACTTCCTTCACTATGTTAGGTGCAAACTGGCAGAGAAAGGGGTAGAGCACTTCCTTTGTTCTAGCCCAGACTTCAGGATATGCTTTTGGACAGAAAGCTGGAGCTGGACTGCCACCCAGCAGCTCTGAAGGATGCAGGGCTACTTCTAGGCTTTATGTTAGGAGGAGGTGATTTTGCCACCCTGGAGAGGAGGGAAGAGAGAGGGGGATGAGACCTATGATACCCTATGGAGCTCCATGTCATAGATCTACTAGTGCCAAGTTTGCCACGAGTTAAAACCTCCACAGTGGTGCCTGCCACTCTTTCAACATCACTTTAGGGGGATTGGACTAGATGATCTCTTGAGATCCCTTCCAATCCCTGATATTCTCTGATTCATCTGTACCACTGTATTGGTGCTATTTTTTGGTGGTTTGCCCATTTATTTAATCAGTTTCTTGCTCAGTTTGCCACTGCAGTCTGAGAACAACTGGTCCTGCTCCATCAGCTGCACCATGGAACGTGCAGTGATTTAAGCAAATGGCCGTGCAAAACCCACAAGAGCCAACAGAGACCCCTGGTTTGGTTGGTTTCAGGGACTTTGGATCAGGCACAGAGAGCTGTCAGAATGGCAGTTAGGGCTCTGGAACAAAAATATTGAGGAAAGCAATTATAGCAGTCAATTGATCCTGATGTTCTTAAAACCTTGGTAATCTTGGCCACATGAAATTCAACCCTTCCTGTGACTGAAATAACAGTGAGGCTTAGGTCATGTCATAGACTGTAACATTTCATATTCAAAAACTAAATTGTTTGTGAGTTATAGCAGAATATTTTAAAAAACAGCCTTTCCCTAAAAAAATCTGCATTCTGTTTCTTTTCAAGCAAGGGCAACAAACCAGGCAAAATTACCATAAAGGTTTTTTTGGTCCTTAATTGCTGCCAAGGCTGAACAAAGGGGGGCTATATGGTGAATGTGCTGAAAAAAAGGCAGACCATGGGTAGATTTGCAGCTGCTGGTGGGGGGAGAGAGAAAAGAGCCCCCAAACCTGTCTCTGTCTGACCCTACCTGTGCCCTGATAGGCATCTTGATGGGATAATGCAGTACCAAATAGAGAGCTGCAGCTGCCAGCCACCCCATGATATGCTGTCCCTGGGAAATGATAGGCTCAGTGCCTGGCCTCATAGATATATTTACTTTTTTAGAACAAATGTGTCCACTGTCTTGCTTGGTCTTTCCTGTAATGTTTTTTAATTGTTAAATTTTTCTACCCTTTAATGAGAATTAAGGCTATTGCTCTCACGGACTGTGCCTGGGAGGTTTGTGTCTTATTCCTCAGGCTGCAGCAGACTTTCTAGGGAGTCTTCAGAGATGTCTTTAGTCTTTCAGGCTTTCTGTTCCTGTGTCCCACACCACCACCCTGCTTAAGAAATAGATTATTTTCTTCTTGACTCACACCATGTTTAGGACTCTGCAGCCTCTGATCCAAAACCCAGTGAAAGCATAGGATCCCTCCCATTGACTTTAAGTGGGCTCTGAATGAAACCCTGTATTCTGCAGACAAGAAAAGGCAAATGACTGCTTTAAGATGTCTTCCCCCTCTCTGACCAAAAAATCGCTGTAGGCCATCTAGCACCTAATTTGAAGAGCAGAAAACATCATTTTTATTAAATTGAAGGCTGTAATCAGAGAACAGCTGTAGGAACTTACAGAAAATGTAGCTCTATTGTAGCAAGTCTGAGATGGTATCTCTATTGGAAATGAGACCCAAACCTCACTCTTTTCATAGTTGGGATTAATGTGTGACCAAGAGGGCAAGGGATTCCCCTTGCCTCCTGCAGAGGTGGGCAGAGGAGTGAAGGGTAAGCCATGGCACATAAAATACAAGGTATAAAATCCCCAGGAACATGGAAAGCAGGGAGAAGGAAGGGAAGGAGATAGGGATAAAAACCCCAAAATTCCCTCATAGACAGGGATGCATATGATAGAATCATAGAACGGTTTGAGTTGGAAGGAACCTTAAAGATTATCTAGTTCCAACCCTTCTGCCATAGGCAGGGACATGTCCCACTAGACCAGGTTGCTCAGTGCCTTGTCCAGCCTGGATTTAAACACTTCCAGAGAGAGGGGTAATCCACAGCCTCTCTGAGCAACCTGTTCCAGTGTCTCACCACCCTCACAGTAAGGAATTTCCTTCTTATATCTAGCCTGACTCTCCCCTCTCCCAATTTGCATCCATTACTCCTAGTCCTGCCATCACATATCCTATTAAAATGTCCTACCCCAGCCTTTCTGTAGGCCCCCTTCAGACATTGATAAGTCACTATGAGGTCCTCCCTGAGCCTTCTCTTCTCCAGGCCAAACAACCCCAGCTCCTTCAGCCTGGATAAGCAGGCTGGTTCCACCCATAGTTCTACTTGATCCCCATCTTTTTGGTCCAGTGAAGAGAATTAAGGAAGATGTTTCAGGGAGCTAAAGACAAAATAAAAGGTGTGATATTGAGAGGGGCAAGTGGCACAGAAAGGTGGGCAATGGGAAGAGGGCAGATTTAGGAATGCTGTGGCTACCAACAGTGGTGTTTGGCCTCCTAGAGCCAAGAACAAGCCATAAGCCCTTTCCCACAGCACTGGCCTTGGGTGTGCTAGAAATAGCAAGCAACTTCACTCTGGTGTCTCTAGTTTAGTATTTTCCTTCATATTAGTACAGACACATTATTTTCGGATGTGACACCTGACACTTTGTGAGCACAAGCCTCCCTTTCCTCAGAAGGAGACACATTTTCTGATTTTTAGCATCTCCATTTCTATTATTATTATTTCAGAAGAAAAGCAAAATGCATGTGTTAAAAAGGAAAATAATTAAAATCCCATTACAGCTCCAATTCTGTCATCTTCCTTCCCAGAAGAAGCATTAAAATTTTTATTAATAAATGTGCAATTGCTAGTGACCTCTGAATAATTTCTTCTCCTTTAATTTTTTCCTCACTGCAATATTGTGCTGTATTACTCTATTTTTGCTCTTTGCTTTTCTCATTTGATGTGTTTACTGAAGTTATAATATTCATATTAAACATGTCCTTGTTGAAAAATTGTTTTTCCAAAAATATTTCTAAAGAAATACCTGTCTTTTTATTGACAAGGAATTTATCCAAGTAAAAAATTAAGAAACTGTTGGCTGAAGATTCATTTTTAGCAGGCTACCCTTTCAATAAATTTGGAAGCAAAAAAAGCCTGAAAAATATTGTCAGCCATCCCCAAAACCAAACCTCTATAAAACTGGAAAAAAAAAAAAAAAAAAAAAAAAAGAGAAGCAGGTTTGTATCCTTTGGAAAGAAAGCCAGTTGTGAATCGTGGCTTGGCTTTATGAAACTGGCATTCATAACCAATTTAAATAAAATTCAGACAGTTTTTATAGAACATTGAAGAGTACAGATATGCCTTGTTCCCAAGGAAGTGAAGTGCAGTGAAATAAAATTCATTGGACTTCCTTCCACATAAATTGGAAATAAAATTTCCAAAGTCATCACCAAGAGCTATAAATATTTTCTTCTTGGTGTCTGTGCAGAAGATGCAGATGACTCTGTAGGACCTGTGGGACACCCTGGCAGAAGCCATCCCTCACTGTGCCAGGGCATAAAACTGGTTTTAGTTCCCCCCAGGATTCAGGTCCTTTTGCACCTCTGACACAGCCTCTCACTCCTGCAAGGTGTTAATGAGAAAGGGTTTGTCAGCTCGGAAAAGATGTCTGCATCAACCAGTGTGACTATCTGTAACAGTGTCATTGGTTTATTCCTCGTCTTGCTGCATGCATTTGTCCTCCTCATTAAAAATGAAAAGAGTTTGAGGGCTTTGACCTCTTTAAGAGCTGACATACAGACTGGGATTTTGAAAATCAGGAGCCTGTGCTCTTTTATTTCTCAGAGTTACGATCCAGCCCATGGGAAAGAGGATTGAGAGGAGCCTGGTCACTATTTGGCTGGAGTGCAGGGAGGCTTTGGGAGTGCTGTGGAATATTGAGCATGTGCCCCACTCTCTTTGGAATTCTCTGGGAGAATTCCCAGACTGGTGTCCCAAGGAGGCAGATTAACATCATGCAGTTTATCTAAGGGTGCACCAAAGAAAATCTGTCTGCAAGGAGGACATCTCAGCAGTATTATATTGCTTTCAGAAGGGGGGCAAAAAACCCCCTCACCCCAAAATATAAATCCTGCATTTTATTATAGAAGTTAATCCCAATAATTACTTCAAATTTAATGAATTTCAGTTCTCACTTAATTGCTTCTGAGTAGTTCACTTAACTTATTAAAGAGAAGCAAGGACACGTTCATTTAATGAGCAGCAGCAGCCTTGGCCTAGCATCTGCCTACATTCTCTTTTCAATTAATCAATTATAGTCCAATGGTGTGTAATTACACATTAAGAAAGTTATTGGATATCGCAGCATGGCTGTCCCAGGGGGCTCATGAATACACTAATATAACACACCTGTAATGACCTGTTCTCAGATCTGCAAATTGCTCCCATTTCTCTCTCTCTCTCTCTCTCTCATTGCTAAATGAAGATGAGAGCAATTACCATTAACTTTTTGAGTCACATCTAGTCAATGAGAGAGAAAAAAAGATCCCTACCAGCATTCATAATAAATCTGCCTGTTGGTATTGTCTGTTTTAACTCAACCAGGCATGGAGCTGGAAAGCAGAGAACATGCATGACAACTGTACAAGGTTTTGGGATTCCTGGGTCCAGTATGGACTGGGCATTTGTAGATTAGAGAAATAGGCGAACAGGAAAATACTCCCCAATCACATCCTGACATAATTTGCCTGGCTTGGTTCGAATCAAACCAAACTCTGGAACTGATCCCTATGCAGTGGCTCTAAGACTTTGCATAGCAACTAAGCCATGTTGCTGTTGTGGTGAGGTTTTTTTTCGAGATTGAGAAAGAACAAAATTTACTATGTAATGGTAGAAAGGCTTTGGTTGTGTGACTGGATACAGTCACTGAAGCTCTCTTATTAATGCATAACAAATGGGACCAAGGAGAGATTCTTAATCTGCATAATGAAGTCTGACAGATTCTAAATTGGTGATTTAGTCAACTAAAAGGTCCAAAAATGCTCTGTAGAAGTGAGCTTTCGATGGCTCTGTAAGTCAAACGGGAGATGGTGTCTGTCAACATTTTACAAATGTTGTCTTGCACATTGTGCTTTTGATGTGCTGTTGTCTCTCTCTGGAAAGAAGTGTCTGTTTTCCTACATGAAGTTTTTTTGTTCATTCTTTCATTTGCAGGCTGAGGTCTGTCAGGTGGGTGTATATGCAGATCAACATGCAGTAATATTTTGAGCGCAGCTGTTCTTTAAAAATAGGGTCCCATTTTGCTTGTAGTAATTGGAATAATTTCCATGCTGAAAACTTTCCATGCTGAAAATTTCCTTGCAGCAAACTAGCATTAGCAGATTCAGTGAAACTTCCATTGTGCTGGAGGTTACTTCTGTTTTTAAAGGCTGTGGATTTCTCCTTGTACTTGATATCCTTCAGGATAACACTCATATGGGATTCAAGTGATCAAATGTCTCTCAGTTGCATCCACAATAAGGCAATGGATGTTTCATTCTGAGCTTCAACTGGCTCCAGATTTCACTCTGTTTTTTACCCCTGCCACATTTCTTCCCAGTTCCACAGCACCTTTTGATTTTGGATCTGGTTTGGTTGACATGCCTAGCTGTAGCATCTCAGTATTTGACTTCTGGGTTGAACTCTCTCTCTGCATCTCATTAGCAGTTAACAGAGGAAGACTAGGACTTCTGGAGTGTGATTTACTATAAATAATTAGGTACTGATTTAGGATTGGTTAAACACAGCCAAGTGCAAGGTCCTGCGTGTGGGTCAGGGCAATTGTGAGCACAAATACAGACTGGATTGAGAGCAGCCCTGAGGAGAAGGATGTGGAAGTGTTGGTAGATGAGAAGCTCAACATGAGCCACCATTGTGCTCTCACAGCCCTGAAAGCCAACCACATCCTGAGTTGTATCAAAAGCAGTGAGGCCAGCAGGTCAAAGGAGGTGATTCTGCCCCTCTGCTCTGCTTTGGTGAGACCCCACCTGGAGTACCATGTACAACTCTGGGGGCCCTAGCATAAGAAGAACATGGACCTGCTGGAGCAGTTCCAGAGGAGGGCCATAAAGAGGATCTCTTGTGTAGACAGTCTGAGAGAGCTGAGTTTGCAGCCTGGAGAAAAGAAGGCTCTAGGAAGCATTATTGCAACCTTCCAGTATCTAAAGGGGCCTGCAGGAAAAATGGGAAGGGTTTTTTTATTAGGGTGTGTAGTGGTAAGATGAGGGGTAGCAGTTTTAAACTGCAAGAGGGTAGATTTAGATAACGTATCAGTAAGCAATTCTTTACTGTGAGGGTGGTGAGATACTGGACCAGGTTGCCTACAGTGAGTGCCCCATCCCTGGAATTGTTCAATGCCAGAGTAGGCAGGACTTAGAGCAACTTGATCTAGTGTGAGGTGTCCTTGCCCTCACACTAGGTCAGACCCTCCTTGGCTGAGGGTTTGGAACTAGAAGATCTTTAAGGTCCCTTCCAACCCAAACCATTCTATGATTCTGTGAAACCACCTTCAGATGTGCCTACATTTATTCATTTACTAGATTAATACCTCCCATATGACATTTGCATTTTTAATAGCTATAGTCACCAGTTAACTATGTATTTCTGCATGTGACTAGCTTGCACGTGGATTCATTCATTTCAAGCAGAGGGACTGCCTGTATGCTTGAAGTTAGGTATCTGCTAACTTTGTGTTTGGATGCCTGGTCTCCAGCTTTGAAATGGAAACGCTGTTGTTTAATTGCCTTTGCATGCAACTTGAGATTGAGATTAAAATGTTAGAAGTGCAAAATCTATTATTTAATGTGTTATACTCCAAATAGCTAACAACAGCACCCTTGGTATTTACAGAGTAAGTTCATTCATTATGAATTACTATTTTGACACAATAGGAGAAAGCGGGTTCCAAGATTTACTTTTAGGTAGTTAAAACCAATTTGACTGCCCAGGCAAGGCACAGTGACTGAAGGAAGCAGAGCAGTGAGTGTGGATCACACAAAATGATTAAAATGTGCATGTGTGCAGTGTTCTTAAATTTTGCTCAGTGCACAATTTTGTTTCTGCTCATGGCCAAAATTCAATTATGTGTCTTTTTTTTTTTTTTTTAATGCCTGAGTGATCAATTAGAAAAGTTTTAACCAGAGAAAGGAACACAGTTATAGTCTAGAGCTTTAAGATACAATATAATGATCAGTTGTGTGGGCTAGTTAAATATTGATCCTGTAATTCCTGCCATTTGACTCTTAGGAGATGTAGTTTTTGTCTGTCTGATGGGAAGGAGGCTGGCATTTTATTCAGCTGCAAAAATCCGTTCCTACCAGTAAAAATCTGTTTCTAGCTGTGTTCTCCACAAGAGGCTGTAACTCTTGGAGTGTCACTATCCTAATTGAGCAATAAACTCTGTATTGTACTAATACTTCTTACTATGAGGAATACAAATGCTTTTCCTAAACGGGCAGAGGAGTAATGGACCACCGGTGGCCAGTCCCCTGAATGAGCACTGCTGCACGTGCAGCTGAAGTTAATATGTTCTTAGTCAAGATGGGAAACATTCATTCTTTGAGAGATTTTTTTTGTGGTTAGGAAGCTAACACAGCTGATACATCTCCACTTTCTAACAGCATGGATTCCCAACTGCCAAGGGAAGAAGCACTCAGTCCTCACACCATCACTGACCCTCTGTGATTCAAACAGCAGCTTCATTTGTTAAACACATTAAGCAAGGGGACAGATTCTGGCTCCAGCCAAGGATTTCAATACTTCACTCTGTCCACAGAGAGAGGTCTCAAAAGGCATTGTGTGTAGTGTGTTCCCGTGGCCCCTTTCTGCTGCTGGAGTGGTGCAAAGGAGCCCCAAAAAGGGTGAGAGTCTGTCCCAAACATTGGTTTATGTAATGCTGGAAGATAGCGCTAGGACATTGTGTTGGTGTATCGTGTTACAGCTGGCCTGGCACCAAGTCCTAAGGGCTGGAGGATGCTGGAAACTAAAATATTAAAGAGCTAAGAGATCAGCTCAGTAGAGAGAAATGGTAGATGCTTCTCTTATCAGTTGTTTTTCACTTTATATTAATAAATCTCTGCAACTGTATTGCGTGTAAACCTCTGGATCCTTCAGGATCCAGTCTTTTCTTTAAATGGGAAGCAGGGATTGCAGTGAGAGAAGCACACAAGTGACACTCACAGGGATATCTGTATCCAAAACATGCTGTGCTCCTGCAGCAGCATGAGTTTGGGTAGGTGTATGGCATCCCTCCAGGATGCATGCACACCCTGACAGGCAAGGGGGTTTTGTGGGGTCTGGGAAATGTGTCCAGCCTTAGCTGATGCGTATCCTATTTCTTCTTTTCCAAGAGATTGCAGGGGGCTGTGTTGGGCAAGTGCTTTTCTCCCCAGTGGCTGTGCTCAGTGTATTGCCACAGGGCTTCATGCTGTTATCCTCAGTTGCCTACCCTCTGCCTTCATTTAATGAGGCCTTACAGCTGAAGTGCTTGCACAGTCTAGCAGTCCAGCTTTACATCTCTTCTTCCTCCAGCCACAAACTAGGGCTGAAAGTAGAGACTAGTGCCCAGTAGAGACACAGGGTCAAGACCTGGCTGAGTTCAACCTGCCCAAAGTTCAAAGCGGTTTAGTTCAAGATCACTCCTATCAGTGAAAAGAAATAACCAGAGAGCCTGGCTACTGATATAGCACTCCACATAAATGAAAATATTTGCCCACATTGGTTATCAGAATCCTCCCTTGGGGACCTCACTGAAATCTCAGCTGCCCTAAGTCACAAAGCAGCATCAACAGAAGTGGTGGCTTCTTTCTGTCCAGGAACAGAGAGCTTTTCTCCCCAGTGCCACCCTGATGGGATGTGTCACTTTGTTGTCCCCAAGATGCTGCTGTGTCCTCCTCTGTGCTTAGCCAGGAGATGGGAACCAACTGGACTGCAACAGTCGGCTTGGATGAGCCGCGTTACCTTGCTCCTGTACTTGGAAAGCAGATTGTGTTTGCCATCATGGAATTTACCATAATCCCACCACTGCCTCCAGCTCAGCTGAGTCAGTGTGAGAGCTGGGAGGAGCCACCCTGTTGACAAGTTTGGCCCAGTTATACCACCTGCACGGTTAGGAAAACCAGTAAATCTAATTAATGTGATGGAGAAAATAGTTTTGCTGTAAGGCATTGAGGATTCACACTAGTGCAGGTACATTGCAAGTAGATGTGAAAATGGCTTTTTGAACTTTCACAGGCTGATGGATCCTACAGGTGATGGTCTGTGCTGACTGCAGGTTCCCAGATGGTGAGCTAGCAAAATCCAGTGTGGCATAGGGAATCTATGTTATATTTTCAGAGCCTCATTTTGAAATGTCAGAGCTGGCAGCCCATCGATAACACAGTGCAATACCTGGAGTGTCATGGAGGTATCACATCCCTCGTGTGCAAAGCTCTGGTCCTGCACCAGAGTCCATATGGATGAATGTGGGCACCCACATGTTTCAGGCATGAGGACCTCCCAGTGAGTTCTGGGAGGAGCCTGACTCTGAGCAGGTCACCCTGAATCTGAGTCAAGCACTTTATCCAGCTATATGAACAGGGAAAACTAGAAATAGAAAAGATCTATTAATTCCTCTAGCCATGGCTTCTATTCAAAAGCATATCTGTAATGTGCTGGGAGTGGGCAGGGAGAAAACTGTTCACTGTTTTTGTTAGTGGAGAAGCAGTATCATGATCTGGTCTGAGAGAAACCACTCCATGGTCTCAAAAATGCGTTCTATTCTGTAGAAGGTGCTGGGGCCTTTGGAAGGTGTGCCTGGAACCCCTGCCTGTAAATATGAGAAAGAGAGCAGATGAGAGGAGAAGAGAGAGAAAAGAACATAGACTTCTGGTGAGGGCAAGGAAGTGAATTCGGGTGTTTGTGACACCACGCGAGCCTCGCATGTTTAATGTCTTCTTAAACACAACATATCCTGGAGTTGGAAGAGATGGGGTGGAAGGGGGCAAAAACTACCTGTAGACATGGCATCTGAAAAAAATCCCGAGGCAATAAGGCTGTTTTTAGCAGAAGTGCAAACAGTGATAGATGCCATGGGGCTGCTGTCACTAAAATTTGGCCATAAGCAACATATTCATATTTAAACAAGTCAGCTTTGCACATTGAAATGAGCAAATGCTGTCTCTCTGCTTGTTTGTTTGTTGTGCAGAAGCCATCAGCTTCGCTCCTTCTCCCTTCACCATGGTGGTGATGGGGAATCATGATGATGGATCAGCTGTCTATCTAGCTTATCTGCAAGGCCACAAAACATTTATATCTTACTCGGGAGTGATGGGCTGTTCTCATGCAAGAGAGGAAAATGGGAATCTAGGGCTGCTCTCGCAAATGTACCATCTCCTGCACAACACTGCCATTCCAGTAAGCTCACTTGGCACAGTCTGTACAGCTAAGCACATCCACTGTGAAACCCAATACTGGGATGCACATGAATAAAATCACACAAAACCTGGAGGGGAGTGAGCATCAGAGAAGCTTTTGAATGCAGGGGGCAAAACAGCAAGGATGGAGCTCCTGCAGTTTCTCTCCTGCTTAGAGGGGGTCTCTGTCACCTCTGGTAAAAGGCCTCCAGCTTACACCAGCATTATGCTTGGCCAATTATCTTATTTAGGTATCTCGTATATATTTAGGTCTTGGAAAGGTCAACGGCAGAGTAGGGCTGGGTAGGGTTTTTTTGAAGCTCTGGGACTGGAAGCTTTGCTTCTAGCTTCGTTAGAAAATAATTGCTTGTGAATGTCCAGGGATTTGAATCTACATGTTGGAACTCTGAAAAGGAGGGCAGAAGGGTTTAAAACATGATTGAAACAGCTGCTGCCTAATGTAACCCCCACTGCAGATGCCAAGCAAGGGGGGGATGATGGCTGAGCCTCACCCTCCTTAGAACCCTCACACTGGGAGCCTGTCTCCTAAGGTGTTCCTCCACTGATGGCATGCATACCCTTCTCCGTCCATAATTCACACCCTGGTGCATGTTTATTGAAACTGCAGTGAGGCAGGATTCCTCCTCAGCTGAGCTG
Source organism: Turnix velox (assembly GCA_013400935.1). Lineage (NCBI taxonomy): Eukaryota > Metazoa > Chordata > Aves > Charadriiformes > Turnicidae > Turnix > Turnix velox. Next base: position 95,044 of record VZTY01030711.1, on the reverse strand, counting down.
CTCTCACTTAAGTGTATTTGCTGTTCTTCCATTTTAAATTATTTGCGTCCTTTGTTTCTGATTTTACGCTCCTTGGGACTTCTTCCCCAGATCTCGCTCCCCCTCCTGAATCCTTCTCTTCCTCCATCTTCTCTTTCTCTCATTTTGACTCTCTTCTTCCCAGATCCTTGATAGGATCACTTATGTTTTATGCCCCAGTTTGTTTTCAGAATGCCTGCAGTCTTTGCTTTCTTAGTGCTGTTAGCTGTAGAAAGTCCCCTTGCTTAAATATTGCAAGGCCCAGATGTTCCCAAATGTGATTTTTACCATTCCAAAACCTGTCAGTTGCCTGCCACTGCTCACAGCTTGATTTCTCAGGGTGACCACACTGAGTGGCTTGTGACTCTGAACAAGCGCTGAGTTTCTTACAAGGAAACATTGCCTCAACACTGGGTATGAGACCAGTCCTTAATGAGGCATCCATTCATTCTTGAGCACCATTACAGATATTCCCTGTGACCCTGGCCAAGTCATTTTATCTTTCTTTGTCTCTGCTCCCCATTTGGAAGATGAACATCTCTTCACTCCTGAAGCTCATGTGGAATTCCAGCAATTAATTCCTCCTGCTTGCTTTGCTTTTTCCTCATCCCTTTTATCCACAAGGTTGTCAGCTGGAATAAAGCACCACTGAATCAGGGTAGCCATGGTCAGGGCAAAGCTTGTGCTTCAACAGACTGGCCCAGCCACTCACCATATCCTAATAACGTTGGCAGCAGAGAGTCAGCTTTATTGCTGTTTGCCCAGCAGTCCTGTGTGCTTTGAGGAGTTTCCTGAGCTATCTGTGAACATCCAGCAGAGGAGTTTGCAGGGCAGAGTGGTTACTACAGGACAAAGAGATAGGATGGCTGCCTTTGAGGGAGCAGGAAATATGGGTCCTTGAAAGTACCAGAAGGAGACAGAGAGAGGGAGGAAGGCAAGGCTATCATTCCATTGATGAAACCCATCTCCAGTTTCCATCTTTGTTGTCCATCTTCTTTCCTTAACCCTCCCCACTTTAGTTCTGTGACAATAAAAACTGAAGGAATGCCAGGTAAAGGCATCCTTAAGGCTGTCATTGCTGCCAAGAAATGATAATAATACTTTCTCTCTTGCATACCTGCTCCTGAGCATTAATGTCATTTAATTATTGTGATGTTGCAAATGAAGGTGCCCACACACAAAATTAATGTGGATGTAATTATTAGAGTGGGAATGCTAATTAAGCACAAACCAAAAGCAAGTGGTGTATTTTTGATTTGTCATGTGATTTACTGTCATTTACAGCACTGGCTTAGTCAAGAGCAGGGAACCAGCCCTTTGCACATAAAGCTTGCTCTCAGATCTACACTCTACAACAGCAACTGATTCAAACCATTTGTTTAAAGCCCTGAATACAATACGATTCCCATATATAACATGTCAAAAAGCCTTTTGTGGAAATCCAAATTATGCAGAGGAGCTTGCAACCAGTTAAAAGTGAGTTGGCCAAGTCAGCTCAGAGGACCTGCAGGCTTGGGCTTCAGCAGCTAGGGGCACATTGTCTGCCTACCAGCTAATTAGAGGGGTTGTCAATTTGGGGTATCTCCTACTGTTGCACTTTTCAATTCTAGTCAGTCAGCATTGCCTTTCAGGGTGAGGAGCACAATGGTGGTGGAGCATCCCACCTGGTTGTACAGCCTGAGCACATTTATAGCATTCTCCTGCTCTCCCAGCCTGTAAAGAGTCCTCCTTTGAATACTGTGTGCTGCTCACCATGCTAGCAGCTCATTATCCCAGGCAATTCAAGACTAATTTATAGGACATTTGGTTAATTTGCATAAGCCAGCCAGTACACAGAAGATGTCTTCACAATAAAGTAATACGCCAAAATCAGGATTTATGTGAAAACATGAATACTGGCAGGGTAGGGAAGGGGGGAGCATTTCTAAGAAGCTGTTATTAGCACCGATCCCTAAACGAATACCTCTGATAGAAAGTCACAGAATTTGCCTCTCTACCTACTGCATGTGAAGCTCCCATATAATTTCCCACTTTGAATCTTCCTCATCTTTTTTATTGAGCAAGATGGGTTTTGATCCTTAAAACAGCCTTGAAATATGAATACTTGGCGCTGTTGGCTTTGTCTGAAAAGGAAACAAAATCCCCCCAAACTGAATCCAAATCGAGGGCTGCCACGTTCAGCTTTCACTGCGAGGAGCTTCACGTGTCCACGGCTCTGATTATTACCTTGACACCAGAAACAGGAGGGCCTGTAATCCTTGAAACAGCTGACATCTGAAGCCCCAATTCTTCCTGTGCTTTGAGTTAGTCGGTCCTTGATCTCCATGCCTGGCATGCAAGCCTGGTTTTCACTGAAACCTGACCTCGTGGTCCCTTCTTCTGCAGCCCTGTTTGCCTTCAGCCGTTCAGAAACGTGCAGCTTCTGTCCTCAGGGCTCTGAATTAGAGCCGCCTGGGTCAAAGAGCAAGCGGGAGAGTTGTCATTATTGGATCCCTTGCCTGCACTTGATTTAGGTGTCCTTGTTTCTGGGTTGTTGGTTTTTTTTAATTACAATTACAAAATAAGAACCTTGCAAGCAGTTCTTTAAGCAAACCTTCCCCCTGCAAGGTGACACTGGCTTTCCATGATCTCTAATGCACAACTGCTTCACCTACATATACAGGTGTTTCAGCTCCCTTGCTTGCGAAACCAGCCTGGGATTTAAAAGTCAAGTTGGTTTCTTTCTTCTCTCCCTAATATGTCTTCTGCCATTATGAGGCCTCTGAAGAGCACATTAAGTCCGTGTTCACCCCTGTGCAATCTAATTAACTCCCAGAATAACTGTGCAGGTGTAACTGAGATCTCAGTTTGAAGGCAGCTTTGCTCCACTTATTATAATTGAAGGAACTGTTTGGCCAGCAGCTTTTCTATTAGTAGTGATGCCGCTTGAAAAGGAAATGACTTAGTTGGACTTTGGGACTGAATTTGTAGGAATGCCAGCTAAAATTGCATAAGTGAGTGTGTATATATCTGCTTACTTGTAAATAGAAGCTAACTTGAGCTGGAAATCACATGCACACTGAACATGTAATCCTGATGCCTTTGCTACAAATTCATTTCCCAGGGCAGAGCTACAGTTTCAAGAGGTCATTTCAGTGTNGTAAATAGAAGCTAACTTGAGCTGGAAATCACATGCACACTGAACATGTAATCCTGATGCCTTTGCTACAAATTCATTTCCCAGGGCAGAGCTACGGTTTCAAGAGGTCATTTCAGTGTTTATTGTTTCAAAGCTTTGAGCAGTGCTTGGTTGCTGGCTTTGGTGCATCACATGTAGCTCCAGTTAGGTGAAACCTGCTGGGTATTTAACAGCTTGTTCAGCTTGAAGCAGAAGTTGCTCTGTTTTATCTGTTATTCTAGCTTTTGAGATTAGTATTTGCAATTGCAGGAATTTGTGGGGGTTTTTAATCAAACTGTACTAGAGCTTAGATGGAACTGACAGCATTAGTTTGAACATAATGAGTATGTTCAGTAGCAACAATACATGCAGTCTTTTGGTTTGCTCTCTTCCAACTTGAATCACTTTTTGCTATTCTATGTTAGAAGCACATTTTTTTCCTCTGGGGATTTGCAGTTTCTTATCGTGTTTTGATTACTTGTGAATAATTTGATAGAAAACCCCTTACACATGTGCCTGTGATGTACAGCATCTAGCTTGGATTTGATTTTTGACTGATCTCTCAGAGCTGAAGTTACTGTATACAACAGAAAACATTTGTAGTGCTGTCAGACAGGAAAAAATCTCTCTTCTGCAAGTTGACTTAAATTTGTTATGTGTAGAACTCCATGAAGTTCAATAGATGTAAATACAGATTAATTATTTAAAAAGTAATAGGAAGGGATGTGCTTCCAAACATGTAGTGCTTAATTATTTAAAACCTATAATGGAATTTCAACCCCCGTGCATACCTCAGATCTGTCGTGCTTGGACAAGTGCCTGGTATGTCCCCACCTCCCAGTCATCTCCCCTCCTGTGTCACAGGCTGATAAATATGCATGGTGGATGTGAAGAACAACCCATGTTCTCAGTCAGGTTTACTAGTAAATATGCTAGTCTTAACTCATCTTTCTTTCTTTGACTCTGTCTTTCCTTTCTAGACACAGGCTAGATATAAGAAAGATAAGGCTGGATATAAGAAAGGAATTCTTTACGATGAGGGTAGTGAAACACTGGAACAGGCTGCCCAAAAAGGTTGTGGATGCCCCCTCTCTGGAGGTGTTTAAAGCCAGGCTGGACAAGGCACTGAGCAACCTGATCTAATGGGAGGTGTCCCTGCCTGAGGTAGGGGGGTTGGAACTTGATGATCTTTAAGGTCCCTTCCAACCCAAACTATTATATGATTCTATGATCAAATCCTAAAGTCTGGGGTTGGGCAAAGCTTCTTGTGTTTGCTGGTGTTTCCACAGAGTGGAAAGAGCCCCATAGTAATGTTGCACTTTGGTTGTTTGATGGTGGTGGTTCAAGGCAATGTGACTGGTCATGCTGGATGCTATACACAGATGTAAGACAAGCTAAAAATCCATATTCTTAAGTAGGCTAGACAGATACAGGGAAGCCTTCTTTCCATTTTAAAAGAAGGGTGAAAGAGACAGAAAATACTCCAGCTTTAGCAACCTCTCTGAGATTACCCTCCCCTTTGCTCCCTGAGATCAGTTTTGGGGGCCTTACCACTAAAAAAGATGTTTATGTGCTGGAGCAGGTCCAGAGAAGGGCAACAAAGCTGGTGAGGAATCTGGAGAATAGGTCTTATGAGGAGTGGTTGAGTGGAGCTGGGCTTTTTCAGCCTACAGAAAAGGAAGCTGAGGGGAGACCTTACTGAAAGGAAGTTGTAGAGGGTTGGGGTTGGTTTCTTCTCCCAAGTAACAAGTGATGGAACAAGAGGAAATGGCCTCAGTTTGTGGCAGAGGAGGTTTAGACTGTATTTTAGGAAAAAATATTACAGTGAAAAGGTTATTAAGCATTGGAACAGGTTGCCCAGGGAAGTGGTATAAGTATTTAAGAGATGGGTAGACATAGTGCTTAGAGATATGGTTTAGGGATGGTTCTTGTCAGAGCTAAGTTGATGTTTGGACTCAATGGTCTGAAAGGTCCCCATCAACGAGGCATTTCAGAGCCTCAGTTATGTGCCTTCTATGATCCACTGTCCTAAGATGCCCACCTATGTCCACAGATCTGAGCTGAGCAATTAAAGCAAATGCCTAAGGTGGAGCCATCTTGATTATTTCACTGGCTACCCTACCTCTTGTCCAAATTTACTCAGAAATTCTGTGCTTGCAAGGAATGACGCCAATCTGACGTCCCATCTCAGCTTCACAGCTATACAATCTTACTTCTTTTACGTGCGAGGAGCACTTGACCCATGGTGGATTTTAAAATAAATCTAAAGGAAAGGCTTAAAAAGAAAAGCTAACACCTTAGTTGCATTGAACAATACACAGTTATGAGTCTTTGTGTATGATGGCTATTGGTCTTCATTTACCTGCTGATTTGATGAGGAACATTTTCAGCAGTGCTTCACCCTGTGAAGCTGTTGTCAGAAGGAGGTTTGTGAAAAGACCCAGGGAAGTAAAAGGCCTGGAGAAAGCAAGGCAGAGTCAGTCCTCTTTGAGGAGTCTAAAGAGCTTAGCACTTTCTAGCTCCCAGCTTGCAACACGCTTGCAGGGTGAGGGTTTAAATATGCTGATTTCTTTTGTCCTGGTGTGCAGCTTCCACAGAGGTGCTTCGTTGTGTATGTCATGCAATAGGAAAATCATCTTTGTGATCCTGTGAATGTGAAAGGGTTTGCTGTGATGCATTTACATACTAAAATCCATGCAGTTGCATCGTGCATCATATGTAGAGGCAAGGAATGAGTGCCATCTACAGTAACACAATGCACCAGTGAAGGATCCTCTGTCATTGTATTCGTTTGGGAATAGCGTGTCTGCTGCCTTCTGCTGTAACATACCCTCCTCGGTGAGAAATTAATACTTTGTGCCAAATTCAACTCTCAGTTACATGGTTCAAATTGAAAAAACAACACTAGCTGCAGTGGAGTTATCCCAGATTCATCCTGGGGTTACTAAGAATAGATCTGATTTATGTAAATAGCCGGGTGTCAGGTAGGCTCCAGTGCTAAATGCTTTCTAAACAGCAGGAGAAGTGAGACCTTTTCATTTGAATAGAAAAGACCTAGTGGGATTTTTATTTTTTCCATACCCTACTTTGAAAGAGGTGGGTGTAAATCACCAAGGAAGACGGTGCATTTTCCATTCATTGAGAACCAGCAAATGTTTTGGGCCTGACGAAAGCATCACAGTGGGCAGCAGAGTATGTGAAGGGCTGGCCATCCACATGTGTCAAATGTCAGTCACAAGAAAAGCTGGTTGCTGCCCACACCAGCCCACCACCCTTGAAGCCTGCAGGTCCTGTCAGAGGCCACCCAGCTTCATGGCAGGAGGGTTCTTAGTTAAACAAGAGGGGCATTAGCAGGAGAAGACAAGGAAGTTTTCACACACATTAGTTCACCATATGTTTGGCTCCGGGCTGCAGTTTCAGAACTTTGTAGCCCCTCATTTATTATTTTTAAAGTTAAAATCCCGGTAAACAGTGGTGAAAGATTGCTATGGACTATAATACTCATGGTCAACCCTACCAGGAACAGGGTAAAATTTTTTCTTTGCTTTTTGCTTTTTTCTTTTTCTTTCCCTCTCCTCTCCTCTCCTCTCCTTCCTTTTTGGAGCACACACAGATCATTGCATTCCCCATCTCTACTTTTCACAGCCCCTTTACCTGCTCTTACCTACTCCATATAGGATTGCTCGAGAGTGAGCCTAACATAAGCCTCTCTCTCTGATTTTGTGTTAGTAGAAGGGGGAAGGGGAGCTGGGTCTATATTAATGGGCTCTGGGTTTCAGCCAGGATCAGTGTCTTGCACCAAGAGAAACTAGAGGGACACAGAATGCATGGCTGAGCAGTTTCCCTCACTTGGCTTCATCTTTATCACCCCAACTCCAGAGGAAGTGTGTAGAATTATTTCCATTCCCTATGTCCAATCTGCAAGAGATGTGACACGTCCCAGTCCTGATCTGAAACTGATGTGACACACTTTTCCTTGATCCAAGCAGATTTTGGATGTGGCCCAGGGTTGTTCTAATCAAATGTGGTTTCCTGAGGGAGGGTTGCTCTTTAAACTGGAGACATTCTGGGACATGAGGTGGTGCATTATCAGCAATGAAACCATCAATTTTCAAAGTGTGAATCACATGCAGTCAAATCTGGGATAGTTTTGACTCCCTTCAAAGTTCTCTAGATCACAGCCCAGCAACCCTCCTCTTGGAAAGTTTTTAGTTTTATTTTTTTCATCTATTTTTACTAATTATTAAGTCAGTCTTTCCCTAATCAAGTCAGTCTTTCCCTAATATTATTTTTTCTAAGTAAGCAGCTGATGCAGTCCCTGAAGCATTTCATATGTTTGGGAAAGATGCAGAATTGTGTTCAGGAGGAGTTCTGCAGCAGAACCATGCTATGGGCATGTGTATTCTAGACTGTATGGCTTAATGGATTCTGGCCTGTATTGCATGATATGGTGTACATGTAGTAATAAAGGCTAAAAGTCCCTGACCTTTATAGATAGGTGGGAAATCCCATAGATGGATAGATGAATGGATAGATATTTATTCCAGAGAAACCAGATTCTTCAATCTGTAAGCTTCTTGCTTGTACAAGCATAAATCCAGAAGGAACAACATTAAAATCTATGAGAATTATGCCACTGTAAAATTGCATAGGTGAGGGGAAGAAGTGACTTAGAACCCTTCATTACAGGTAAATAAAGATTTCTCAAGGTTTCAGATTGCATTCCTAATTGCTATTCTAGAGACTATTGATATTTCAAATCTGCATTACAGTGACATTCTCTAGACCTGGTAATATTGCATTTAAGTCTGAGTGATTTGATGGCTGTTCAGTGATGATTTTGGTCCAGGTGAAGTGGTGTTGGCCTCCAGCAATGCCTTAGGCTAAAAGCATCATGTGTTAGCAACAAAAAATTAACCCATGCCTCAGACCTCCTCATCATTACATTTATAGTCTTGTCAAACAACTTGCTAGCCACTGGAAGCATAATGGAGGGGATTTTATTGATATTTTTATATTCACTTGAATATTATGAAGAAAGTATATTGGAGAAAAAATACATATAAGATATTACTGGATATAAACTCTAGACAGATGAGCCACATGGGTTATTTTCCATCTCACAATGTTACTTTACTGCATGAGCAGAATAAAGAGTGAACATGTTTATTCAGGTATTGAGTAAAAAAGTGAGTTGATTAGAGTATATAAATCTTCATTTGGCTTCTAAAGTTGTTTGCAGGCTTGTTAGCATGACATTGTCACAGGAGAAGATTTCTCATTTTGAGAGATTTTGGTAACTGAGTGAGAGAGATACAATTTGAGGTTAGTAAAGATCCCCTTTCCTCTTTAAAGTTTTCTGTAATTCTCAAAAGAATTTGATGGAAACATTTACCATGTTAATTGCTCAAAATTTCCCTTTCTTCTCCTGATTGCTGGGGCTGGATATAGGAAGTGTTACATACAGGCTCTTTCTTCACTGCACTGCTTGACAGCTGTTCTGCAGAAGAAACCTTCTGTGGTTGATGTTTGGTCCTGTTCTGAGAAGCAGGGTCTCTGCAGCCCCTGTGTAGGAGCAAGGAGCTCCTGGAGTGGCAGCTGTTCTGGCCATCTCTCATCTGTCCCCCGCAGAGAGGCTGGCAGTGATTCTCAGCCTGGGCACAGGTGAATGTTTTAATTCCCTGGTAGTGTTTAAGGCCAGGCTGGATGAGGCATTAAGCATTAAGCAACCTGCTCTAGTGGGAGGTGCCTGCTCATGGCATGGGGATTAGAACTAGATGATCTTTAAGGTCCCTTCCAGTCCAAACCATTCTATGATTCTATGAATCCCCACAGTTTGGTCACCCCAGGGATGGAGAAGTTGCTCTGCTGCCTCCCATAGCAGAACATGTGAAAATACAAATTGTACAGAAAGTTCTCCAAGGATGTGGAGGTAAATGAGGTCCCCATGAGGAAAGAAATGTGTTTCCACTCTTTGAGGGAGAGGGATTTCTTAGTTCAACCTTCCTCTGCTGCCCCAAAGAAATGGCAGGCACTGGACACTGTAGGGGAGTACTTCTAACGCCTAGAAATGTTTTTTCCAGCTGTTAGCTTTGGGGTTTTTTGGTTTTTTTTGACTTCCCAAATGTTCAAAGCCAATACTTCTTGTCTTTTTCTCCAGGTGTTTACAGTACTTCTTAATGCTAAGACTTTGTATGGCTGTAGTGGCAGCAGTTTGAGTTAATATGTGTCATCTGCGGGAAGAAGACAAGCTCTAACTATGGCACTAGCAGCTTAGGGATCACCAGAAAAGCCTTAATTTTGTGGAAAGACACCTACTGCAGTTCACTGAGACTCCCAGCTTCACCTACTAGATGTAGTTCTTGCTTCTGTCTGCTCACTTTTTCCCAGATAATTTCTGGAGCAAAAGAATTTGAGAATGCACATCATGGGAAGTTTTGGCTTGGAAATCAAGTGTCTGATATGAAGATGACCAATACCCACATAACCTGAGTCAAACTGCTTGCCTGACCAGCAGATACATCTGTGCTACTGGTCTGCCAAGCTGGCTTCTCCTGCAGCCACCCACGATCTAAGGGCCATAAGGGGCATGACGCAGACACTCAGCTGACTCCACAGATCCCTACCCTCAAATTAGGCTTCCCCAGAAGTAGGCTGCAGACACAGTTGAATACTCTCCTGTCAGATCAGGTTAAGTTGGTAAGAAAAACTGTCTCTTGACATTTCTATATGGGCACACCACTGTGCAAATGTTGGGCTACTGCCTGTAGGTCTGTGGCAACCCTCTGATGAGCTTGAGGTTTCATGAGAGCTGGAGAGTTGAGCTGGGGACTTGATTGGGAGAGTTGAGCTTGGGATTTGATTTCTTGAGACACAGTTATGCTCCAAACCAATGGATTCACAGTGGGCTTGCATTACTCTTTGAGAGGGCATACAGGCTTAGGGGATCTTCAGGCATTTCTACATTGTGAGTCTTGGTGAGACAGGTTGTCTGTCCTGCTGATTGCATGTAGACCCTTTCTTTCTTTTACTCTTTTTTCATATTCTGCATCATCTTAATTTTATTTTGGACTTGAGTCACCTCTGGTGGGCTTAGCCAGTAAAGAAATGACAGCCCTGGGTATGTGCCCTATAATCAGCTCTTGTATGGTACAAGTGTGAAAAACCCACATTAAGGATGCTAAGGTTTAAATGCTATTATTGTCCCATTCTATGTTATTTCAGCCAGGAAGGTTTCTGGGGAGAAGAACTTCCCTCTTGGCAAGTCCCACCTCACACTACATTCATTTTCCCTGAAGTTTTGCCCACTGTACTGTGGCCTTCACCAGTAGTTTCAGATCCAGAGTTCCTCCTGTGGTTTCAAAGCCTCAGACTGAAGTTGAAAACACAGTCTTCAGCTGTTCATATACAAAATCAAATATGTAGCCACTCTGATGAAACAAGACCCAACCTGGATTTCCACCAGGTATTGGCATAACTCATATTCATTGCTTTTGGCTGGGAACATTGAAAAGCCACTCTCCTCCCCCCACCAAAGGAAAGCAAGGGCTTTGAAAAGACTATGTTATAAATACCACAGATGACAACTGCAATGATTCAAAAAAATGAAATCAATGTATCATTAGCCATTAATTACTAAATAGCTCTATTTTCTCCTTATGCTTCATGTAGCTTAGAATTTAGCATAATTGGAATGAAAAATGGAGACAGAGTGGCTCCTGCATGTAAATGACACAAAGTCAGTATTTGCTCCTCAGAAAAGATTTTCAAGTGGACAAGGAGCTTAGCAGGGTTACATCAAGGAATGGAAAAGCAAGTAAGCAGGCATGCCTTGTTCTTTTTTAAACAGATAAAAAGCTGATCCACAAGACAGTTTGAAGTTGCAGGCAACTTCAGTGTTTTGTTTTGTGAACTGCTTTTGCACAAAGCTCCAAACATTGTAAAAAATCTGTTTTCCTTCACACCTAGCATTGCTATGAGCTGTATTGTAGCCACACTCACAGTGTGTTAGAGCCTGCCTCGGGGTTCCTTCGCAGCCGGTTTCAGCTGGAATATTTTTTGTTTGTTTGTTTCTTTTATAATAATCACTTCATTCAAGTAGAATAATCACTATAAAAAGCTATCATGAGCTATCTTGGATAGAAAAAAATCCTGGAACAATGAACATGATGGATGCCTTGCAATAAGCACATTGAATATGGTGATTGAGGGTGGATAACTGCTTAGAGCCACACTTTGGATTATGCCTGTTGCTAGTGTTGCTTGACAGGTACCAACAAGAAGGCATCAACTCCCTGTTATGGAAACTGAGGCAGAGGCTTGGTTACAGTCATCTTGAAAGCAGATGCTGTGAACTACCCTCCCTCTTTGGGAGCAGCCTGCAGTCCTGCCAGGGAGCCCCAGACCAAAGACCCATGGGCCAGCACGTAGCAGCTGCTGAGCTGGGCATGCATACCCTTGTCCCCCTGGAGAGGAAACCTGAAAAGGTCCAGCATGAATATTTTGAGGGAGAATTGGGTAGGGAGGTGTAGAAAATCTTGGTGAGCAATGACTGGTTGCATGGCTTCTGACAAGTCTGTACCCCCTCCATCATTTGACACAGGGTGCTGGCAGCTGAATAACTCTTGTAATAACTCAATTAACTGGGAAGAAAGCACAACAACATTAGGATAAGCAAAATAGCCTTTAAATTATGAATTCCAATTCTCTTATGCTGATTATCTCCAGTCTCTCAAAGTGGTTTGTCATTTTCCCTTGTCTCTGAGTGGAACATATTCCCCTCCTCTTTCTCACTCTGACCCTGTGCATCTGAGGGGAGTAAGATCATGTCCTTCTGCAAATCTTCCCAATCAGCTCAACTTTCCCAATAGGCATGGCAGGGTGTCACCCTTGCCCTTCTTAATATTCATATTTTTTCTGAGTCAGAACATGCTAAAAAGCAACTCCAGTGGCTTGTAATGATCTTTATGTCAAAGAAATGGCCACATGTTTGTGTGATAACAGCTGAGTTGTGCCTTCCCAACCTGGCAGGGGATTTGCCTCCCCAGGGGCAGCTCCATAGGGGGACCCCTGGGAAGTGAGCAGGGCAGGGGGTGAAGGTTAGTTACAGACCTCCAATTTGCTGTTTGCAGGAAGGGTTGATCCAACCCAGAGACCCACTGGGGTTGTGGCTTCTCTGAGGAGCAGCCCCAGCCCCAGCATTTCTCTGTGCAACAGCCTGCAGAGGTGAGACTCTGTGCAGGATTAAGCTCCAGGAGGGGGATTTGTCTAGACATTGCCTTTTAGGTGACCTGCTCCAATGAAGAGCCTTGGGAGGGACAAATGGAGGGAGCAGGCAGTGATGTTGCCCAACAACTTGGGGGGGCTGGCAAAGGCAAATGAGAAAGGTTTCACATCCTTTTGCCATTTTGTAGAATCATAGAATCATAGGATGGTTTGGGCTGGAGAGGACCTTAATGATCATCTAGTTCTAACCCCCCTGCCATGGGTATGGACACCTCCCACTAGACCAGGTTGCTCAGTGCCTCATCCAGCCTGGCCTTAAACACCTCCAGAGGAGGCATCCAAAATCTCTCTGGGCAACCTGTTCCAGTGTCTCACCACCCTATTTAAAGATAGGTAGGCACACAGTCCTTTAGGACACACTGCTCTAGCTTTCTTTCATTACAGTGTTCCCCTTCACAGCCTTGCAAGGGGTGCCAGGTGGCAAGGGTCCTTGGTGTCCATATTGGTGGACATCAAGTTCCCTTGGCAAGGGCCAGCAAGGGATCTGCAAAGGCTCTGACTGAACTGTGTGTAAGAGCACTAGTTGTGACTCATTTGGCTGTTTACTAGAAACCTCTGTTATGTGCATTTCAAGCCACTTCCTAATTTCTAGATTGCTGTTGTGTCCAATGTTTGGCAGGCTTCTAAAAACTTGAGGCCTTGCAGAAAAACATATGTCTGGTGTGTCAGGTTCTCATTTGGCTGCAAGGCAGGAGCAAGGTATGGAGCCTTTGGTATGGAGTGGGAGCCTCTGTCTTCATGTTTTGCACATCCTGGGTAGGTGACAGGTTGGGAAAGTGCAGGGAGGGACCTGGGACACTGGAATAAAAGTAAGGGACATCCAGGGCCAGAAAGGGATATAGGAAATGTGCAGTGGCATTCATGAAACCAGAATATATGCTTAAGGGTATATGAAGAGATAGCAGTTGGATACCATAGTGAGAAAAGAAAGTAGAAACTACTTGGCACAGTTGAACATGGAATTTTTGCCAAGAAGTAAGGGTTTGATAATCTTCAGTCCCATGTTTCAATATCTTTAATAAGAGTTTGGTTCTCAGGATGGCATTCTCCTGAGCAAGGAGAGGAGCTTCATTAAGTCTGGTTCTGGTGAAGTTGAAAAGGGCCTGTCTTTGCCCTACTGACTCTTTTCTGTCCTCTTGCTAAGCTTTAACAGAGAGCTGATGCTAGTCCAAAGTGTTAGGTGTAAGGCACAGACTTGTTTATTGCAGCAGTGGTGTTTGCACATTACTTGTTCCTGGTTTCTCTCCAGCTGATGTAAATACCTCCACAGACAGATTCCAGCAAATGTATTTCTTAATGAAGTAGTGTCTGATACTTCTTTATTGTTCAAAGGTTAGTGATGGACTGCACTAATGGATGAGCTTTGTGCCTGCACTTGACAGCTGACTGAAGTATTAATTACCCTGTGCCTAAAGCCCAAGAGTGACACTTTTTAGCACAGCGGGGTGCCTGTGTTGTGCCCACAGAGTAACCTCATGTCTGTGTCTAGACTCCTCTATGGACATTTCTATCAACATAAAGACAGGGATGGCAACAGAAATGGCTCTTCCTCCCTCTTAGTGTTAGAAAAAACCCAGTGTTACAGGATCCCTCAGTCCTGGCTTCCTTGTTGTTCCCATATCGGGTGCAAGTAGGGTTTCTACTGATGCCGTGTCTTCTGAGTCGTCCCCTGGTGTAGATTCGCCGCGTGTTTCACAGGAAAGCGGATGAATGATATCAAGTCATTGAGCTTATAAGTAGCACCCTGGCAACCCGCCACTAAAATATAAATACATTAAACGTACTGAAGGAAATGTTCATTCTGTTGTTTGGCTTTGGACGTGCCCCAGTTAGGTAAATTTAATCTTCTGGAGGGTTGTTGCGTTACAGCTGAATGAGATAGGCAGTTATCTTATTGCTCATCTTTCTGCCGTGCAGGGTTTCTGTTCTGGCGTTCGCCGTGTGGAGTCTGCTTGCTCAAGGGCAGTCCTAGGAGCATTTTCCAAGGGAGATGAAGGTGCTTCTGTTAGGGGATCTGCTAGCACTTTGCAAGGTCAGACCCCTTATCTCAGAAACATTCATGCTCCTTGTCAGTCACAGCACTTGCCAGTGCCACCTCCTTTTTGGGTACAATATGGTTGCTTTGCCTGTGCTTGTTAGGAGATGTCTGAAACTCAGCCTCAAGGCATTTATGTTCTTCCCGTGTGTTCCTTTTTGCTAACTTGGGCTATGGGATTTTCTGCCAGAGCTCCTTTCCAAATCCCTGGCCATGCTTCTGCTCCTGTTGAGGTCAGGGGCAAAGCATCTGCGAACCCCAGGGTGAGAGGAGGCCGGTGATGAGCACTGGACTCAAAGCTGATTGATTACATTAAAAAGGGGTCTTTCCACTGTTTTCCACGGGTGCTGGGTCAGACCATCCCAATGTGATCCTGCAGCATTAGCTTTTGTGACCAGTCCCATTGAAAGCTGGGCACCTGCTCCCATGTGTAAGCAGTACCAAATCCATGGTGCAGTGTTAATGAGGGCTCTGTTGTCACAGCTTAGCTCTGTCTGCTCTTGGTTGTATGGTGAAGGGAAAGGTTGAGGCAGGAAAAGGGAAGCAAAGAGAATAAATGAACAGAGAGGTTTTGAGCTGATTGTGAAGAATGACGATGTTCCGCACGCCACGCAAGTGCTTAAAAAAATAAGACGTTGGCTGTGTGCTTCATAGATAAGAAAATGTTATTTTATTGAAGGGAAAGATATATATGTTTCACCTATCACATCTGAACTAATCAGTGTAGGCTTTTAGAAGAAGTCCGTAATTACTCTGAGCGTGTCATTAGTTAGATGTGAAATGAATGATATTACTCCATTTTATTACCTCTAGTGATATAGCCATTTGTATCATAAATTCATTGACCTCATCTTAAATGATCAATCCTGTAAGACAGACTTGATTCATTAATTCTTAAGTGACATTTTTTTCTCCTCCAGTAATTTCCTCCCCATCGTAGGGACTGCTTTTCTGCCTTTTAGTATGGTATTGTATCATTTTAGCTGCGTGTGACATGCAGGTTTTATACTTTTATATTAAATAATCAGCATAGAGTAATTGCTGAGAAAGATGGAGATAAATAGATATACAGACAGACAGGGAAAAAAAAGAAAGAACAATTAAATACAGGGATATAGTAAATAGACATTTCTCACTGATGTTGATTTCAACACTTTGAGATGTTGCATAAAATCAATGAGACGATTATTAGATATGTGGTCTGTCCAGGATATTCAGAGGAACAGAATTGCTGCCTTTAATTTCTGTAGCTTTAGTTAATTTCAGTGATAAAGTATACAGAATGGTCTGTGCATAATATGTGAGTGAGGCAGGCAGACCTCAGAGTTTCCTGTACCTCAGTGAATTATTGAAAACAGGAGAAATCAGTGGAGAATTTCTACTCAGGATTTCTAAATCTTTTAATGAGGAAGAGAAAATATTTGTTTAGCTGGGGGTGACGTAGGAGCCCACTTGAGATAAAAAAATCAATACAGCAATAAAACACTGAATTATTTCAGTGATGTTTCTACTGATCGCTAGTCAAATTAAATTATTAGAAATTACTAGAAGAGATACCACAACTTCTTTTGAGTCCATATTTTTCTTTTCATTCGGTTTAATTAAAGACACTGAAGGGACTTTTTCACAATCTAGGACTAAACTGGGGAAGCAGGTGCATACTGGAATTCTTTCCCATCCTTTACAGCAGCCTCTTCCAGGACTGGTCTCCTCATCATCATTCCTGTGCAAGTAGACACTGTTTTGGTGGGTGATTGGACAGGGTGGGCTTTACCCTTCCCCTGCCTGCAAGCTCCTGGTACCTCTTTGCACAGCTCTTGGGGTACATGTGGAGACCCCTGCCTCTTTTTGCAGGGCTGGGGGCAGGACCACATCCTGCAAGCGGCAGAAAGAGCACAGTGGTTTACATCCTGGTCCCAATACAAGCAAAAACAGTAGTGTTCTGTGGCTACAGCAGTCAGCTCTTGATCAGAAATTACTTCAAGGTAAATTCAGCAGCTTTACTGAGTTAAATAGTACCTGATTAACTGGCGGTGTAGACTCACAAATTACCCTTTTGTCTGCTTGGAAAACAGGGGCAAGTCAGAAAAATTCAGGAGGTCAGTTATGAGATGTTTCCATCAGATGGCCCCGTGTTGACTTGCCAGGTGGGTAGAAAAAGCCATTCCCCTGCCAAAAACCAGGGATACTTCAGTGCCCACTGCTGTGTGCTTGCACAATTTGCTGTGAGGGGTTGGCCAGCTCCAGTGCTGCCTGCCATGGCCATTGAGCCATCCTGCAGGGAGCAGAGGGAGAACTGATGCCAGAGGCTCTTGGAAATAGGGGATGCTCCTACTTTGCCTTCCTCCATGCACTCCTACTTCCCATCCACCCTGTGCCTTGAGAGGAATGTGGTATGGCAGTGGAAGCCATTTATCTTGACTATCTGTTCAACAGACTTTTTGTCCACACTTTTTAGAGCACTACATTGTCAGTATGTACTCCGTGCAGAGATCTCCCTGTTTGCAGTGCACTGTGAAATTTTATTCATTGCAATGGGCATCATGTTGGAAATACGCCTGTAGCACCAGCATCCCCTCTGTTTTATCCCACATGGCATTTTGTCCACGGGCTCAAGCTAAAACTCTGGGTCCTGCATTCCCACACTTCAGGGGTGACTGAATAGTTGCTGCTTCAGAAGTAATTACTTAGCTTAATTTAAATGTTGGGATAAAAACTTTGTGGTAGAGAGAGAATGTGAGAATGGGGTGGGGAGGCAAGAGAGGGAATCACATAGCAGCCCAACTGGATATCCAAAAGGCTGCAGAGTTAAAATAAACAGGCTAATAACTGTAGCATATAGGGGATGTGAGTGTGTATATATTTGTGTGTATATATATATATATTAAAGATATATTGCTGAAAACTCAAAAATGTCACCACTGTTTATATTAAAGGAAAGCTGAGAGTTAAATGAGATGGGTAATCAGATGCCTGACATATGTTGTTTGGAATTGTTTATCTGGCCAATAGTTATTAAAATTAATTATCCTGTTAATGCAATCTTTTCACAATTTTGCTATCATATTTTTTTTTTCTTTTTTGTTTTTATGAAGGAGATAGTAATTTCAAAACAAGCTAATATGGACTATTCAGAAAAGACAGAACAAACAATAGCAGGATGCATTCTGATATGGTCATAGGCTCAACATACTGATAGAAAGCACCAAAAAATCTCTGTCAATGGAGTATTTTGAGAACTAATGTAAATGACAAAAATGGGGGGTTTTTTGTGTGTAAAATTCTGTCAAAAAAGTAAGGCACTGAAAAATCTGACATCTGTTTATCTGTTTATAGCTATGGCAAGATTACTCATATTAATTCTTGTTTAAAATGCCATATGAAGGAAAGGCATTTGTGCAAACAAGAGTCATATTTGAATTGTAGATCATGTCTTCACCATCTGTGAAAGCTGTTGGTGTTGCAAAATTAATGTGTTAATGAAATCACAATAATTTCTCTGAAGTAATGGATTCTGAAGCCTAGAATGACTGTTTTTTGAACTTTGGTGTCTAGTGGTTTACAACTGGGAAAACCTTTCACAGCTTAATTAGTTCTGCAGCTCTACTTTAAATAAAAAAAAGGCTTTGCCTTTGCCACACCAATAGCAACACAGATATGGATTAAATGGGAAGTAGAGAAACAAACCAAAAATGAGCCTGCAACACAAACTTTTTGCCATAGTATTTGAAAAGTTGCTAAATAGGACCTTGCCTGCCAAGAAATTTTACTCAGTGACTCGTACATGAGAGTGGGCAAACAGCTCAGAAAATAATTCCAGCTTGCCAAAACATCACAGAATTGGGACTACTTGAACCTCGCACAAATGTCCTGACCACTTCCAAGTTTCTCCTTGGAAAGAAGGGCAAAGGCTGAATGATGTTTTATGCTTCATCATGCTATTTCTAAATACCACACCCTTTCCAATTCACTCTTTGATGCTCTTAATCAAATATAAAATGTTACTCTGTGCTGCAGTTTAGCAGAAATTATTTGCATTCATTTCCAGCAATTTTCTGCTTCCTTTTCCAGTTGTCATGCCCCTTGTGCAGTATGGCAACTCAGGTTGTAGAGATGTGCTTATGTTGCCCCTGAGGAGTAATTACAGCCACATTTATACAGATTTTGTGTACTTATATATGGGTGTTGTAAGAGTTTATGCCAGTTGAGGGTTCTTCTCTGCAGTATGGGTTTCTTATATATATATATGTAACATATTGTGTATAGTAGAACTGAGATCGTGGGTGCCATGAAAAAGGAGTGGCATTCAATTCATCAATATTTTGGTGAAAAAAACCCCCCATAGTTTTCACATCTTTACTATTATTTTTTTCTAGTAGAAAAAGAATGTATTTAGAAAGCAACTGAAAAATTACTTTTTATATAACACTATGAAGAGAAGATTGCTTTTCTTACCTGATTTGATTTTATTACTGTGTTGTAGGTATGTGACTGGTGTAAGCACATAAGACACACAAAAGAGTATCTGGATTTTGGGGACGGGGAAAGAAGGCTTCAGTTCTGCAGTGCAAAATGTCTCAATCAGTACAAAATGGACATTTTCTACAAAGAGACACAGGCCAATCTTCCAGCTGGACTGTGCAGTACATTACATCCTCCAGTCGAAAATAAAGCAGAAGGCACTGGGGTGCAGCTGCTGACTCCAGATTCTTGGAATATACCGCTAGCAGATGCTCGGAGAAAAGCCCCATCCCCAGCGTCTGCAGCTGGCCAAATTCAAGGTCCTGGACCATCAGCGTCTACCACTGCCTCTCCGTCTGACACTGCCAACTGCTCTGTCACTAAAATCCCCACGCCGGTTCCCAAACCTATTCCCATCAGTGAGAATCCAAATATTCCACCAGTTTCTGTCCAGCCACCTGCTAGCATTGTGCCTCCAATTGGTGTCCCACCTCGCAGTCCTCCCATGGTGATGACCAACCGGGGGCCAGTTCCTCTGCCCATATTCATGGAACAGCAAATTATGCAGCAAATCCGTCCACCATTTATTCGTGGGCCGCCTCACCATGCCTCAAATCCTAACAGCCCTCTGTCAAATCCAATGATTCCTGGAATCGGTCCCCCACCAGGTGGTCCCAGAAATATGGGTCCCACCTCTAGCCCCATGCACAGGCCGATGCTTTCCCCTCATATCCACCCCCCCACAACGCCTACTATGCCTGGGAATCCTCCAGGCTTGTTGCCACCACCCCCTCCTGGAGCTCCTTTGCCCAGTCTTCCCTTCCCTCCCGTCAGCATGATGCCAAATGGTCCTATGCCTATGCCACAGATGATGAACTTTGGATTGCCATCCCTTGCTCCCCTGGTGCCACCCCCAACTCTACTAGTGCCATATCCTGTCATAGTCCCTTTGCCAGTCCCCATCCCCATTCCCATCCCCATTCCTCATATCAATGACTCCAAGCCCCCCAATGGCTTCTCCAGCAATGGTGAAAGCTTCATTCCGAGTACCTCCAGTGAGACTCCCGGGACAAAGCCAACCAATAGCTCTTCATCCCCTCGAGAGTCAAAGCAAGGATCATCCAAATCCTCTGACTCATCACCGAGCTGCTCGGGCCAGTCCCTTAATCAAACTCAAGTGCTTCAGGAGCACAGTAAAAATGAAGTTGTTGACTTGACTGTCAGACCTAGTAGTCCCGTGAACAGTAAATTTGGTTTCCCCAGTGTGCTGCAGGGTCCACAGGATGGTGTGATAGACCTAACGGTAGGCCACCGCTCTAGACTGCACAATGTTATCCACAGGGCTTTACACGCCCAGGTGAAGGTCGAACGTGAACCCAACAGCGTTGTAAATTTGGCTTTTGGTAGCTCAGACAAAAGGAACTGCAGCGACTGCAGGGACAACTGCAGCCCTATTGACTCAAAAACGTTACCGTGCAGTGATGGATCTCACTGCTGTCCCGTCTCCTTGCCCTCTGGTACGCCGGGACTGGAAGCTGGTGCAGCAGTGTGCAACGTCATCGTGAATGGCACAAAGAGCACGGAAGGTTCCAAGAACCCAGAGCTGCCCCAGGAGCTGAAAAAGCCCCAGCCCTCAGAAGAGCTGGCCCTGAGCGAGCTGGAGTCCGTTAAGGAGAACAACTGCACCACAAACTGCCACCTTGAGGGAGATGCTGGCAAGAAGATGGGGGAAGAGCCCCTGGCTGGGGGCGACAAACAGGACCCAAACCTTAACAACCCAGCAGATGAGGACCATGCATATGCTTTGAGAATGCTGCCCAAGACAGGTTGCGTGATCCAGCCTGTGCCAAAACCAGCAGAAAAGACTGCTATCTCGCCGTGCATTATCTCAACGCCAATACTCAGCACAGGGCCAGAGGATCTGGAGCCACCATTGAAAAGGAGGTGTCTCCGAATTCGAAATCAGAATAAGTAAAGGTTTGTGTAATCACTACTGCCTTCTGTGTGGGTACAATGAGTATTTTCAGATATGGGGTCAAACTCGTATGGCCTTTGTGGAATGCGTTACGGGCCCCAATTTATCAACACTTTCAGAAAACTGTTGGTATTTATGTTTTAATACTGTTCTTTGTGTTGTATTGCATCTGTACTTGTCAGTGCTCCATCCATTAGCAGCCCCATTACTCATTTGCTCACACAACATTTCATGATGGTGGTGGCTGTGAAATTATTGTGTTGTGTATGTCGAAGTCAGTGGTTTTCTGCCTAGAATATGGTTTAGGTCTGGGCCATTAATCTGTTTACTTATTCCAGCTGAGTTACTCAGCAGCTCAAGCCTTCATGATGATGATTGAGATCGCCCTACAGCTTAGCACAGAGCAGGATGACCCAGCTGCTTCCTGCTATCTCAGATCTAATT
Source organism: Turnix velox (assembly GCA_013400935.1). NCBI lineage: Eukaryota > Metazoa > Chordata > Aves > Charadriiformes > Turnicidae > Turnix > Turnix velox. The sequence continues at coordinate 73,669 of VZTY01030711.1, read as the reverse complement.
GACTTGCCAAATGGTCATCTCCACCCATCTTGCTTTGGTTTCCCTCCAGACCTCTCTCTGCCTTTCAGCTGGGATGTTCTCTGGGGAGTAAGTCCTTTCCCCCTGAGCTTTCCTTCCCTGGATATCAGTGCATAGTGAGTGTTGCTGTTTGGGATGTGTCCTGCTGTAGCTTATCTCAGCAAGACCTGTGCCATGGGGCTTTACTGTCTGACCTGAGATACCTACTTTTGTTGCAAGTGTCCCACCTTAGTAAAGCAGCTGAGTTTTTCCCCAGCCCTGCACTTGTTTCACTTGTTACACTTGTTATAAATTAATGATTCCTGGTAAGGCTGCAAAGCAAAGCAGGGGTATGGGTAAGTCAACCAGCCATTTGTGCTTAGCCCCATGTTAGGAAAATGTATAGAATTTGTGGAATTGTTTTGGGGATTTTTTTATTATCTTTTTTTAACTGGGTTTTACTGTGGGGTTTTTTTTTTTTTTACTGCTTACAGGAAAAGAGTCATAGTTAATGACATCTTTTATGTCTTAATTCCCTAATTTCCATAAATTACCCATGTTGAGGGAACTGTAGGAACTGCTGCATTTATCAGAACTGAAAATATGATTTTCAAGATGAGTATGTATCAGCTTAGTGATAAATAACTTGTCTGGCTTGTCCAAGGACAATGCTCCGAATGCAGAAACTCTGCTCCTGCCCATGGGAATTCCCCATTACCAGCCTACTGAGACCCTCAGATAAAAAGCACCTTTGTAAAACTGCTAGTTTAATAAATGTCTGCTACTTCCAACCCGTGAGCAAGAAACAAACGTAATTGCGTTTGTTTAGGTTCACAAGCATGGAGAGCTTCTTTCAGAAGAAGGGGAAAATGGTGGGTGTTGCAAGAAATCTGTTCAGCAGTAAAATACTGAGGATTTGCCGGATGTGGCTTGATGAGATGCCAGATTTCATTACAAGCCATGGAATATTCTGTAGCCTCCAGTAAATCCCTGTCCCTGGTAGCACAAATAGTGACTGCAGCCGTGCAGAGCGAATATTGCCTTGAAGGACTTGGCACCTACAACTGTAGATAGCGGCGCAGGCTTTGGGATCTGGGCCATTGCAGCATCTCCCAGCTCCATCAGTGCGGGCTAATTGCACTGTCAAAGATACTGCAGAATAAAGTCAGGGCTCCCTTCTTATTTGTTAATGCCATGTTCCCTGTTGCTGGCTGCAGTGCCAGAAACGTTTCTTCCCTTGATGACAAAAAAGCATTTATTTACTTTCTTCGGTGGAACAGAACCATTATTCTTTGCTCTTGGCATGTGCTGACACATTTAAAAGATACATTTGTAAGAACAGAGCACAACTGTAACTTTGTTGGGCTAATAACCAACATATACAATAATCCAGAAGTCAAGTGAATATTTAAAATCTTTACCTTATTCTATACTCTGCTAGTGGGGGTCCCCCTGCCCACCTCAGCAGAGAGGGAGATAGAAGGTCTCTATTGCAAAGCCCAGTGTGTCACCTTTGAAGACTATAAGATTGTCTCTTCATAAACATACACATGCTTTTACCTAGGGGTCATGAGGTAATCTAGTGAGAAGGCCACTATTTGATTGTATGCCTTTTATTTAATTCTAGGAGAGCTGTGGTGAACCCATCCTTTCCCACTCTGCTCAGTTTCCCCATAGCCATGGTTTGTTTCAATCCAGTGCTGAGACCTGTGTATCTGTGTGCTGAACAGATAAGCTGGTTCTTCACACCTATTCATGCTTGCCCAGACCATCCAGGCTGCAGTGATGCCACCTTTCCAGGGGCCTGATCCAAGAAGGGTTTAACATCATCCAGAGCCAAGGCCTTAAAATTCAGAGTTCTGGCCTCACTGAATTATGTGGTTATGCCTGTTGACATGACATTACTTCACAGATAGTGAAGGGGGGAAAAATCAACAAGCTGTGTTGAAAAGAGAAGAAAGATGCTTTATCACTTCATTATTGTCCTCGTCTCTTTTTAGTCTCCCACTGTGGTTATGCTCAGGAACAACCATTTTCCCATTCATCAAGAATTTTATATATTCCTCTGTCTCAGTGTAAGGGTTGTCTTACAGGAAGGTATTCAGGTTGCCAGGCAAGATTAATCTGATCCAATATAGACATCTGGAATGAAGACACAGCTGAGCTAATTGTCTAAACTCTCCTTAAAATCAGCCTAGAGGAGCAGGCACTTCAAAGAGACAGCTGAGCTCATTCTGAAGTCGACAGCTTAGCTTGGATGAATTGTGCCCTTGGATGAATTGTGTCTATTTCTCCCTGCTGTGAAGGAAACTTAGGGTGACTGGCACAGACAATGATGTCCCCATAGAGACTTAGAGTTATGAAGCCCACCCCATGTGTCTGCCGTGCTTTTTGGGCTTGTGCAATAGCATAGCATGACTTGGTGATGGTTGTTAGTCAGTCTGTGTTCATCCCCTCCTTTCTCCACAAAAAAGAAAGGAAGTGGCCTCTATGAAGAAGAGATATGACACCAGGATCCTTATGTGATGCAAAGGAAAAAGTTTTCCCAAAATAAACAGAAATAAATAGTGTGATAATTATCTCATTTCAGTGGGTGCCTCAGTGGGTGGGTTTTGAGCCTCCCAAGGCACACACAAGTGATTTGTACAGCTCTGATGATCGATTTGAGGCCAGGGCTCAGTGGTTTCATGCAGAGCCCTCCTTTCACTAGTGGTGGTATTAGCCAGTCCAGGCATGCAGGGAAGGCTGCTTAGATTTCTGGCCTCCCTGCAATCTGTCTGTGAAGGTTGCGGATGGCTCAGAGTCTGTCTGTGTCTGTACAGAGGGGGTGACCAGGGGTGGCAGAGCTTTGGCACAGCCGGTGTATGATGTTGCAGACCTGACCTCTGCCATGCCCATGAGTTCCTCCTGCCCTCCTAGGAAAGGTAAAACCCTACTCCTCTCTCTCCTGAGAGACTATTAACCTCATAGAAATTCTACTGCAACACTAAGAGTGTAGGAACTGCAGTAATAATTGCATTGACTTGGGCCCCTGGAGGTTTGTGCTGATTGCACTGGCCGTGCTAACCCTGGAGGAGGAAAAGTGCAGAGAATTGTCTTTTTCTCTCTTGTTTCCCACCCACCCTAATTGGAAAATCAGAACATATCATCCTAACGTGCAACTTTTCCAGGGTTTTATTTCCCATCAAATTGTGTGAAAAGAAGGAAATTAGCCAATTTTTTTTTATGCTAGAGTTCTGGACAGACAGATTGAATTTGTGTAAGAGCAACATGGACTCTCAAAGGCTGAATCAATGCAAGCGTGACCTTTTCGGGCAAGTCGCCAAACTCTGGATTATTTAATGTACCAATTACTTGTTTATTGGAAGTGCTGATCAGCAACATAATCCTTGATGTTAAAGTTTGGATGTGAACTAGCTGTTCTAGCTAGATGCAATCCAAAGAACCAGAAAAAAGGCTTGGAAGAATATTCTGTTGAATTATTTTTTTTTTAAATGTGAGCAACACAACTTTCCAAAATTAGCAGTGTTAGTGTTGCTGCCTACATCCCTAATGTCAAGTCCATGCAGGATCAGTTTTAACCCTGCATTTTTGGTGTCAAGGTTTCCTAAAGCAAATAAATGGAAACACTAAGGTCTGCTTGGATTTAACATGATAGTTATGGTAAACTAAATCACAAAATTAAGTGGCACACGCTGAACTTAAAACTAGCTCCCTTGTGTGTGACCCTGTGTGTGCATACATTGGGGGCAGAATGGAGCTTTACAGCTTGTGTCAGCAGAATTTCCCCCAGAAGTAATGGAAAAAGTAGGAGTATGGCCACCTACAGTGCCAACCTTTACGTCCTGGGGTCAGCATCTGATGAATTATAGGCCCAAGCCTCCAGCTGTCTAGTCCATACATTGTAGTCATAAAAATATACAGCATGTAGTTCAGAGCAGAGGTAATATGTATCCCAGTGTGAGCTCCCCTGCCCATAATGGTCCAGCACAAGATTTCCTGCTCTGGTCGGGATTCCTGAGGCAATTGGCATAGCTATTAACCTTCCTGTCTGCCTTAAAAGATTTTACTGCTCCCCTGTCACCGTAGCATGTATTTACTAACATCTTAGCCTACCCTCATCACTCTCATCAGAATAGAATTTGACTTTAAAGTTAGACTTGAAAGCAGATTTTATAGATTTAAACACAATTTTATGCTAATCATCTTCATTGACACAGTACTGTGGGCTGGAGCCTACCTAATTTTAACTGGATATAGTGCCACTAGTGCTCAACTAATTTAAATCAGCAGAGTAATTGGACTCATACACTTAACACCTCCTCTTCTGATTCAGAAGTTTTCCTTCACCTGGCTTCTCAGGAGCCTACAGAAATTTTCCATTTATTTGAAGGGGGAGAGGAGAGACTGTTAACACCACAAAGTCTTAAACACATTTGCTTGCAACTGGAGCTTTGCCCTTGAGAACTGCCTGGCTCTAACAGTGAGATCTTACATTTCAAAACTGACCATGTAGCTTCTCAGATATATTAAATCAGAAAAAGGATTTCCCAGGAAATAAAGAAAAAAAAAAAAGGAAAAAGGAAAAAAACCCTGGTTCTCAAAATGGCATGGTTCTAGAGAAGCTTTCACCTCCCACATCTTGCTGCTGGGATGTGGGAGCTCCAACTTCCATCTCAGTGGCAGTAAATAGCAGGTTCATGGTACACTGCTGTAGATCACTGCACACTCTTTGAATCAAAGGAACAAGTCCTGATTTCTGATGAGTTTCTCCTGCTTATCTGTGAGACCTTCTGGGGCATATGTTTCAAATGCAGTATCTGACTCCTGAACCCAATTGAAAAAAAAAAAACTACACTTGTTCTGATTTGAAAAGGTGATGAGCATCTAGAACTGCTGGGAAGCAAAACACACAGCCAGAACTTCAGCCAGTAAAAATTGCTGTAGCTTCATTGACAGACACATGGAATTCTACAGAGCCAGTGGCTCCTGAAGGCTGTGCTCTACCTGACAGCTCCCAGGACCTGGGACCACTGATATAAGAGATCATTTCAGTACTTACTTGCCCTTATTAGATTTAATTGTCTTGTGAAATAAAATTTGCTTGAACTGAAATAAACCTCTAATCACTAAGCTGTTACAACCCATGTTCATAATGAAACAAGTTACTCTTAATACTTTGCCAGGCTTTAAAGACTGACCAGGCACTTTCATACACACCAGGTTTAATGCTCCTCTTATTTAAGTTAGTGTGAAGCTGATTTTCCCGCATTAAAAAATAGGTATAGAGGGAGGCTCTAACTCTCCATCAGTCAGTTCTTCTGCTGTCGAGCTGTCTGCTGTGGCACAAGGAAGGTTTATGGGGAAAGAAAGTGAAACTCATGATTAAATACAGAGTCTCTAACAACAAAGACCACAGTAAAACAGACAGGCACCCTTGTAAAAACATCATCTGAGACAGTGATTGCCTTTACATTCAGAGGCCAAGATCCCAGGCAGTACGTGTCTGATTGCTGCTGAAATCTGATTAGGAGCTGAGCACATAACAACGTTTGTGAAGCTTGACCCTGGAACAGCTATGTCCGACTTCAGTGTGGAGCTGTGAGCTCTAAGCAACTGCAAGGAGCTAATAAACTATTTCTCAGTGTTAGAAGCAATACTTGGAAATGGGTCAGAAAGGAGCAAAACACTTTGGAGGACTGTGGTTGCAAAAAAGTTGGTCACAATCCAGTGGTGAACTAGTTAACAGAAAATTTAGTTCTTGTTAAAAAAGCAGTGAGAGAGTCAAGGAAAGCAGAAGCAAAGCCATTTGAGCAAAAAATGGTGAGGAAATCAGGCTGACAAGCAAGCCTTTCTGAAGCACTTTTTGTTTCCAAATTACCTGTTTAGCCTCTCCCTTCTGTTTTTAGGTCCCATAGTGGAAAAGTTATGCACAGTCCTGGGTGCCTCCATTAGCATTAATGATGCTAATCATTACCTTATTTATACTATGTTGATAATCTCAGGAGCAGAGGTTTTGTTTGGAAGTTTGTATGATCAGCTTGTGAGAGGCATTTTGCAGAATCCTCAACTATTCATTGTTTGCTTCTAACAGGAAAATTAGAGCTAATTAAATATCTAGGCTTGATGCTGTCCAGTGGTGTGCACACTCAGTGCTAGGTGCCTTTAATGCAAGTTGAAGGCACTCAGCAGGTTATGAGCCAAGGTTCTGCCTCTGACTTATTTGCATGGATTTACTTCCCCAGACATGATTTTGGTATTTGAAAAGAATGGTGTTCCTGTACAACATGTGTCTCAATTTGTAATGATATCCTCCCTGCAGCTGGCTTGCTTTTTCCTAGTGGTTCAGAAACATTGCTGTCTTCCATGCGAGCCAACTTACACCAACAAATTATCTAGAGGCAAAGAGGCTGAACTGCATTTGCTGAGAGGACACCCCCACTCTCTGCTGTGCTTCATCTTCCAGTCCCCATTTCAGACCTTCAGGCTGTGTAATGCAATCATCTCCTATGGAAGCACACACTTCCAAAGTAAAAATAAAAACTCTAAAAAAATAGACCATTTAGGGATTGGAGAGTGCAGAGTGAAATAACTACCAAGTTCTGACCTCCCTGGAAAGATCTGCATCCCATCATTGACTGATTGATATTGTAACCTATGGTTAGAGTAATTTTCAGCTATTTATTTTGAGCCCACGTGGTTAAATGTAAAACTTGGTGTTGCCTGCTTATGGTCCAAATATTTGTGAGCTTTCATGAACTGCTCATGCTGCCACTTCTAAGTTGCTTATCCAAAAGGAGGAGGAAATCCCCCTTTCTCACAGGAATTCTCCAGTCGAGAGATGCTTGGACACTAGTATTAAAGAAGAAATATGTGATGAGGTCACTTAAAATCTGAATTCTTATGCTGCCATTCAAAGTACAGTTCAAATGCCAGTTCTGTTTGAAGCAGTTTGTCCATTGTTTTGCTGAACTGGTTATCTTGATGGTAAAATATTGCTGGTGTTTTCTTGGAGTGGGCAGAGGAGATGGGAATTATAGAAAACCTGAAACAATGGTTGAGTCCAGTGCAGGTTGCTCCATGGCCAACAGTGCTGGGGATAAGGGTTTTGCTTTAAGGTGCCTGGCACTACACTGAGATTTATGCTACATCTCAAATGTTTATTCCTTACATGTTCTGGGTGATTTTTTTCCTGTTCCTTCCCCCATAGTATAATTTACCTTATGTTTTGGCCACTTGAGCATGTCCCCATTACCTTTGGATGAGTCTGCATCTGCTCTTGCTTAGGTTGAAGTGATCCAGGATAGGGGCTGTGAAAAACAGCCACAGGGACAGTGCCAGCCACAGAGCCCTGGATGGTTACAGATGGAGGGGTTGTTTGTGGGAAAATGGGAGTATGTTGATAGCTTCCTTTTAACTAAAATGATTTAATGCTGCTTTTGCAAAAATTTATTATTATGGTTATTGTTATTATTGGTTTTGTTGTTATTATTGTTATTATTGTTATTATTCTACGTCCCACGACGACATTTCAGATTAAAAAGCCAGGCCCCAGTGTAACCTAAGTGAGGAGGAGGACTCTGACAAAGAGGTGTGGGGCTGCTGCTCTACAAGACTCCTGTCCGCATCATTCATTCTCTTCTGCATTGCTATTCACTGTTAATCTGCCTTTTCCTGCCCATTGAGCTGGTTTTTACCAAAGAGATCATCTTGCATAGGGAAGCTGAGAAGAGCCTCAGAATAGCCAAAAGTCTAGTGGTTTGGGCCCACAGAAGGCTGCTGAACTTCAAGTTGAAGTTTCTATTTGTATTCAGACAAAATCAGAGGCTTAAAGAAGGGTTATCACATCACAGTGGTTGCCTGTTTTCAGGGAAGGAGAGTAGAAACTGTCTGGATTTGGTTTTCCTTATGTTTTAGTTTTTGTGTTTTATTGTTTTGTTTGTTCTTTTTAATTTTTTTTTGAAAAAGATCCTTGCAAATGGGGAAATTAGTTGAAAATTTGGCTGTTCCCTTTAAAAGGCAAATCGTATCTCCTGTCACATCTGCACATGAAGCATTGGAAAGACAACACAAACTATTTATAGCTTTGCCAAATATACTGGTGCTGCACAAACTGGAGGGCAATGGATTGCCCTCCCAGTGGTGATGCACATCCCTGTTCCTAACCTCAATAGCTAGTTTCAGGGTTTGATTTAACATACATTGAATGAATTCAGTGTAAGATGGTGTTAAATGTACCGGCAAGAGGCCAAAGTAGATGTAAACTGGTGACATTTGCCCAAAGGCTTTTCTAGGAATAGAAGCTGGGAAGCAGGAGTTGGCACCCACCAGACCTGCTTTCCAGGTCATATTTTTCTCTTAAAGGCCTTCTCTGACTACAGGGGGCTGAACATGATTGCAATCATGGCCTCTGATGCATCCCTTCAACAACTCACAGAACTGGGGATGACTAAGCTCTTCCTACCACTTCTCCCTAGGCTTGAAAGGAGGACAAATCCCAAGGGTCTTCCCCAATGTATTCCTTGAAATCACAATGTCTGCTCAGATTACATCTCATATTTTAGCAGAAGGGAGAGCCTGAGATGCATATCTGACCTGAAGTTGAGAAGAATCCAATAGCTCACAAGACCAGTGCAGAAGGAAAACACTACCTTCAAATTCAAAACACTACCTTCAAATTCAAAGTAAGGACACTGCTTATTATCCCATTGGTGCTGGAAGCCTCCCCTGACTACGGCAATGTGGCAGCCCTTCAGTTGGCTCATGGAAAAATTAATCATCATGCATTCAAAGGGGAAGGTTTAAATGAAGAAGCTTGAACTGCTTTAAGAATTGCTAAAGCGAAAAAAAATTGAAATAAATGACAGAACAATTACAAGTAACAGATGATCCCAGAGTGTTTCCAGGGCTGAGTTTGCTCCCATGCTGACTTTAGCTGCACTCTTGTGGTTTATCTTCAGAACAGTTTCCCTGAGAAAATAATTGCAGTGCCTTTACTCTAGGGCCATGCTTGTCCCAGATGAACCAAGCCTCTTTTAGCACATCAGCGTTCATTGTCCGGATGAATTAAGTGCTGTGCTAAATGATGGAAACTCTTCCCTGCCAGCCCACATCAACGCTTGCCTCAGTCCTCCCCACTCAGTCTCTAATTTTTATCTGCACAATAAGATGTGAATCTGGAGACAGAAATGTTCAATGGGGCACAGAATGAAGGGGAAGCAACCATGGAAAAAACTCCCTGTGTCTCCATGCATGCGTGTGTCCAAAGCCACGTCAATGACATGGTCCCTCTGAGGAGGTAGGACATGACTGGGGAGGGCAATGGGTAGAAGCAGCTATTTCTGGCAGCTGTTGGTGCCAGCAGGAGCAAGCCACCAGCATGACACCACATAGTTCATGGAGTAGGGCTGAGAGAAAGCGTGGAGGGATGAGTGCTTGAGTACCGGGAAGCAGGAGAAGGAATTGCCCCTACAACTGAGCAACCCAGCTTCTCAGCATGGAGGGCAAGTGGAGTGAAGGGGAATTTAAGCAATTGGCTCCACCAAGCAGGGCCAGGTTTCCCACACTGTACGGGTCAAAGATCTGAAGCACTAACTGGAAAAGGCCAGTGCACTCTCTGGTTGGAAAGGAAAGAGGAAAGTTTGCTAGGGAGGCTTTGCCCTGGCTGCCAAGCTCTCCTGCCATGCTCTAACTCTGTGTTCTTCTGAGCAAGGATTTAAATCTTTGTTATAAGCCAAAGAGGAAACTCTGCATTAGTGCAGCCTGTTTCATATCTGCCCATTGCTCAGGTTATGACTAAGAGTTGAAGTGGGGCTCTCACCTTCTATTTACAGGAGCACCATTTTGCTATCTGAGCCCTCATAGGTGGACCTCCAAGTTACCTGCTTGGTCATCATCCAGTTCAGTTATTCTCCTTTTGCCTTTTTACATTGATGCAAGGCAGAAATGAGCCTTCATAGAATCATAGAATAGTTTGGTTTGGAAGGGACCTTAAAGATCATCTAGTTCCCTTCCTACTTGCTTTGCCATCTTTTCCATGCTGCCTCCTGGGGTTGGAGCCACAGCCTGCCTCTGTCTTCCATTCCAGTAGTCTTCTATCCTGGGATCATCTCAGCCCTGCTTAGCTTTGGAAAGCAGGCAAAACCCAGTGTGCTCACCTCGGTGCAACTCATACAAGCTCAATTCCATGGCTTTATGCTTACAAACATTCTGTGACTGATGCAATTTTTCTCTCTGATCAGCAAAATTTGATGTGCGTTGAGGGCAAGTTCAGCTGGGGTGAAGAGCATATGTTGCTCTCCTAAAGTGTAATTTGGGGTTTTTTTTGGGGGAAGGGAGATATAAATAGCTCACTTTGTTGTGCTGGTCATGCAAGCTGGTGTTGGCACGAGGTGTATAACATCTAGCTGTGAAGTGGTGATGACTAGTGTGCTCTCATTTCTTCATAAAACTTTGCTTGCTAAGCCTGATATGGATTTTTATTCTGTTACTTGATCACTACAAAGATGCATTCATCAAATGCAGTGACTGCCATATAAGCCAATGCATGGGGAAGGACCTTCTCTCCAATCTACAGTCTGTTTCACTGAGACTATCTGCAGCAGGGAAAAATAGACAGGAATTTCAAAATCAGCTGACTGCTCCAGGCAGAAAGCATTGAGATTTAGTGAACTTCTTCATGCCTTTCCTCCCAAATTACTTACCAGTCCATGGTATGCCTATGCCATGCCATTTGAGACTGATTAGAGAGAGATGGGAATTTATTTCCATTGATGTATGGAAAGAGAGAGGCAGGCAAAGTACCTGAAGTGCAGAGTGAGGTTTCACATGGACATTACAGATTTAATTTTCTCTTCTTCCCTCTTTGCTTAGTATCAGCACAAAATTTCAAGCCAAAAAGCGACAGAAAGCAGGCATATACATTGTGAGGAGTATTTAGGGGGTGGATGCATCCCAGTTCTCTGTCTAGTTCTTGTCCACAGCTTTCTCTATGCATAAAGATACTGGGCATGTTGCCCTAAAGTCCAAATGTTACTCTTTAACCAAGATATAATAGTCTCCATGCTCTGTGAGTTCATGCTGGTCAGCATATTCAGTGTGCCTCCCAGTCTCTGTTTAGAGAAGAGTGAAGGTTTGGCAGGGGATTCAAGCACAGTGACAAGAGTGACGGCATAGGATCCATTGTGAAAGGCAGATCATGGAGCATCACGAGATGGAGAAAAGGAAAATGAGACCCACTCCCAAAATGAAGCTCAATAAGTACTTCAGAGTTTCAGTACAAAACTTACCCATCCCATCCAAGGAGACTGAATCCAAACCAAGCTGTGGAGAGGAAAAATACAGTCACTGCTAGACAATCTACATGGACAACTGACAAGGAAAGCAGAAGTACCTGAGGCCATGGTGTATCACACAGTAGCTCCTAGATAAAGTAAGGCATCAGGGGCTTATAAACACCGTGGTGTTGTCAGTTCTATTAGGTTGGTAGGAAGTCAAAGTATGGTGGTCTTCAGAAAGACATTGTATGAATAAGTCCTGTGGGATGCATTCCTTTGGTTTCCTAAAAAAATGAGAAAAGAAAAAAAAAAAAAGAAATCAGTACATCTTATCAGATAACAGGAGAAAAATGGAACTGGAAATGAGGACTAGGTTAGGAAAAAGGGAACAAATAGTAAAAGACATTGTTTGTCCGACTTTGTGATCTGCTCTAGAGGGGTCTGGGATTTTTTTTTTTCTTCTCTCACACATGATCCATGGATGGAAATATATGTGTTCAACATTCTGCTTTGGATCTTGAAATGCCTTTAATTGAATTCTTTTTGTCATGTCAGGCACTGTTAATCACCATGCTCTGCTGGTGGTGACCCCGCGGTGCTGCAGCTGCTGCTGTGGTGGTACAAGTGGGAGGAGGCTGGTAGCAGACCATCCCAAGAGATGACTGAGGAGATTGTGGGGAACTCCAGCCCGACCTCCCTCATTGCAGCTCAGTTTTGCTGTTTTGAGCATACATCTCTCCTTTGTCTGAACTCAGATCTGGGAAAGGCCAAGGGGGGCACCTTCAGTTTGCATGTGTAGCACAGATAATGCCTACAGAGTTAACTCTTTTAATGGTGGTTGTTTACTTAAGATGAGAGGGAAGCTGTCTCTTGGTACTGTTCCAGTTTCTTTGTGAGACTGATGATTCCTCTGGAGCTGCACACCAGTCCATGCAGTAATCTATGTCTGGACGGCCCTGGCATGTGCAGTGTATCCCATATTATTCTTATCCCACGATCCTGCTCCAAATGCCTCTCCTCCTGATTCCACTTTCCTTGCAGAGTGTGGGTACATCCCAGCTCTGTAGGGCACACTGAAATAAGGGCTGGAGGGTACAGTATAACTGCAAAGCATCATTATCCATTCATGCTCTTGTAGGATGAAAGCTGCTTTATGAAACCCAGAGAACAAACTATTATTATATCAGTTTCTACCTTTCTATCGCAGGAATTCCTCCATCTTTCTTTCCAGCAACCTCAGAAGCTGCATGTACTGACAGCCCTTGCTGTCAAGGGGCAGCCGAGGCCAAGGTGGGCTTTGTCCTTGCTGGGTCACCTGCCCACCATGAGGACACAATGAGTCAGTCTCCCACTGCTCACCCTGACCACTTCTCCTTATCTGCTTTGCAGGATCACTCACAGACAGGGTACCTTGCATGGAGAAAGGGAGCAGAGCAAGCCACGTCACTCCACCGAATGACACCAGCTGGTCCGCTCACCAAACCCCCTCTGGCTAAAAGTCCAGCAAAGAAAGCAGCTTCCTGTCACAAAGTCCCTCCGAGGAAGCCTCGGTCCCACGGGTGCCTTTGACCCAGAAGACAGCACATCATGGACCCACTCAGTGTGCTCAGCATTCCTGCGACCACCCCTCTTCTCCTCCAAGGAACATTTTTTTTCCTCTTGGTTTCTTGCTGGGGGGGATTTTTCACCCTGGTTTCAAAAACCACACGGACCAACTTAGGTACTTTTCCCTCTCTGACTTAGGAGTTCAGATATTTGAAACTGGACAATGATATGGATTTTTTTTTTAAATTTTTTTTTTCCTTCAAAAAACTGCTGTGGTTTTGCTGCTACACTAAGAATCGTGATTTGCATTGTATGGTTTTGGACCTATTCAAGTTTTGATGGGGGAAAGGGGTAATACTGGAGTAGCAACGCTTCAGAGTCATCTCTGTCCTACCCATGATGCACTTTTAAATGAAGAGTTAGAATATTTTATTGGCTAATATACTTTCCTTATTATTTTTACAAAGGCCACCTTTATCCTTTCTAATGCCATATTTTCAGTGTTACACTTTTATGGCTTTTAATTTTTGATTTGACAGATGTAAGAAGCAGCATGAATAGTTTATACTGTGGTTTTTCAGAGACTGAATGCCAAGAGAACTCAGTAAATGTTTATTCTTCTCAGCTTTCTCTTTAAATTCCCCTAAATAGCGCCCCATTTGGGAACAGAGCAAGAGTGTTGAACTAAAGACCAAAATTCCCTCAAGGTGTAAAATAATCTGAGGGGAATATTTGCTGGGCGTCACGAAAGACTTGGATGAAATTTCAACCCTGATGGTTTTCAGTGATCCAGGAAGGCAGTGAGACAATCTCTCCATATGCATAGCCCTTTCATGATAATTAGAATGGTATGGACAAACCAATGAAAAACAAGGGTAAAGTGAGAAAGATCCCCCATGATTCTGTTTCACTGTTTGCTTTCTCCTGTCATGGTTAAGAGAAATGTGCAATTCGATCCTCAATCAGTGGGTGGAGGATAACAGGGTAGAATTTACTTGTGTGCACTTGTACAGTTGTAGCCAAGAGTCCAAAAGTACACTAGAGCATGTTATACTGGCACTGAATTGGTAAGAGAGTCGTGGAGTATCCCATTCTGACAAATACAAAAAAAGCAAAAAAAAAAAAAAAAAAAGTTTAAAAAAAATACAAAAAACCCCCACAAAAACCCAGAAAAAAAAATCAAAAACAAAGAAAAAAAAACTTTAAAAAAATCAGATCACCTTGTGATTCAGTGTAACTGTTTACTAACTCGAATAAAGCAATTGTTCACTCTCAAGTGTTCAGAGTACACCTTTTCTATAAGGCTGCTGCAGGGAAGTGAGGAGCAGTTTGGAGGAGCTGTGTCTCTGTCTCGGTGGTCTTGGGAGCAGGGTAGTAGAGTCAGCTGAACCAGAGCCTTGTAGTGATGGTGCACTATGAGCACTATGTATATACTGTATTTCTATATTTTCCTTTGTACAGATTCACTTAAGTCAAGCTACTGTTTTACAGGTGCTCCTTATTTATTAGAGCTGTGAAAGCTTGGGAAACACACCCGGCGAGTAAGCTCGCTTTTTAAAAAAAAACAAACAAAAACCCGACAAAAAAACAAAAAAGAGGGAGAAATCCAACAACTCCCAAGTCCAGGGAGAGAGCTCAAAGAGGTACTGATGAAACATCTTCAAGAGAGCAAGAATCTGCATCACCAGCAGTGTGCTCTGCTTTCCTTTTGGGCTTGCAATGCTTTTCTCTCTCCCTGACTGGTGTCAGATTTATTAAAACAAAATAAATCTCCAAGAAAAAAAAATGCACTTAAACGTGCTGTTGTTTTATTTTCCTTTTTTTCTTTTTTTGCCTTTTTGTGCATGTATTTATTCATTCCTCTACCTGCCTGGTCACAGATCAATCGAAACTCAGTCTGAAGTCTCAGCAAAATACGTGTAAGTATTCTCTTGGAGGTTGCATCTACGTCCCCTGAATTTTCGCTCCTCTCTGGCCTCCTCTTAGTGTCTTCAGTGTTCAAAGCATGGGGGAAAAAAGCCCACCACAGTTAGCACAGTGTGGAATTAGTCCTAGCCTTAGGGAAGAGCCCCAGGTGGTGGATGCACTGGGCTGCGGTTTAATTCATTCAAGGGGATCTGTGTGAGTGTAGTTTGCTCAGGCTGCATTTGGGGCTGTGTACTGAGTGTGTTCTGCCTGCCTTTGCTAAGGATGTGGGGTTTTTTCTGTGCATGAACTTCCCTCCCAAAATCAAGCTCAGGCTCTTCAAACTCCTCCCAAATGCCCCCAAAACTGCATCAGCAGCAGGTTTACAAGGCCCTGAGCTATCTCATGCAATAGTATTTGCCTTCTAGCTTTTGGCCAGCACAACTAGAGCTGCTCATGGACAGGTTCAAAATGTCCAGTGGGCTTTCCAGCTTTTTGACTGATTTCATTAACCAACCATGTAAGGCAAACAACAACAGCATAAGCGTGCCTGCTTGGAAGGGCACGTGGAGCAAAGCTTGCCTCACCAGTAAACAGCTTGCTGCATCTCTATTTATTCATCTGAACTTGGCTGTAAAATGAAGGCCGTGTGTATTGATTTTGCTTTTGTCAGTGGTCCAGAACTGTTAGCACACATTTTCGCTCTTCTGAACAACAACAGACTCTTTAGAGAAATCTTTCCCTCTCGTGAACTGCTTTTTTCCAGAAATGGAATCAGCTTGTCAAAAGTTCATCAGGAAGGCAGAGGTAGAGAAAGTGATCTAGGCAGGGGTTGAATTCACACATTTCCAATGATCACAAATTTACCTTTGTTTTCTTAAAAATTTGCCCACCTCAGACTTTCTTAACAACAATACCCCAAAAATTCAGAATCTGGACAACTGCTTTGGACAGTTGAATCAGACCATTGTTTGCTATTTTAAAAATATCTCCAGCTGCCTATCTGGGGAGAAATCTCCAAGCACACATAAACCTTCAGCAAAATGTAGACCAAATGGTACGATACATTATGCAAAAGAAACCTGCTTTATTTTGGAGGCCAAATCCATCCCTTGCCAGCAAAATGAATGGAATTACACAAAGGATGTGAAAGGTTCTCTGCAATTAACAGGAACCAGCAAAGGCTTGCAGAGTGGTGCTCGTTTGCTGCTGACATTATTTATGATGCACTATGACCCAACAGTGAAGCCAGGCTCTTTCCTGGAGAACTCACCATCAAGGAGGAAGACAAAGGAAAATCCTGGTGCACTGGGAGATACAGGGGAAGTTCCTTCGTGCAGCAACAAGCACTCTAGCCTTTGCACACTGAGGGTTTTGAGATGCAGAGAGTGTCTTCACAAGCAGGAAGAGGCAGCTTTGCCTTGGGTCCCTGGGCATCCAACCCTGCATTGCATCCCTTCACACCCCCCCGGGGCAGAGGGGGAGTTTGCTGTCATCAAGCTGCACAGGTCCTTCTGCTGGCACTGAGAATTCTGCTGTCAGAATTTTGCCCTTGCAATAAGAGGAGGTCTGCATGCTGTGAACACTCGGCATTAATTTCCTCCTGTGTTGTCTTGGATGATTTTTGAGGGTTTTTTTTTTTGGAGAACTACTACACATGCATCAGTATTTGAGTGGGCCCACTTCTTTGAATAAGAAGGTTCCTCAAAAATGAAAACAATTCATGGTTTTTCCTTGATGAATGATAGAAATAAATTTCCTTTGTTCAAATAAGCCCCATGTGCCAAATTTACAAGGATGCTTATCCAAGTGACATATCCCATTCTAAGGTCCATATTTGGACACCCAAATCAACACTCAGCCAAACACATGCATGAGGCATTTCTGTGCCATTTGGAGTGTCCATATATAGAACTGGATGCCCTAACTTCGTTGCCTTTGTTTTAAAAATAGGCCTGGAATATGTAAAGGCATCATTTAATAACAACTGTGACAAACATTTCCACGCTCCAACTAAGAACAAATTTGCCAGTCCTGGAACAGGTCGATTTCCCTGAAATCATTCTGGATTTAGAGAGGTAAAACTTGGAGAAGAAACTGTGTCATGAATTCCTTTGCCTTCTACTCTCACCTAAAGCTGACCTGGCATTTGGGATCTGTGAGGTGAAGAATGTGGTACTTAGCAGTACCCACATAAACTCAGACCAGAGGGAGAGAGAGTCAGGAACTGAGTTGAACCTGCTTCATATTGAACATAGAATCATAGAATGATTTGGGTTGGAAGGGACCTTAAAGACCATCTAGTTTCAATCCTCCTGCCATGGTCAGGGACACCTCCCACCAGAACAGGTTGCTCAATGCCTCATTCAGCCTGGCATGGTAGGTACCATACTGGAGCATGGTAGGTACCAACTGGAGTTGAATATGGAGCATAGCAAGGCTGGGAGAGGGATGGTAGAAACATCCCCTTTCCCTCACCCCTGAAACCTTTCCCTCCATCCTTCAGTACCATGTGATGGCTTGAATGACTCAACATGGGTAGAAGAGCTACTCACAGGCTTGCACACAATTCATAGAATCACAGAATAATGGAATCATATAGTTCAGGTTGAAAGGGACCTTAAAGATCACCAAGTTGCAACCCCCCTGCCATGGGCAGGGACACCTCCCACTAGAGCAGGTTGCTCAATGCCTCATCCAGCCTGGCCTTAGACACCTCCAGAGAGGGGGCATCCACAACCTTTCTGGGCAGCCTACTACCCTCACCATAAAGAATTTCTTTCTTATATCTACCCTGAATCTCGCCTTTTCCAATTTACATCCATTATTTCTAGTCCTCCCATTATATATCTTATTAAAAAGTCCTACTCCTGCCTTTCTGTAGGCCCTCTTCAGGTACTGGTAAGCTACTATGAGGACCCCCCTGAGCCTTCTCTTCTCCAGGCTGAACAACCCCAACTCCTTCAGCCTGCCGTCATAAGGCAGTGCTCCAGCCCTTTGATCATCTTCATGGCCCTCCCCTGGACCTGCTCCAACAGCTCAATTCAGTTGTCATTTACGTGGTACTGGACAAAGAAATGCAATGCTGCCTTGAGCAGCTCTGAGATATTTTCCCAGAGCTGGGAAAGATACAGCTGAATGGCAGCACCTGGCTGTTTTCTTCCAGCAATGGTGGGTGCATGGTCCCTTGGAGTTGCAATGGATGATGGCTGCAGGGTGATGCAGGACCTCCAAGGGAGATGGGATCTCTGACACAGATGGGCACACCAGCTGGTTGTGACCTGTTGGTACTTGAACCCTTGTGAGGACACTGCAAGGAGCTGACCCAGCCATGAGACAAGCAAAAGAGTAATTCAGTCTGCTGACAGTCTCTTTTCCCAAAGATGTTCCCTGGTGTCTACAGCATCACAGATCTACTGGAGCAGGTGAGTGTCCCAGCCACTTCACTCGCTATTCTACTGAAATAGTAGTTTTCCAAGGACATATATGACACAGAGAGGCAGCAAGGCATGCTGACTGGGGACTTTCCTCACAAATGATGCAAGCATCCAGGAGTTTGTGTCCCTGCATTGAATGCACAGGCACCTGGCTGTCATGGGAGAAGGAGCAGCATCGCCTGCGCTTCCTATGTGGGACACATCAGCATCCGGACAACCCACGCTGCAGGTGGGAAGCTGCCCAAACTGGGAAGGAAAGCTTTGGCTATTTTTAGCTGTTAGGATAGCTGATAGCCAGAGATGTGTTGTGACTCCCACCTTTCAGTGGAGCTACTTTTTCTTTGAAGGACTGTGCCGGACCTATTGAATAGAAGTAAAAAGGCTCAAGGAAGAAGTAATGCTGCCCTTTTGCCAGAAAAGTGCTGTTGTGGTCAGGGGGTTCCTGAGGGGATGGAGGACTCAGTGTCACTCCTCTTCTCCAGCCAAAGACATCAAGCCCACATAGGCCCGCACAGAACAAGGCGTTGAAAGAGGCTTCTCATCCCTTCTCATATCCCAGGCCAGGACTGATGAGATGCAATCTCTCCCAGCCTGCCTGCTGGGACAGGAACTGTGCCAAGAAAGGCAGCAGAGGTGCTCATCACTCCTTGTGGAAGAGATGTGAATGCAACATACACAGGGCTAGGAGAAGGGCATGCATCCCTCAGCTTGTGGCTCTCTCTTGGAACAAAGATGTCTGCTTCCTCTCCCAAAATGGGTCCAGAGCTGCTGCAGTACATATTGACCCACCACAGAACCTATCTCTGCAGAAACAGTGCCTCTCCTTGGACTGGCTTCCGGGGTTCCCCCCCCCTAGTCAGTCCTCCATGCTGCAAGGTGAGTGGGTGACCCAAGAGGTCCAGGGGGACCACAGCAATCATAGAATCATAGAATCATGGAATGGTTTGGGTTGGAAGGAACCTTAATGATCATCTGGTTCCATCCCCCTTGCCATGCGCAGGGATGCCTCATCCAAAGTGACATGTCAGCTCAAACCCCAAAATCTCATCCAGAGCACTGGTAAATTCAGTGTTTTCCAAGAGCTGGATACTGGAAGCAATGGTGGTGTCATCCCAGTCAGCTTTAGATGAGGAAAGTAGGGCAGGGTGAGCAAGTGACCCAAGAGGATCTGGGGGACCACAACAATAATGGTGTCAACCCAGTCAGCTCTAGATGAGGAGAGCAAGCCAGACTAGCTCCATCAGTCCTGTCCTACATCTGATGGGCCCTTGCATTACCTACCCTTCTCCTTCTGGACTACTTTGAGGATGTGGTTTTCCCTTCTTACTGAGGGAGATGGATTTATTGCCTCCCAATAGCTAGTGAGGTCTTTGGCGTGACAGACATCACCACATAACATGAAACATGTTCTGGGAGGGGGACAAGGGCTTGGGAGCAGCCCACTTTTTAGCTTGCAGGTATCTTTATAAGCACAAGCCTGGGAAGGCAGCTGGGAGCTGGAGCACAGCTGGATGCTGGTGGCCTCCTGAGAGGTCCGGTGAGAGGATTTACAAGCAGGTCAGGTAGAGGAGCTGAGACAAGATGGGTCAGAGAGGACGGGTGCCAGCCCACAGGCTTATTGTGGGTCAACATCCAGGGAGTAGGGAGGGAAGGAAGGCAGAGGGTTGTGGGGGGAGGCATGGGGAGCGTGAGTCGAATTCCTTAATAATGTGAATTATAAAATCATTTCCTGTGTTAGGGGTTAGGAAAGAAAGACCCAGAGATCTTCCAAACAGAAAACGGCTTTTGTTAAGGCTTTTGGCCTAAGGAGTTTGGGGAGGGGGGTTGGGGGGGGGTGTGTGGGAAGGGAAAGTGCTGGCACATTTTTGGCTGCAAGCCTCAGACAACATATTTTTTATTCTAGTCTTTATTTTTCAAAATAAAATCATGGCAAGGAAGCAACAAAGAAGGGGAAAGAGGGTGAAATTAGGGGTAACAGTACCCAAGTATTTCCCCCTTCTTTCTCTCCCTGCCATTAAATACACAGGGTCTCCTTTATTACATACAGTAGCGGGATTAAACCAGCGGCCCAAAGGCTAGGAATGCAACAGGATACTATTATACTTATTGATCTTTTTTTTAGGTTTTTTTTTTTGGGGGGGGTGGGGGAAAGATTGTTTTTATGAACGTTTATTTCACCTTTTTTAACTTTTGAGTTAAACTGCCACACATTTTATCCCGCTTCTTTGTGAAATGCTGAATCCATCGGTAGGTTTTAGTTTTCCTGGTATAACTTTTCAGAAACTGTATATCTGCATAGCAACCCCACTGCAGGCAGCTTATGTCACGGTATCACATGTCAGAAAGATGAAAAGAACTCCAAATCTGAGCTGCTCCACAAACTTATGTCCCCCATTCTCTGACATATATCTTCTGTACCTACTACAAGCGTCAGGGAGGCGACTTCAAGGCCAGAGGAGGTGCAAAGTTTTAACTCGGAGATGACAAAAAATAATAATAAAATGACACATGACCTCAGTTCAGCCTTGCATGGACAATCAAATGAGAAACAAAGATTGTCTTTTTCCTCCTCTCCCCACTTCCCCCCAGCCCCCACCTCCCCGTGTCCCTGTTGTCTGCTTCCAACTGCAACTTGAGCCTGGATCCTGAGCCCGGTGTCCAGATTAGAGATTGTTGACTCAGATTTAGGGGTGAAACTTGAGACACAGAGCCTGTTGATGGCATAGCCTTGAAGGAGCAGGTTTACTTCAAGCCAAAAGAGAGATTACATGTCAGAAGAGAGCCTGCCTTTTCTTTATCACAAACTTTCTAAATTCCCTCTGTTTTAATGGTGTGTCTTCCTTCCCCCCAAAACGACTTTATACCCCCCCCCATGTGCCCACTTTCAATTCCTTCTATAGGGTGTCATAAATCAGGAAATTAGCAAGTGTGTAGCTGCCCTTTGCCACAGGCAGAGACAATGAGCTCGCTGTGTTTTTAACCAGTGGGTAGCACTTAACATAATCAATGGAGAGCTACGTGCAGAAAGGATGAAAAATTGGGTCTCGGTCTGACCACTTACAGGGTATTTCTCATCACCCAGGCAAGCTGCTTTTATGAGAGTATGACATGCCCTGGAAGCTTGCTCTCCATTTTGCAGGAGAGTCATTAAAAGAAATCATTACATGTTTTTTTTTGTTCCTTGGCACACACACCACTTTTCCTTGGCTTCTGATTTCATCCATCTTTCAGGCGCTTCGTGCCTTTAGTAATTTATGTGCAAGATTTTTCCAAACCTCCAAATGTTTTTCCATTTGGCAAACTGTGTCCCGAAGCCTCCACAGAATGTAACTGTAGAGTTTTCTTGTACTTCAAAACATGAGCCCTGTTAGCACAAAGATGCTTCTAATACTTGTAATCCTGTACATAAAAGCTATAAATTAATATAAGAAAATCAAAGACATCATTCCTCCTCGTGAGTCTTTACCAGCTTTGTTGCTGTAACCCCTTACTTTATACACAAAAGACGAATTTCTCTATGAGCATTGTTGGTTTTTAACTATAGTTTTTGGAAGCTTCACAGAACCATATGGAGAACTATTTTATGCTGCTGCTGGTAGCACTTTCAATACTGACTATAAATTAGATAATTTTCCTTGTGTCTGATAGCCACACGCTATCAGTCAGACATGTTTGCTCTCACAGGAAAATCCAGGAGAATTGAATAGTTAGAGATAGACTTCCCACCACACAGAATTTAATGAAAAATGTAATCCCCATTCTAAGACCTTTTTTTTTTTAAAAGTGGTTTTCGCCTTCCATTGAGTTAAATAGTTTCTAGACTGCTTTTATAGAATTCTCCTCACCTTGCTCCCATCCAAAACCTGGTTCTTCTGAGAGGAACAGGTGCTGGCAGATACCCAGGCTGGGATTTTCAAGGGCTCCCAAGGGGATGGGGCACTTGTATGCATTTTGGAGACACTTTGAGGAGATTACCCAGGAGGAAGAGCATGGGTTCAAGAAGCAGTTAGCATGCTGTGAGTTGCAATCTGGGCTGCTGTGACTTTCTTTGGGAATGCAAACCCAAAAGGATATTAATTAGATGTTTTCTATTATGCAGTCCAGTGAATGATATCCCCAAAATGGCAGGATATGTAGCCACAAAAAAAAAAAAAACCACCTTTTTGGGCATCCATGCTCATGGGAAATCAGCAACCCTTGAGGAACACCAAGAGTATCTTTGCATGTATTTTGTTTATTTTTGAAATCCCTCAGTAGTTTATAGGGTTGCACTACAAAATACTTGCATTTTTTGGAAGTCCCAACTGGACTAAGTTCCTGAACAAAAAGTCTCTTTTGCCAGCAGAAATGGGTCCAGATCAGGCCTAATGTATTATTTACACTGAGTTGTGCTCTACCACTCCTTCTCAGCATGTACTGCCCTGGCGTGCCCTGGAAATAAATGCTCAGTGAGGGTATAGAATAACCAGTGGGGTAAGTCTCTTTGACAGTTCTTCACCCAAACTCCTGCATCTAAACTGAATTTATGCAGAAAGAACTATGTGTGTTTCACTTAAGAAAGGCCAGATCTGTTGTCAGTCCATCAAATCCTCCAGAGCTGATCATGATCTACCCCAGTATAGGAAAGAAGAATCAGAGCAACAGCAGGAACTTTGATTTTAAAGAAATTAGGGAGAGTGCTGAGGGATTTGACAATACAGCTCAGCCTTTATTTCCATTGGTGTCAGTCTAATGGGGAAGGGTTAGTGAAATTTTTCCAGCTGCCACTGCTGTGATGGAGAAAAGAATTAGTCTTTTATACGTCATTTCTCAGCCTGACGAACTATGGTGACATTTCTCTGACATCCTCCTTAACAGCAAGAGTCGTCACAGTGATCTGGGCTATTATGGTGAACTGACTGCTATTATATCCCCTTAAAATAAACCATTCTCTGATTAAATAAATTAAGGGTACTTTATCAGTGCAGGCGTGAGGCACATTTTCCTCTCATAATTTGCTTCCTCTTAAGTGACTCCAGGATTTTGTTTGTTTTATTAGGTTGATAAAGTAACGTGCTCAATTGTCAACATGCATTAAATAATAACATCTAGCCATCAAGGGGGAGAGAATGAGTGAGAAACCTCAAGGACACCGGGGGTGCAAGTATCAGCTGATTAAGCTGCAACATTTTACCATTTCCACTGCTTTTTTCTTTTTTTTTTAAACTAATTTTTATTTTTGACCGGCTGAGCTTTTTCCCTCCTCACTCAAACTCCCCTGCATTTCATCCAGTTTGCTCTTCCAGAACTGATGGGCAAGTACAGCAGGTCACCACCCCTGCTGAAATCATCCAACAAGCCGACCATAACCCCAGCAGATGTTTGCAGTTTATAGGGCCAAATGAGAGCCCCGCAGACCAACAAAATACCAGCACCACAGATGTGGAAACCTGGCCACTCCACACAGGCAACACAAAGCCCCATCCTGCCCAGCCGGGCTGGGATTTCCAGAGGAGCAGAAGGTCTGAGAGACTAATTAGCCAGCAGAGCCAACATGCTGGCCCTCTCTCCATCATTCTGAGTTCTTTAATGAAACGAGTGCTGCACGAGTGAAGGCAGGATCTGAGTTCCCTCTGTAGCTTCACCTTGCAGCCTGGCAATCACCTGAGTTCATGATGTGCCCACAGTGTGCCAGTGGCCACGCCAGGCACTGCCACTTGCCCCAGCTGGGCTGGCCATGGCCAACTGGCCTCATTAGCACAGTCTGAGCAGCAACCCTCATTAGGGAAGCCTGAGCCGATCCCTCACTCCGAATGCGAAGCATGGAGGAAGGCTGGAGGTATTAAGGTGACACTACAGAGAAAAATATCTCCTTTTTAATCACTATTACAGATGCCTCTGGTAAATAGTGGGGAAAAGGACAACCAGAAGCTGTCAGCAGGGCATGGGAGAGACGGAGAAGCGGCAGAGACAATCCAAAAACCTGGCTCTTTTGGTGGAAGCAGGTGTTTGTTATTTCTCTGCTAAAAAAGCCAAGCTTGGAGCTTTCTCACCCCGACGAGATGGACGCAGAACGTCCATTGGGGTTCACATTGGCTCTTGACGTCCCTTCAGAATGCCTTAAGGTAGGGATTGCAGTACCGGGAAGATGAGGTCCAAAGAAAAGCTATGGAGAGGAAAAGGAGCATTTTGGACACTGAGAAGTCCCAAACCCCTGTCAAATATAATGCCAATTTCCTCAGTGTACCAATTCTGATGTCTCGATTTAAGCCGAAATCTAGCCTTTTAGCGTCACAGCTCTAGGGTTGAGGGGGAGGGGAGCAGAGATGCTTTTTTAGGGATTTCTATGGCTGGGAGGGATGAGCCCGCACCCCGCAGCCGGCCGGGCCTTTGCCCGCCTCCGGCCGCGCCACCTGGCGGCACCGCCGGCTCCGGCGGACCTGCTCTGGGGCGGACAGGGCGGCCGGAGGATCCCGGGGATGCCCCGCCGCAGCCCTCATTCCCAGCTCAAGCGAAAACAAGCCTCCTCCTTTCGATGCTCGCCGCCCGGGGCGGACGTACGGTCTGGCAGCCACAAGGTGTCAGCCGCGGGCCGGGCAGGTGGCAGTCGACATCCCGGCGGGGTGTGCAGCCTGGCACCGGGCTGGGCTCTCTGCGGCGGGGCGCGGAGACTGCCCGGCCGCCCCGGGGACACAGCCCGGGCCCCTCCTGTGGCCGCGGGGAGAGAGCGGGCGGGCCCCAGCCCTGCGCGCCCCCTCGGGGGCGGGGAGAAAACGGCCGCTACGTAGCTGGTACCGGGCTGTGTGAAGGGTAAAAGTCTATCTTCCTCCCCAACCCCGGGCCACTTCTCCTCATGGGAAGAGGGTTATGGAGGAGAAACTCTTCCCTGGGCGCCATGCTCTGAGTCCTGTGGTGTTCCCCGCAGAGGTGTGTGGATGTTAACAAGGTGCTCAAGGACTTACTCCCATCAGAGGCATTGAGGCTCCTGCCTTGTCCTGAGAAATTTTGACGGGTTTTAAGGGGACTTGTCTGCGCACTCCAGTAGGAATTAGGGACTAAAATGTCGCCAGGGTCTGTGTGTGACCTCTATTATGAGGACAGGATGAAGGAGTTGGGGTTGTTCAGAAGAGAAGGCGCAGACGGACCTCATAGTGGCTTCTCAATACCTGAAGGGGCCTACAGAAAGGCAGGGGTAGGACTTTTTAATAGGTTATGTGGTGGGTGGACTAGGAATAATGGATGGAAATTTGAAGAGGGGAGATTTAGGCTGGATATAAGAAAGAAATTCTTTATGGTAAGGATTGTGAGACACTGGAAGAGGTTACTGAGAGAGGTTGTGGATTCCCCATCTCTGGAGGTGTTTAAGTTCAGGCTGGACAAGGCACTGAGCAGTCTGTTCTAGTGGGAGGTGTCCCTGCCCATGGCAGGGGGGTTGGAACTTGGGGATCTTTAAGGTCCCTTCCAACACAAACCAATCTATGATTCTATACTACTGGAAACCTCTGGGGCCTGTTCTGCCACATCCTTTCAAAAATCACAGCACAGGTTGGCTGGGCCAGGTGCTGTGTTCAATATAGGCATACTAATTCTTGTGGGGCTATAGGATTTTACACCCATGGCAACCTGGTGGATCTCTTGTAGGGCTGCTCCAATGCTACACTTAACCTCTGAATGATCCCAGCAAGGTCCCAGCCATGTGCTGGGGGCAATCCTGTAAGCTTCTGCTCTTCAGGCTGTGATTTCCCACTATAAAGCCATCACATAGGATCAGGCATATACAGTAAACCTGGAATTGGTGTGCTGGTGGAGTTTGCAAACACTATCCAACAATTCTTTGTAAAAATTGACCATCTCAGTTATAGGTCAATGTGCATCATACTTAAAATAAGTTCTCTTTTATTGGTAGGAGACAGGAAACAATGGAGTGATTCACTTATTCCTGAAGTATGTGCTTAACTCAAGGAAATAAATTATGAAGGTTTTTTTTTTTTCCTCTGCTGTATGTAGTTATTTATGATGTCTAGTGAGGAGCCAGGTCTCAAAGCAGCGTTCCTCGTTCCCTAGGTAAAGAGCAGGAAACTGATTTCTCGACTGTTCTTCATTATGGACTCTTGAGTTCATTGTAGATTGACGTTTTACCTCTGCTGTGAGTAAACCTGTGGCTGCCCCTTTGTAGGATTGAGAAATTACTTAACTATATCTCAGAAAATACTTTGTGTGAACCTAGAAGTGCAGACCCTGGAAAGGGAATTTTAAGGAAACTATCTCAATGTGGGAGTTTTTATCTGTTCCAAAGAATCCTTTTCATGGGAGGATTTCTTGGATTAGATCAGTTAATGACACGTAATGTCAAATGAGCTCTCAGTGGTTCTCCTTTTGTCTCATGCATGTTGAGCAAAGGATGAAGCTGCTTCCCTGAGTATGGTCTGCTACAGCTGGAGAGCTGAGAGGGTGCTTTTGGCAAAAGAGGCTCCACTGCAGTTAGCAATAAGATTTCCAGGACTTTCAATTGACTCTGGATCACACTTGTGTGTAGCTGCTTTTATACTCTGTTCTTGAAAGTATTCATGCACAAAGAATGCCTCACTGAAGAAATTTCCTTTTCTCAAATGGAAAGGCATATGCAGATTTCTTATAGATTATATTCCATAGAAACAAAACCAAAATAAATAAGATGTATGAATGTGCCTTCTTGGAGCCTGTCTTGTGTCAGATGGGGTGTGCAAAACACCACCATCTTAAGAGAAACAAATAGAATAAATTGGATACAGAATATACCTTGAAAGGTAGAAATAAGCTCAAAGTAAGTATTTCTTTATGTTCAAACTGCTATTATTTCACATGTGAAGGGAGAAGACAAGTTATTTCTGCAGCTCTAGTAAAATCACAAGGAGAGTGTAGATATTTAAACAGTATGTCTTACATATTTTTTTATCTTTAACATCTACAATGAAGCCTCCATATCTTTAGTTGTATTTCTGCTTTAAATATCTGTAACATCAAATTGAACTGTATGAAAACTAATTTTCCTGTTAATTCATTTAGTTAAAATTAATTAACTAAATATAGAATCGTAGAATGGTTTGGGTTGGAAGGAATCTTAAAGATCATCTAGTTCCAACCCCCAGATTCCAGTTCCAGACCAGGCTGCTCAATGCCTAATCCAGCCTGGCCTTAAACACCTCCAGGGAGGGGGCATCCACAGCCTCTCTGGGCAACCTGTTCCAGTGTCTCACCACCCTTACAGCAAAGAACTTTATTATATCCAGCCAAAATCTACCATCTTCCAATTTGCATTAACAGATATCATCAACCATTATCTCCGAGAGAAAGAAAAAAAAATTGTTTCATAAAATGGTATTCCCAGTAAGTCAAATGGAACACTTTTCTGTATTTTTTTTTTTTCTCCAGGAATCCTTTCCCAAAAAAGTTCATGAAAGATTTGGGGTGAAGAGCAGTGGTGCTGTTTCTTTAAAACGTTTTTCTCTTCTAGACCTCTGTCTGATCTCTTGTCCCAGCTGTGTCCCTCTCAGCTTTGTGTCTTTCCCCACCTTTTTCTGACTAAAGGGAGAAACATGTCTGACCTTGACCCAAATGGCCACGTACATAAAGGTGCATGTGTCTTTGTGGACATTTCTAGGGCAGAGTCTGTCCCATATAGAAGGAACCCTTCCTCCGCAGCTGTGAATATCCTCAGAGTGCTGGAACAGGGCAGAGCTAATGAATTGCCTGTTAATGCCCCATCCATGCTTATGACAGTTAGTAAAGGCACAGGTGACAAGGTAATTTTTAATAGGATGAACGGTGTGTCAGAATACTAATAGGGCACTAAAAGTAGTGGTTTCCAGGGGAGTCACCTCATTGCTCAAGTAAAAAAGGGGATTATTCCCTCCGGCCCTTTCTTCAGAGCTCCCAAAGTCTGTCACCTATAATGATCCGAATCCCACAGCCTGTTCCAAACTACTACTTAATTGGGAAAGTGCTTCAGAGAAAAAAGAGTCAATCCTTCAAGCCACTGAGCTTCCCAAATCTCGCTAAATTTGAGCCCTCATGAGTTTGGTTAGACTTGGAAGATTCAGCTGGTTAATGGCTAATTACTTGTGTTGCCTAAATAGCCCCTACCAGTGAGTGAGCTCACTTGGTGTGGGAGGCAGTAACAAACAGTTTAAAGAATAGGCAAAGCCACTCCTAGCACCAAAGAGCTCACTGGCATAAGATAATTAACAACCCCTACCTATAGACCGACAAGAGAATTCTAGGAAATAAGAAGTCCTTGCTGTTGTTAAGCAAGAGCTGCATACCTGAATGTAACTCTGGGAGAAATAAATGTTTTACAAAGAGGGGTAACAAGATCAGCTAGAAGCATGAGCAGGCTTTCATGCAAGGAGAGAGGCAGAAGGTGAGCATACTTTGCAAAGAAAGAGAGAAGCACGGAATAATGGCATGGGAGGGGTGGGAATCATAGAATAGTTTGGGTTGGAAGGGACCTTAAAGATCATCTGGTTCCAACCCCCTGCCATGGGCAGTGACACCTCCCTCTAGACCAGGTTGCTGAATGCCTCATCCAGCCTGGCCTTAAACACCTCCAGAGAGGGGGCATCCACAACCTCTCTGGGCAACCTGTTCCAGTATCTCACCACCCTCACTGTAAAGAACTTCTTCCTTATACCCAGCACAAATCTATCTTCCTAGGAAGGAATTCACACTACCTTTATTTAAAAAAAAATGAATTCTGGAGCTAATTCCATAAGCTATCGCTCACAGTATGAAAATAAATTTTAAAATTGATGCAAAGCATGTTTAGCATTACATGTGAACCTGTGAATACAATTGCAACAGGACTGTGGAGGCAGAGGAATTTTGAGAAGGATGACATATATTTACAGAGGGAAGAACATTCAGAGTTATGTTTTCCAGAGCACAAGCCAGCTGTTAGCTGACAGTGACTGGCAAAACATCTGGATGTATTCGTGGTCTTTGCATCTTCTGCTCTTCCCACTGAGAGCTGGTCAGAGACATGTTATGGTCTGAAATGAGTTTCTAGGCAATTCTGTCAAGGCTAAGACAACCACTTGCATGAGTAAAAGCCAGATCAGTTAATTCCTTTGACTATACAGTGAAAACCCTGAAAATACACTAATTTTTGGCATTTTCTGAGCCTATTGCACTTATTTTTATCCTGTCAGTGCAGTAAATTCAGGACACAAGAAAGAATGGTAGTGGCACAATTATTCCCTTGCATAACAGTAAAATCATCATATCTTAACTGCAAGGAGAAAGTGTGTCAAGGACTACTCCTTGTGTGCTATAAATCAAAATTTTAATAAGGAAAAAGAAGCACAGTGAACTCTCAGTTTGGAAAAGTTAGGAAGTTTTACTGTGAATATGCCTGAAATACACTGAAGAAAAAAAATAAAAAATTATCCCGGTCAGGTTTCTTCCAAAGAAACCTTACCATCTGCACTTTTGCAGGAAACCTCAACAAAATCAATGGAACTATTCACTATTAAAGCTTATTAATGTGAAAGCACGTTTACTTTACGGGAACCAGCTGCAAGAGTCCTCTTTTACCAACGAATGATTTATCTACCTGGCAAAGATTTATTACTCCAGAGCTAAGGTGGAAACATGTGCGTATCTGTATATCCCTGTAATTACAGTGTGTGTCCTTTCAATTGCTTCATATATCTAGGTACTGTGAGTGGCCTAGATGGTTGGATGTCAGAGAGATGCTGCCAACTGATCCTTTAAGCCTTTGTGCTCAAATGTGATGTTTGCCAGGCACATGCCATCACTGATATTCCTGGTTTTAATATTAGTATCACCCTTGTCACACAGGTCAAGTTGTTAAACAGTAGCCAGTCGATCTTTTACAAATCATAACTGCTTTTGATCATTATTTTAAATTTCCCTCTAACCTCTGCCAGCAGCCGCAGCTGCTTGTTCCTAGCCCTTCCTGGAAGCTTTTAGCCCTGGCTTGGACTAGGTCTGCAAAATTTGCTGTTACTATTTGATTCATCCTGGGGGAGGAAGGGATTTGGAGGAGGATGGGAGGCAAAAGTGAGCAGTGAATTGGGAGAGACAGCAGCCTTGTGTGAAGCAGCCTCTGACACAACTTTCCCTGCTAGTGGTAGGGTTTGCTTTTAGCATATCCTTTTCCCCTTCTTTTCCACACCTCAGTTACGTTGTATGTGAAGTCAACTGCCTGGGAAATCTCTAACTGTGGGGGCCAGAAAAATCTCTTTTTTTTTTTTTTTTAAGGGGAGAGGAGGAACAACATACAAAGAATTTTTAACTTCTTTCTTGAATGATCAATTGCATTTACAGAGCGAAATTAGCAGCAGTCACTATAAGCCTGACTCAATTCTGACTGATAGATACCAAAAAGAAATATCTATGTATATAAATATAGATCTATACTCATACTTGGGTGTGTTGGTGACAGGGATCTTTCAACTCTCTGGCACTTTAGCAGCAGGGAAGCATGCTATTTCTCTTCAGAACTAGCCCTCGGGCCTCTCTTGAAGTCAGACACATTATAAGTCAATTAGATACATAATAAGAAAGAAATGAGCAAAGCCCGTTTATTTGAAACCATGAAGCTGAGCAGCACTAAATTGCTGTAAAAGCCTGGACCCAACGTTAATGATTTTAAATGATGAATAGCAATCCAGCATCTTGGTTTAATCTGAATGAAACTCTTGGATAAAGGAGTTGCAAGTGATAGTAAGCAAAGCACTGGTTGTGTTGTTGCTCTTACTGGAAGATACTGGGATAGTGTTGTCAAGGTTCAAGACCTTACAGTTGGTGTGGGTTTAGAGTAGGGTGTAAATCTAAAGCACATTTTGCCTCTACATGTTGCAATCCAGATGACAGTGTCAATAACACACCATGAACTTTTCTCAGAAACGCCAGCTGGGCATCTCAAACAAGCAGAGAGCTTTTTATGTCCAAGGGCTGCCCCTAAAGGCTCTGCAGCCCACTCACCCCTTTTGGGAAGGACTACCCTAGACATGATGCAGCTCTGTTCCCTTGTTTGGGGCTCCTATGGACACAACTGGGATGGGGGAAGTATTGGTGCACCTGTTCCCACTTAGCTGGAGGGCTGCACTGAGGATCATGCTCTCCACCTTGCAGAATGCGGGGCTGCCTTGCTAGAGAGTGTGGCCCAGAAGCTGAAGGCTGTTCGTTGGGGTCTTCAGCTTTGCTGAGAGTCTATGGGTTTACCACACAACCTCTCTGTCTCCTATCAGGCATGGCTGAGTGTCCTTTCCATGGGAACTTGGCTGGCAGCAGGACAGCAGGTCCAGGGAAGCTGTACTTGGGGAACACCAGACAGGATTTTCTGCAAACCAGGAATGCAGAAAACTTTTGTTGTAATATCTCTCCTCCAGATGGGTAAATTAAACCATGAGTCTTCTGATTTACACATGTAAGTCCCTTCTAATAGAAGGGGTATAGGAGAAAGCCTGACGGGAGCAGATTAACCCTGTGCCCATGAAGCTCTAGCCTTGTGGCTGCAAGGAGAATTCAGGGTCTGCCTCCCACCATCTTGGAGCCAGAGATGTGAAAGTCACCAGGGTGACCCTGCTGCTACCCAAGGACTCTCTTGAGGGGCTCAGCCTACCCTGCAAACCACAGTGGGGTCAGAAAAGGCCCTCTTTGAGTTAATGCTTCTACCCTAGCTTTGCTTCAGGAAAGTTTTCATTAGGGCTGGAGCGCTGGTGACAGCTACAGCTGGAGCTGCCAGAGTGTTTCCATTATGTTATATCTCCCTGTTTTCACTTGCAACTATCCAAAAGTTTCACCTAGAGGGCTGAAATTTTCCAGGCCTCCTCTCCAGCTGGAGGTGAAAGGTTTGGGATTTTTTTTTTTAAAGTTGGAGAGAAAGAAAAAAAGATTAAATAACCCCCATCCTGCTCTTTGTGAAACAGCAGCATGCAGGCAGAGGTGATAATTTAAGAAAACAAAATTTAATAAAAGCAGACAGTGCTATTGCAGCCTAAGAAATGACAGATACTATGAATTTTGGATGAATCTCTGAATCATTCTTTTATGTTAAAAGTGACAGCTGATTTTTACTTAACCTTTTTTTCTTTGTCCTTCCCTTCAGCACAGAGTGTCTTCTTCAGGCAGCGCTGCCCGCCTTGCTCTGCTCAGCCCCCAGCTCCCTCCTCCCACTCCCTCTGCTCTCTGTCCGTGGCTTCTGGCTTGAGAACAGGCTCTGTGACCTGAAGCTCCTTGAGAACTCACTGAGCCAGGGCCTGGATGGTTCCTGTGGTCTGGCACTTCCCCCAGTAAACCTTTGCTGTCAGTGAGGTGAGTTTTTTCATCACTTGAACATAGATCTGATGGAATTCAGAAGCCTCTGTTGTGCTTGACTGTGGTATGCTGGGTCTGGAATCCGCTGTATCCTCAATGCAGAGCTTTAATGCAAGTCCCATTTCTGAACTAAAAGTGGGCTGTAGATGGTAGCATGATAGTCTAGATAATAAATTTAAAATGTAAAAATCATTTAGCCTTAATAGGGTTTTTATTACCACCAAATGTAGATGCTATGGTTCCTCCGGTAAGCATGCAAAGCTGTGAAATCTGAAGCTAAATAAGCTATAGTAATTAATCATGCTTTTAAATTCAGTTTCTTTCCTAAACTGGAGAGTCACTTCCCCACATTGCTCATTTGAAATTGTTTCTGAGTGAAACAAGGGTTGCAGCTCTCAGTCTCTGCAGCTGGTGCACGGAACTGTACAGTTGGCTTAAAATGAACCAGCTCACATTTGAAAACCCACGCTTCATGGTTCTCTGCAAAAGAAACAACCAGTCATCTCATTAACATTTCCAGTGACTGCTAAAGGAAACCCAGAGTAATGCATTTGCTCAGATGGAGGTTGTTTTTTTTCCCTTCTTATGTAACACATTAGCTGTGGTGTTTGCGTCCTCTTTTGGATAGTTTTTCTCTGGAGAAGACAGAAGCCCACTGCTGCCCATGGCTGATGGTGATGCTGCTTCTCTCACACCAGCAGTAACCAGGCATGGTTTTGGCTGTGAAGGACCCCTTCTCAATCCCTGCTCATGACTGCTGGTGGAGCCAACGAAAATACCCAAGTCAGTAAAATCAAGACCAAGTTGAAATACTTCAGACTGGGTAATTAAAACACAGGAGACAGACAGCTTTGCATGTGGAAATGGAAAACTGAGATATGCAAATTGAGGAAAGAAAAAAAAATGGAGGAAAAGTATTCCCTTCCTCCGTCTGCCATCCCCACAGTCCACTGTGACTCTTGTTTTCAGATAAGGGCTTTCTCCCAGTTCATACCAGGCTTTGCTGCCTCTGTTAACTGCCCTGGGGGGGATGTGTAAACCAGCCATTTCATAGGAATACTCAAAGCTGTGACATGTGACTTTTTGTGCCTGGTCATCCTGCAAGACCTTGTTGCCTGTAGATATGTGGAAGCAAAGATCACCTGAAGCTTGCTGATAGAGATCAGACAAGGGCACATCTTAAATGTTATGCTCCCCCTTCCCTCAAGGTGGATGAGCTCTTTATGCTGAGGAACATAGCTGATTTCTATTAGGATGCACAACTCTAAACCTCCTGGAACTAAAGGCCAAAGCCTGGCTGTTCAAGTTCAAAAGCTCAGCCCTTCTGACAGAAGACCCAGTGGCAAGGTGGCAGGTCTTTTAATTGACAAGTTGGTGACAAGATAACCTGCTGAGGCATGAAATAAGCCAGAATAAATTTTCAGCCCCAGTGAGGTGATTAAAATCTACATGAAAAGCTACAGGAAAAATCTTTAAAAAACACCTTGTAGGTGAGATAAATCAGAAGGAAACTTATTTTATTTATCTTGCCAGTATAAGTAAGCTGGAGAGTCTCACCCTCTCAAGGACTTAGGAACTCCTGCTTGTGCCCAAACCCAAGGTGCTAGGGTGTCCTAGGAAGGACTGATATCCTTATATTCTTTTGGTGGAGATGTCATTAAAAGAAATCTGTGAGGATCACAGTTTGGGACCTTAGACCCTAATGTAGAAGTAGCTGTTCTTAGCAGTGGAGACATCGGTCATAATGACAGTGAGGTTGGCATCCTCACAGAGAAAGGGTGCTATGTCATCATGGGGACTCCATGAGTAAAACTTCAAGGATCTCAACATCCCTGAGCCTTTACCCTCTGGCTGAGTGGTGTCAGCAGATCTAAGGGCTGACAGGGAGAAGACCAAAAGGAGACAGACATGGAGATACCACCCCTTCCCCAGGAAGCTAAGCTGGAAATAACGTCAGTGGCCTGCAACCTATTGAAGCTCTATCAGCACAACACATGGAGGCTGTAGTGCAGGAAAGCTGAACGCCTTGTAGATCACCTCCAGGGTGCACAGGAGATGTGCAAATGTGGACCCGTCTCTCTGGGATGGACATTTTATTGTATGAGGGGTAGCTGGGCACAGATAGGCATTCATATAGATGTGGATATGAATATATGTGTATACATATATGTGTGCATGGGTCTATATATAAGACAACTTGTGCTACTTCACTGTTCCTTGCTTTAAGCTTACAGCAGTTGAGACAATGTGGATGCCAGCATGTGAGAAATAATGTGCAAAATTACTCATCAAGAGAAGAATTTTAATTAACTCCCCATTTCAGGTAGATGGACTGAGGCAAAGCTGAGGTAACATGACTGAGATGACGTGACTGAGGGAAAATCTTTGTCAACAGGGACAGAAAAAGTAAGAGCTATGGTGGAGGATACTGGCCTGCTCTGAGGCCACATACAGATTTTCATATTGCACAGCTGTGACAGAAAATGAGTTCCCATCTTTCCAGACCTTCTCCTGGGAGCTTGCATTTCATGCCTGTCAGCATCTCCCACACTGAGGCAGAAATGTCCCAGCTGACATCCTGATTCCTCCTGACAGAGATTCTGAAAGAAGGATTTACCTGGAAGTAGACTTTTCTGGTGGAAAATGTGAAATTCTGAAGAGAAGAATCAAGTTGTTCTAACTGGGTAGAGTGAGGAGAGGGAAGTAATGTTTAGAATAAAGTTAGCAGCTAAATGAAGGAAGGATGCAGAGGGGCAAGTAAAAGTGGGAAAATATGTGCAGAAAATGT
The DNA here is from genome assembly GCA_013400935.1 of Turnix velox. Taxonomy (NCBI): domain Eukaryota; kingdom Metazoa; phylum Chordata; class Aves; order Charadriiformes; family Turnicidae; genus Turnix; species Turnix velox. The sequence continues at coordinate 38,420 of VZTY01030711.1, read as the reverse complement.
AGACAGTAGAACACAGCCAAGAAATACAGAATTCCACCCCACAGGAAGCTGTACATAGTTCTTGAAGACATACCAGAGAAAGCAGAAGATGTGTTAACAGAAAGGAAAGCGAAGAAGAAAACACCAGACATCACCAGCCGGCATCATCTTGACTGAGAAATTCACAGGCGAGTTTTCCAGTGCCAAGAAAACACAGTGCTGGGGATCCAAAAAGGAATTCTGGTATCAGGCTCTGACCCCTCTGGTCCTGAGCCCTTCTGGACTTGTAACAGGCACTGCTCACTGCAGTGAGGATATTGTGGCAGGCACGACGTATTTTGTATTCTCCTGGGCCACATGTGCTTCTCCATCAAAACAACTGTTGTCTTTCAGCTTTCTCCCTGTGAGGGATTAAGCTTCCCTTGGACCAAAGCACAAGATTTCCTGTCTGCCGCCTCTACACCATTACAGCATCTCTCCTTCCTCAGGGGACCAGGGCTCTGGGTATGCTCCAGAAAGGGGCTGCCCTGCAGATGTGGAGCAAAACCAGGTTTTAGGTTCTGAGTTCCAAGCACAGATCAGTAGCATCAGTAGGGGCACAGGGAAACATTCAATCAGCACCAAAGATGAGGGACCCCTGCCTGCACAAAACCCCAGCATAGAGGCTTATCAATGTGCTCCACAGTCAAATCAACATCCACCAACATTCAGTGGGACCCACAGTTACTGCTGTGGGGCTGGGATTGTGTCTACCTGTGTGTGTGTGCTCATTGTTATGCAGAATTAAGAGAGTAGAGCAAAGTCCCACTGTCACCAACAGCCAAGTAAGGTTGGGGATGCTGCTGAAGGTCATGGTGGGGGTGCCAAGTGGTCAGTAGAAGTGTGGCAGCCACATCCCTGCAGAGAACATTTGGCACTGAAAGGAGAGGCTTTGCCTGGAGCAGATGAGTTTTGTATAGCTATCTCTGGAAATGTAGATAAAGAACATTTCATGCTAGAAAAAAGCCCTGCTGTCGTGTTAGCTATTGGCACTTTCCAACTTCCATTTTCAAGCAGCAGGCCAGATTCTGAATTGGCTGTGTCTGGGATGAGGAAAGCAGTAAAAAAGGATTGGTAATCGAGGAGCACCTCCAGCTTTTGGAACATAATTAAACACATTCTTGTCCTCTTCTTGGGATGCTGATGGCAAAAAATCCTACTCCTGTGCAAGAGAATTGAGGTCTGGAACGATGATTGCATCAGTGGAAGGAAGCCAGATTTGCAATGCTGTATGCAAGCAAAAGGTCTGTCTGACAACAAGGTGCACCAGTACAATGTCACTTTTGAGGCTGTTTCCTTTTTAATTTTATCTTAAGTGACTGGGGCCACATTCTGATTTCACTTACATCGGGCTATGTCTGGCTCCAGGGTGATGCCTCTTGTGCAACAGCAGGGTGCCTGAGATCAAGACTCAGCCCTGTAGGTTTTCAATTCTCCTCCTGAATATAAATTTCAAGGTGATGATAAATACTGGAACAAAAAAAGATACGTAATTTTAGTGACAGAGAAGTAAATTGATGCTGAATGTATGTGACACTTTTTCATTTTCCCTCTTGTTTTCCCTGATGGTGTTTTGTGCTAAACATCACATTTACAGATGCAAAATTTAAAGAGTACTTTATCTTCAGCACTGGGAAACATAACATGTAATTTGTGACTTCAGCCAAGAGTGATGGCCTTATTAGTAATGGGAATTTACTGATTAACTGCTGTTAGCAAAACATCATCTTCAAACCCGTTAGTCTGAAACTGGCAGCCGCTCTGTCGGCAGGAGCTTTTTTATTTCATCTCGGGGGAGTTCTGTAGAAATATTTCTCATTTAAACAGCTTTAGCCTTGGCCTTTCAATAATTTTTATGGTCTCAACTAATGGGTTAACAATTAGTTAAGAGCAACTATCAGCTTAATGTCAAGTCATTCACTGGGAAAAGTTCAAGGAGAGAAGTAACACTATTTCAAAAGATGGCTCATTTTTTAACAAAGAGCTCTCATCAGTTTGAGAAGCCAGAGGGATAAAAATGAACGTGGGAGAGAAGTGAAGAAATAAGCAGTGGGGAGGCAAGGCCTGTGGCCCAAAGGGGGCTGGGAGTGAGGTGCCAGGGAGAAGAGGAGGGGCTGGAGGCACATTGCATTGCCTGAAGGGTTGCCCACACTCATGATCCCCAGCCCTGTTTGGGGCATGCATGTCTGTCTGTCTGCACCATAGCAGGGCTTTGCTCCTGGTGCTCATGTGGGGTCACCCCATGCCAGTGAGGTTTCTGCCCCCCACAGCTCTTCATCCATGTGTCAGCTCCCTCCAGGGAGCTGCATCTGAAGTACACTCTTAACTCTACCTTCTGACTCCAGCATCTTCTCACAGACCGTCACAGCCTCCACTCTCCTTGCCCACAGCTCCTTCACCAGCTTGTCCCACATTTTCTCCTCTCTCTCACTTTTTTTTTGTTTTGTTTCAGCATTTTCCTTTTTTGATTGCAATTCCTGCCTTTCCTATTTTCTCCCCAAATCAAGCACTGCTGTTAGCCTTCCCTCAGCTCCTAGTCTCTCGTTTATCTCCAGGCTTTTGTCCATTCACCTCCCATCCTGTCCCTCAGACCCAGACTGGGATTTGTTTTTCTCTTTCAGGCTCTTCCAACCCAAACTATTCTATGATTCTATGATTCTTTAGGCACTATCAGGGCTCTTAATATGTCTACAAGGGGTGTGTACATTCTTCCTCTTAGCTTCTCTGCCAGATGTCACAGTGGTCTACACACAGCTGGGAAGGAAAGCCCTGCTCAGCCATCAGTGCCATGTTTGCAATCAAGAAGGCACTGGAAGATAGATGTCTTCATTAGAATGAGTCTCATTGTCGGGTCATGAATAGAGGTTGTGGTGGTGTGGGGCTTTTTTTCCACAAGATCTCTTTCACAGCCAGATCTTGAAATTCTTTGCACGTTTAAAAAAGTGCATGTTGTTGCCTCCAGAGTAAATCTCTGTACAGTGGAGCTCTCTGATGCTTCTCCTGGTTGAGCAGAGTGACTCAAGGGCATGGGAAGTGACTCCCATCTCCCAGTAGCTTCTTAATTCATCTTGCCAGGATGTAATTTGTAGCCGGACGTTTTCCTCAAATTACAGGCAAATGAAAATCCTTCCCAGGCATATGCAGTGTAAATGACCATGGCAAAGGTGCCCAGAGATACTTGCAGAGATCTGAGCAAGCCGAAACAACCCTTGGCATATCACACCCCCCCACCCCTTTTGTCTGGTAATACAGTCTGTGCAAGAGATGCATAAAATGTAACCACATGGCAAACCCTGACTCTCAGGCCATAGGCTCCTGGCAGATGTGCATGAGGCAACAGTTGTATGAACAAATGACTGACTAGTCTTAGATGGGGTGAGTTCCTCTATGGGGACAGACAATCAGGCTACCGTTGCCATCTCACCAAGTAATTAGGAGAAGAAACGAGCCAGAACAATTACAAAGGGCATCAAATCTTTTATTTGTTTTGCACTACCAGTCATTATATTTCTCTTTCTGTCTATATATACACATATATGCACATACATTTTTTTACACCTACACATATATTGTGTATATAGATACTTGTATTCATCCATTGCCTGAGGTCTAAATCCTGGTCTGTGAGCTGTGCAAGACAGGAATGCTGATGTCTTCATTCTTTGTGTGATTCCTCATGGAGCTTGGGATGTAAGCCCCAACTGGGATCTTTAGATGGAATAGAAAATGAAACTGCAACATGGCCCATGTTATTCAGTGATCTTCAAGATCAATGCTGGCTTCCTGAAGTCCAGTCTACTCTATAGACTTCTTATAATCAAAGGAAGGAGCTTTCTCCCTCCCTCCTTCCAGTATTTATTGCAGACAGTGTCTGAGCTTCAAACCAAGGCGACAGAGCACTTTGCAGACACATAAACCAACGATGAAGTTAAATTGCTTCACCTCAGAAACCAGGCTCTAAATGACTTCAGACAGCTTCTGAATACGTTCAGTCTAGAGGAAAACTTCCTTCTGGCTTTAAAGTCTGGAGATAAAAGAACTGTCTGGTGAAAAAAAAAAGAGGCAAATTTCTCATAGCCAGAATAGCAAAAATGCAGCAGTCTATTTTTTAGGGGCACAAGGGAGGTATGGGTCTGGGGTTAAGCTTAATATATGGACTGGGATCTAAAGCAGTGACCCACTGGGAATATGAGCACCCACGCCAGGGGAGAGGACCCTGTGGTCAGGGCTTCATATTGCCTCTGCAAAGCCTTGTTCCACTCAGAGCCAGGGCATATACTCCTCTGCTTTTTCTACTGTCCCTTGAATAGAGGTGCAAGGGACAAGCCACAGCTGGGGATGAACAGCAGTTGGGTTGTTGTGTATATCATAAGCCTTCATTTTCAGTCCTACCATGGGATGGAATGGCATAAAGAAAATAAAACAACTTTACAACATTTTTTAAGCTCTGCCTTAAATTCAGCATTCATAAAGAGGGGTCGGAGTCAATAAAATACAGGGGTAACCTGAAATCACTTTTCTTTGGTAGAACCCCTTGGATGCATCCATCTACCTTTTCTGTAACATTAGGTTTTGTGGCTGATTTCTATCCGATTACAGAGAGCAATAAGAGGATAGGACCCAAACACTATTATCCAGGGGCCTATTCTCACTTTCACTGACGTGGATGGCAAATTGACTTCAAGGGAAGCTTCATCATGCTGTAGTGTTGATAGCATCATAAAGGAAAGTGTAATTAAAGGGCAAAAAAGAGGGGAATCATTCAATGCAATGTATTTCTTGGACAGCTAGAACTGACTCTACATAACAGGGAGAACATTTCTTATTTTCTAAGGGGAAGTTTTTTAATGGTAGTTGAGCCGAGATTTTTTTTGGCTCTTTTTCAGGATTTTTATTGAGACATCGTTAGGGCATTCCACTAGCTGCCAGCATGCAAAGTGGGCAGATCAACCTTGAAATATTACAGTCTTGGGACAAATTTTGCTCTTGCTTTCTCCCTAGTGTAAATCCAGAATAACAGTAATGACTTCACTGAGCCACTTCAGATTTACATCAGCATAAACAAGAGCAGGGTTGGCCCATGCAGATACAGCCCGAGGGATTAGGAATCTGCCTGTGTGTTGTCCCCCTTGCTTCAAATTGACACTATAGCCTTAATTCAGTGGGGAACCAAGGAAACTGCTTGCCCTGCAAACGAGCATTGATGCTAATGTGTTGCAGTTCGGATTTATCAACAGGCTGACACCTCAGTACCCATCTCTGATTTGCATAGAAGAGAAATGTGCATAAAAATGTGAGATTAGCTGAGCACCGGTCAGGATAGGAGGTGATTCTGGCATAAGCAGAGCTGCAGGCTCTGCCACAGGGAATTTGGTGGGTAAAAAGGCTTTGTGTGCCCATGAACACTGCAGGTGTGTAAAGACTGAAACCAGAGCCTTATTTAAAAAATACAATCTATTAGATAAAATGTACATGGAAACAAGTAAATCCAGTTCTTTATTAAAAATACAGAAATAATTTTGCAATAGTAAAGGAAAGTACTGTCTTTTTCTATGAAACATGAATCTGAAGGTTTGGGACCTTTTTTGCTTTATCACAGATAGTCCACCTCCATACTACATTCTGAAACACTTATTGTGAAAACCAAGCAGAGATTTGTTGTACAAAATTAATAACATTAAGACAAGTAACACTCTGTTTAATTAACATGCATACAGTAGCACACAGCACACAGAACAGTCAATATACAGCTATACATTAAAACATGCTTCTAAGTACTAACAGAGAATCGACTGGAAGTAATAAAATACAAATAATAAAAATAACAGTATCTGAAGAGATGAAAAAGGAATCACAGCTTGGCAGCATATTTGTTAAAAGGTTGGCATATGTATTGAAAACACTGTACCTATTAAGAATTAATAAATTTGACCCAACCACACAGAACATACTCAATTGACTGTTATTATTTCATTTGGATGCATGATTATGTATGAGATGTACAGGTAGGTGCTTATCTGTGTGCATACATCAGACCTGTGTGTACATACACATAGGAAGGCACACACCTCATCTGAAGACAAATGACATCAATCAAACCCTCTGAGGCAGGTTGAGAGCAATACTAATATGTTTTTTGTCATAACTCTGCTGTCTCCATGTAGCTTATTCACTTGTTATATTCTCACCCGCAAGTTCCACATTTGTTTTAACTCAGCTCTCCCTTGTTTGCACATCTGCAAAGTGAATACAAAACTATTCAATAGAATACAATGCTATGATTTATTAGGGGAGGTTTTGATAGCTGAGAAGCAGTAAAGGGCTTTCATTGCTTCTCCAATAAGTGGAACTAAGGGGCAGATGTCTTTCTCCCCTATTATTGTTAGCACCACGTGGTAATTCTAGCATAATTAGTACCATATCCTATGTATCATGTCCTATATGTCATCTTTAGTAAGAACTGATGATTGAAAATGGAGAAAGCCTGGATTAAGAAAAATTGTGGGCATCTAAGTCTACATAGGAACTGAAGCAACCCAAATTGTTTATCACCTTCTGACAGCAACAAAAATAAAGCAATGCTAAAATATGGTGCTAAGTAGAATGAACGGACAGCAGAATGAACATTCAGTGAAAGAATTTCCCAGGCTTCACAGGAGTAGAAATTACCTAGATTCAGAGAAGTATGTCAAGTGAGTTGTCAATATGAAACAAATCTGAGACTCATGTCGGGGGTACAAAGGAGCAGGCTTGGCATCAAATGGCACAGAACTGCATTGGGACCTTCAGGTGGCCACAGAGTAAGATGCTTTTCTGTTCCTCTCTTATTGAAAGAAAGTAAAACAGAACAAGACAGTGCTAAGGGAAAGGTGTGTAAAAGATGAGTACAAAGGTCCTGACTACTCTCTCAACAGCAAGTGTGACATATTGGTAACCTCTTACTGATGCTGGTGGGGATGGTCTTGATGGTCTTATCTGTCCAAGGGGGGCACCCAGGCAGCATCACTCATGTCACAGCCCATGATGTTGCCTCTAGCAATATTAGGTCTAGGTCCAGAGGAGGGCCAGGAAGATGATCAAAGGGCTGGAGCAACTCCCTTCTGAGGACAGGCTGAAGGAGTTGGAGTTGTTCAGCTTGGTGAAGAGAAGGCTCAGGGGGGACCTCGTAGTAGCTTATCAATACCTGAAGGGGGCCTACAGAAAGGCAGGGGTGGGACTTTTTAATAAGATATGTGATGGAAGGGCTAGAAATAATGGATGTAAATTGGAAGAGGGGTGATTCAAGTTACATATAAGAAAAAAGTTCTTAACTGCAAGGGTGGTGAGACACTGGAACAGGCTGCCCAGAGAGGTTGTGGGTGCCCCCTCTCTGGAGGTGTTTAAGGCCAGGCTGGACAAGGCACTGAGCAACCTGAGCAGGGGGATTGGAACTTGATGATCTTTAAGGTCCCTTTCAACCCAAACTATTCTATGATTCTATGATTATGCTGCCAGTGAAATAAACCCAGCTGCCTTTTGCCTTCAGGAGAAGAGTAGGAGGCTGCTGACACTAGTGGGGCAGAGCTGAGTGGAGTAAAACTAGGCAGAATGATGCAAACATGTGGAACAGTCTGAGCCAAGGACTTTCAAAATACATCAGCCTTCTACACACCTCGCATCGAGTTACAAGACCCGAGACTGAAGTCAGCATCATTCAAGCCCATTATCTCATCCCGACAGCATGTTTTTATTAAAAGGGAAATCTCATTATGTATATGCTATTTTTAATGTGCACGCTGGCAGGTGAAGAGAAGCCTGGCGAGCTGGTGTTCATGAGCTGATTTCTTGGATTTGAGAGCAGTCACAGAGGAGATGCCTGTGCCATTTGCTGGACAGGCCCCTGTTGGTGGGATCTGGACAAAAGCAGTTTCAAGTGCATTTTTCTGACTATGTGGGATATGGGGATGTTGCATTTGGGAGTGACTCAATGCAAGATAGTGAGAGTTTGAACTCTTGACAACACTTGGTTGTAACCAAATTGTTTGTATATTCTTTTTTTTTTCCTCTGGTGAGTTTTGTTTATGCTTGAAAATATGGAAGTAATGTTAACTTCACATGATATCTTATATCTCTTGGAAAATCTGTGCTGTTTAGGTTGTAGAGTGCTGGGAAAAAGATGTCATTTGCCATTTATGGAAGGCGAGATTAATATATAGTAGATATGTAAAAAAAGTCCAAGATTGTAAAATACCTGCAAGAAATGATGAAAGCAGATCTGCTTATCCAGCCACTGCAGAAACTGAGGCTTATCTAGCAAATTACAGAACATTAAAAATCAAAGCTAACATATCTGAGCCCAATGAGCTATACAAAAAATGATGGCTGTGTGTACATCAGAAAAGCCCTGTACATGCTTCAGTAGCCTTGGAAGTTAGTGCTGAAGAGTTGGAAGGGAGTTCAAAGCACTATTAAATTAAAAAAATAATAAAAGAAAAAAAAAAACAACAACAAAAACCAAGCAAAACCAAACAACAAAATGAAGAAGCATGAGCAGGAGTTGCACTATTTTGTTTCCTGATTTAAAGCTGCCACTCTCCAGTTGGATAGAAACTGCTCTGCTCTCATTCTTCACACTGTTTGGAAACAGGGAGCCATAGGCAAGATCCCACTGGTGGAAGGATGCAGGAGCCCCACAGAAGTCATTACACTAACCTCACACTTGTGCATCCATGTGTGAATCTGCCCTGCTTTATTGCACATATTTTAGGATGAAGGATGATGCTGCAAGTAGTGCAATTCTGGCTGCTGCAGAGATTTTCTCACACCTCCTAATGAGGGCACACCAGTGTGGCCTTCCCTCTCCACTGATTTTGTTGATCTCCCAGATGACTACCATCACTCCTCTTTTTCCTCCAGCTGGATGGCTCTTTCCTACCTCCTGTTGTCCTTTATCATTTGTGACAGGCCACCACTTCTCTCCAGCAAACCTTCTGATGCTGGCTGAAACCAGGCTGGACCTTCTCCCAGTTTGGGAGAGCAGCGGTGCTGGTGGCTCTGTGCTCAGCACACATGGATGATCACACCTGCCTAATGGTGTGCCATTCACAGGACCAAGCCTGGCCCATGTGGCCACCACCACCAGGACAGGAGCCAAAGATTCATCCCAGTGAACAGGGTAACTGGGATTGTTCTGACCAATAAGCATTTAAGCAGCTTGAATATCAAGAGGCAGCAGAGGAGAAGATGGCAGGCAGAGGGGAAAACCGTGGTCACCCTGCATGAAAGTGCTGAGCCTTTAATGAGGCATTTATTGCAATAGTCATCAGCCAGCTAGTTAAAAAACATCCTCAAAAAGTGCCTTTCATGCTGGTGAATGAAAGCAGTGGAAGGGTTCTCTTTGTGTAAGATGAAGAGTATGTAAAAAAAAAATGCAGACAACCTAATTCAAAGATGTCAGCACACGGTGGTCTTTGTTGCAGCAGAGCTGGTACTAGACTCTCCTGTGAAGGGCACTTGCTTGAAAGGAAAAAAAGGGGTTGCAGAAAACCACTGTGAAAAAGAGAGGAGAAACAAAAATGGAAGAGCAGGAGAGAGCTAAAAGATAGAGAAAGAGCTGCAGCAAGGGTGAAAGAGACACGTATATGGTCACTGAAAGATAGAAAAAAAGAAAGAAGAAATGCAGAAAGAAAGGAACTGAGGAGAAAATAAGGAAAGTAATAAAAGCGAGGGAATAGGAATGGAAAGGGGTGGGAAGTTTCTGGAAGAAACCTAGAGAGCAGAGGAAGACTAAGAAGGAGAAGAACAAGGGCAGGGTGAGTGACTCACAGACCATTAGAGACCAGTTTGGGTATGATCTTCCAGGTGTGTGGGAAAGGTGTAGGCAAGTGGTGTGTGAGCAGTAAGTCTTGTGTGGATGACACAGGGAGAAAGGGTGGAATTTTATGAGAGTGGGTGAGGCACTAAGTTCAGGAGATACGGATTTGAACTTGTGGTTTCATCAAAGCTAACATTGACCAGTGCTGGGATAGAGGCACCATCATGGATGTTTTTCTTAGTTTTTCTCAGGATTCTGCTATTTTTCTCTCCTCTTCCATTGACTTCTATCTGTTTTCAGCATTTATCTGCAACAGGGAAGGTAAAACTGCCTCAAGGAAATCCTTCTCCTTCAGTTGTCTCTTTTGCTGCGTGAAGCTGTCAACTGTCTCGCGTAGGTTGAGTGTGTCATAATATGTCTGTGCAGCACCAGACACAATCTCTACATGCCATCATGATACAAATAGTGACTAAGTTCTGATAACAGCAGCTGAACATGCTTGTATTTGAACTGTTATTATTGTCAGAGAGTAGATCAGATACTAATCTCATTTGCACTGATAAAAATTAGGACTAACTATTAAATTTGCACCAGAGTCAATAGATGTATGTTAGATTGGCTTGCAAGCGTATAGACTGAGCAAGCAAGAGATTTTCTTTTACTGCTAGGTTTTTGAGAGGCATAAAATGAAGTGCCAATGTATGTTGATCTATGTATATTGAAGATATGTTTATAGCTTCTTTCTGACATTTTTGTGCTACAAGAAAAAGGGACAAAAATATTTTTCTTTAAATACTGATTCTTACCAAGTTGATCAGAAGCCTTTGGGATGGTACAGCATATTAGAAAAGCCATGAAGAGGACAGATTGGTTTTAAAGATGGTCATTCAATTCCAGTGGAACCTGGACACATGGATCAATTCACAATACTGCCACTGCAGCAAATGCTCTGGGCCATAAAATGCATTACAGATCAGGAAACCATCAATGTGAGGGATGAAATTAATAACTAGTTCTTCATTTGCTTGGATTCATGGGATTCATCAGAGGTCCCTTTTCTTCCCTGCTCCCATGTTTCAGCTGGAAGACACTGAGAGCTGTGAAACTGCACCACTCTGATGTACTCTCATGGAGAAATAAAGCACTGCTTGGTTTTCAGTTTTTCCCATTCTCTACTCTTTTAGAGATATCTGACAATAGGAAACGCGTTGCCAGTATTTCATGTTAAAAAAAGAAATGAGCAGCACGATCCCAGTTTTATATAACACCAAGGGAAAACTATGGATAATAAAGACAAACTCCTCTATGCAGGGGAAGTTCAAAACAAACCCAGAGACAGCACACAAACTCCATGGGAACACCAGAGGAGCCTGGGGTCCACCTATTTTTCAAGTCCATCTTTCCTAGGTGCTCTGCCCTGCTCTTATTTTGCTTGCTTCTTAGCCTGCTTATGTAGCCAGCAAGCCTCTCTGAGCTACACACACACTTTCACACACTCTTGTCCAGCCTCAGACGATAGTTTTGGCAGCTGTCCACACATCAAGAGGAGCAAGACTCTGTAGTCAGTAATGGAGTCTCTTCTGAAGTCCTGTGAGCTATTCCTGTCCGATTATGGGGTACCAAGAGACTCAGCCATTTGAAGTATGATGAAGTGCTGTGAATGCTGAAGGAGCCAAAAACTGTGGGTCACCAGGACTGATTTTGAAAAAAAGTTTTATTTTAAAATTCCACTGAGGACTTTGCCTCGAGAACGTGTGGAAATCTTCCAGTGAAGTCATGTTCAGATCAGGGCGAGTTTCTGCCTGGTGGCACAGCTGTAATCCTCAGTGCGCGGGCTTCAGTTTGCTGTGAGGTGGAAAGCCCAAACCACCCTCCATGAAAACTCATAGCTAAAATGCAAAACTAATTGGAGAAGGTGTGGGGATCAGGTAGAGGTGCAGCTGGAAGAGCTCTCTACCAGGAAGCCAGCAGCTCTCCAGGGAGCAGGGGAGAGGAGGCTGGCCAGCGGCGGCTGTCTCCACTCTTTGTAAGGGAGAATGAAATAGCTTGTTAGGCTCTAGTTACTATGGGACATAGCTCAAGCTTGACCTGGTTTATGAGCCAAGCCCTGGTCTTATGAATTCAATAGAAAAAACTTACATGGAACCTCAGTGGGACCTAGGTTTGGCCTAACACACTTTATTTAGCGTCTTGAGCGAGGGAAACATTTTTCTTTAGATTACAGTTGAAAGATTCTTGGGTTTCAGCTTAAGTCTTATGGTGGCAGTGTATTGCGCGCTCGTATTTCTTTCTTTTTCTTTAATAAATCACATTTCTCCTACACTTAGCCTCTGACCAAAACCTGTCTGCTTGAACTGCAGATAAACCTGGTTGACATCTCTGCTGTAAGGAATCCCTTCCGACTGCACCATTCACCCACTGGTTGACCTCCAGGCTACCACATCCCCTCTCGTCCCTCTAGCTCCAGGCACCTGGAGGTGGGGAGTGGAATCTCTGGGAGTGCAGGGAGACAGGGACTGTAAATTCCCTTTCACAGAGCTGTGCTGAGGCACCGGGAGATGCTGGAGCTGGGGCCAGAATGAGCGAGTTGTGCTCCAATCTATCAGATCTGTGGAGTACAGATGTGATAATACCGCTGCAACCACAGAAGAATTTACAACAGGAAGCGCTGCAGCTGTTGCTTATTAGCATTAGTACAAATTACACAAAGCAAATTGTTAGCAGACATGTTTCCATAATATTTAACTCATGGCGGCGAATAAAAGCCATCCCCTTCTCAAGCAAAATTTTGGATTTCCAAGGGAAGCGGTTTCCAATTGTCCATGAAGGAAGCATGGATTAGAGAGCAGCATGCAGCTATTGCAGGGCATCAGAGGCAGTGTGTGCAGCAGCTCGCCTGCTTTCTCTGGCAAAGGTGTGTAAGTTTGGGACCATATTTCTTGGTGAGAGAAGGAAAATCCATATTGTTCCATATGACCCTATTACCAGCGATGGGGAACGATGGTGTGTGGGCCCCATTCTGAAGCTGCTGCAGTGAAGTTCTGTGCACAAAAGAACTTGGAAAGCTTGGAGGCTCTTGCTGACCTGCCATTTCCCTCAATTTTTGCCCCCAAAGTGCTTATTATGACTTATTTCCCTAGCAACCCCAAGCCTGTTGATGTAGAAGAGGCCCGTGCCAGCAGAGCAATCCCCTGACACGAGCTCAGGAGGGTGGATTTGGAGACAAAATCCACACAGCAACAGACTGAATGTGCAGACTAAAATGCTGGGGTGCAACCTGTGAGCAGCTGACAGCAAAATCCCCACAGCAAAGCCCTGGGCACACCAGCACCTCTCTCCAATCAAACCAGTTTCAATCGAGGGAAGCAGCTGGTTTTGATTCAGTCATACCTGCTGCTTTGCTGTGTCACACGTTTGGGTAATTCCTCTGCTTCCCTCCTTGCTGCAGACAGCCCCAGGGGGAGAGGTTCTGCCTCAGACAGGAGGAGAGCCCAAAAAGCATTTAATTTTAATTAATAAAAAGGGGGGATTCTATTCTTGGTGCCAAGGTGGGACCAGTTGCGTCTTTCATGTTAAAAAACCCCAGAGATGCTCCTTCACAGAGTGAGGTGAAGTCATCCATGAGTTTCTGGAGGGACCTGAGGGATCCCCCTCCTGATGTCTTTTTCCTGGTAGAATTAATTCAAAGGAAAAGAGGGAGAGAAGGAAAAAAGAAAGAAGGCACTGACTAAGTGAAGGTTTTGGGATATGTTTTGGGAAGGTAAGAGCTGCCAAATTCTTCCCTGAGGTTGCTCAGCCCCTGAATGGTACAGCTGGGAAGGGGAGGGCACTGCACCCCGTGGGAGGAAGGGGCCATGGGGTGGCTGTGACAGTGTGAGAGAAGAGGCCATCTATGGGTGCCAGAGTTGGGGCCAGGCTTTGGAGCCACTCCCTGCCTAAAACTGTACACCTACAACCATGCTGTCCCTTCCTTCATCTTGCCTTTCCCAGCAGCAGCACTTGAACTGTGGGATGGTTTGTCCTGCTGTTGCTAATCCTGACAGACTTGTCTTTTCACACAAAAACTTCATTAGTCACATTCTTATTGTTTTGCTGGTTATTCCTGGTTTTGCTAATAATCTCCTTACTTTAATCTCTCACAGCCATCCTTTCTTTAGGGAGGAAAGAAGTGTAACTGTTGAAGACTGCTGGCAGCCCCTGTAAACCCAGCCATCAGTTGAAGGGCAGTAACAGCCCAGAGTGATGCCAGTCCCATGGGTGCCTGCCTGCATTAATCATGGTGAGCAAAGCTGCCAGCACAGCAAAGGCCACCCCTCTCCCCAGCCTGCCAAGCAAGACCATGGCCTGGGAGAGGCAGAGGCATTCCCACGGGCATTCCTTGAAACTCAGTGGGGTCTGGCCAGGGGAGGAGGCATGTCTCAGTGGGAGAGAAAAGGCCGTGACAGTAGGTGGGTGGGAAGGAGACATGGCTGACCTGTCTTCCACTAGCAGAGGCTGAGCTTGTTGGCCGTACTTAGATGCAGGAAGCCAATCTGCCTGGCATCACTGTCTCTGTGCTCCAGATGACTGAGAAAAGGGAGAGCTCTCTGAATCCTCAGAATTTTCCTGCTTCCTTTTTTTTTTTTCTTAAAGCAAACGCTCACAAAGTATTGAAAGTGCCTGAAGCAACCCGAGTGCCTTTTGATCCAACTCCGAGTGCTCAAAAGTAGAAGAGAGCTGTGGGTATTGTTTCTAGAATCATAGAATGGTTTGGATTGGGAAGGACCTTAAAGATCATATAGTTTCAACCCCCCTACCGTAGGCAGGGACACCTCCCACTAGACCAGCTTGCTCAATGCCTCATCCAGCCTGGCCTCAAACACCTCCAGAGAGGTTGTCCAACCTCTCTGGGCAACCTGCTCCAGTATCTCACCACGCTCACAGTAAAGAATTTCTTTCTTCTATCCAGCCTAAATTTTCCCTCTTCCAATTTACATCCATTATTCCTAGTCCTGTCATCACATATCCTATTAAAAAGTCCTACCCCAGCCTTTCTGTAGGCCCCCTTCAGGTATTGATAAGCTAATATGAAGTTCCCTCTGAGCCTTCTCTTCTCCAGGCTGAACAACCCCAACTCCTTCAGCCTGTCCTTATAAGGGAGGTGCTCCAGCCTTTGATCATCTTCCTCTGGACCCGTTCCAACAGATCAATGTCCTCCTTATGTTGAGGGCTCCAGAGCTGGATGCAGTACTCCAGGTGGAGCTGAGTAGAGGGGCAAAATCACCCCTCTTGACCTGCTGGTCACACTTCTCTTGATGCAGCCCGGGATTTGGTTGGCCTTCTGGGCTGCAATTACACACTGCAGGTTCACGTTGAATTTTTCATCCACTGACACCCCCAAAGGGAATACACATCCCCCCACCTGTTGGAGACCGTTCAAAAACACAGCTGGGCTGGCTGGAGTCTGAAGGCAGAGCTAGGGAGGGAATGCAGGCAACACCATTTGTATGAACAACATCTCACACGTTCTGGCTCTGCAGTGCTTGCTCTGAGGAAATGGCCCAACACACTCAGCACAAGCAGAGCAGTTTACCTGCCCTCACTGACAAGCCTCAAAAGAGAAAAATTAGTTGTAAGTGCAATATTATTGCAGCAATGTTTGCTTTCTAATTGCCTTTCAGTGTAAAGAAAAAAAAAAAACCACAACACAGGCAGTGAGGAATTTTTGGTATAATTCTTATTTAAATGTAAAATGAATCCACCAAGTGCCTCCCCTGTAAAAAAATCAGAACATTAAATATCATGGCGTGGACAGTCCTGTCATATCTACAAGTGTCATATCAAATGAGATAGCACCACTGAGTGTATAGTTTAGATACACACATGAAAACTATTTTCAGCATGTTGAATACAGAATCACTATTGCCATAAGAAGTCTATAAATACAGTGTTGGTATCATCAGCCTTCTGAGCTGTAACATCCAGAGTAGGGCAGGGAAGGGGTAAGACACAGAAGTCAAGGGGAAGGATTTTTCACTCAAGAAAGTCTAAAGTTGTGAGGATGTTTTTACTCCCTGCTCCCAGAGCAAAATGTGAAGCTTCAGATTCTCCAGGAAAATACAATAAAATGCAAAAATCTTCTTGGAACAAAAACGTTCCATTTCCAAAGTGTCGAAATGATGTTTTGACATTCCTAGAAGCTGTAGTTTCAGTTAAATAGAATTTTACATTAGAAAGTGACATGCTTTTATGAAGAGCTTTGATTTTGACAAAGTGGGATTTTCCAGCATTGGAGCCATCTGATAAATTCAAACTAGCTCTGACTACTGATATACCACAGTCAGGTGTGTTTCTCACTGGAGGAATTAAAATCACCTTCTGAAAAATACAGAGATTAACTATGTTCAAAATTATGGGGAGGAAGAAAAATTTGTTTGAGGAAACTCTGAAGGTGACATCACTAATACAGCGAGTTTTTTTACATATTTTGGGGATCTTTGTGGGAAAAGGTTAATTTTTTTAAAGATGCTGGAGTTAAAAATGAATGATACAGTTTTGGTGTTGATGTGAAGTGACCTCTGAATCAGCTGAACAGATTTCCATTCTCTCCACCATGGACACAAAGTAATGCAGGTGGTATAAGACTTTTCATTTAACCTGTTTTTTTCAGCTATTCCTATTAAAGGTGTTTCAGTGTGCAGACTGGATTTGCTGAAAGAGATTAAATCCTGCTCACAAGAGGCAGCCAGCTTTTTTAATTTGGAGCATTGTCCCCAAGAGCTTTACTGAAACCATGTGGGATATGATTTTTGATATTTTTAAGGGTTTTCAGGGTCTTGAACCATTGTCTTTTGTAGGAGCCCTAGTGTAGCAACACACATCAGGTTGGATTTCATTCCATGAGGTATTTTTGGTAATATTCTGTTCTGCATAAACAGAGTTGGAAAATATGATGTCTTGCTTATTAGTAAGTCCCCATTTCTCAGTTGAGGCTGTCTCAAAATAACCTGTACTTGCTGTGACTCCTTGTCACACACTAAGGGCTTAAACTGTATGGATGTGTCCCTTCATCATCCTCCTCTGCAAAGGATGGAAACGAGTGCACACCCACACCACAAATTACCTCCTCAGACTGAGACCTGTGTTTTCTTCCACCTGGAATATCGATAAGTACTTTTTTGGATTTTTGTAAGAGGCAGAAGAGCATTATTTTTAATCCACTTGAGACAGAGGACCCAACACAAGGGCAATCAGGAATCGATTCTATCCAAACCTGGCCATCATCTGCACTCTTGCAGAGCTCTGCCCTGCATTGCCACCTGTGGAATGGCCCTATCCCCGGCTCCTTTGCTTTTTAAAAAATGCAAACAAACCCCCAAAGTAGAAAATCTGCTTTTTCTTGGAGTGCTACAAGCTCTATGCCAGACAGAAACGGCTCAGGGAAAGCAGCCGACAGCTGAGCACGCCAGACACCGTGGGAGCCATCCACCCCCTCTTTGGCGTAAAGAGAAACATCCTGTCAGAAACACTCTGCTCTTGAGCTTTTCTTGAATTAATTATCTGTAAACAGTGACGGGTTTATCCTGCTGGGAGCCTGCGATTCCTTTGTTGGTGTTTAGAGATGTGCCGGATAGAATGGTCAAAGCTCATCAGGCAGAAAGCACCACGGCATCAGAGCTCCAGCCTCAAATCTATTAGGGCTGCTCCCTCTAGTGGGAAAAAGTACTTCAGATGCAAAAATCCTCTTTTTCCCTCCTATTTTCTTGAATTTATAAACTTTAAAAATCTTCTTTCTTCTTTTCTTTTCTTTTCTTTTCTTTTCTTTTCTTTTCTTTTCTTTTCTTTTCTTTTCTTTTCTTTTCTTTTCTTTTCCTCCTTCATTTCCTTTTTCCTCTTTTCGTTTCTTTCTCTCTTCTCTTCTCTTCTCTTCTCTTCTCTTCTCTTCTCTTCTCTTCTCTTTTTGCTGTTCTCTTCTTTTTTTTTTCCAGTGAAACAACTCCCCCT
>VZTY01030711.1:6193-20591 GCA_013400935.1 Turnix velox | reverse complement strand
TCTTCTCTTCTCTTCTCTCTTCCTTTTCATTTCTTTTCTTTTTCTAAAGAGATCACTCAAGTCTTCCAGATAGTGCAAGACATAGGGCAGTTCCCATCAGATAATAAGTGCTTTTGCTGCCCCTGAGCTTTGGAGCTGGAGCCCAGTTCCTGCAGGCCAGTGGTTGTTTCTCTGAGGCAGACCCGTGGCAATTGGGGACCTCTTGGTCAGTCTCCCAGCAGTCCTCAGCATATGTCGTAGCTGTGTTTGTTTCTGATTTACAAAATAATTACAAAAATAGGACTTGCTATAAACATAATAATACTAATGGTACAAAGTAATTATTGTAATTATATACTTTTTGGCAAATTTTTAACACAAAGCATCCCGAAAGAACCCGTTGGATTAAAAAAAGGTGACGATGCACAAATGTTAAAAAAAGACAAAGTCTTTGATAAAAAAGAGCGAAAAACCAATCTGCAAATCGATGCATTTCTGTAAGGCAACATGTTACCTTTAGTTTTCCATTTATATTTAGGTAAAGTTCAGTTGTTGTTCAATAGATGGTTAGAACTTGGTTTGCTTGAGCTTATCAATGTGGTAACATAGTTTCAGCGCAGGTCCCAGTTTCAGCCCCAGGTATTTCATGATCATGTCACTTTTCAGCAGCAAGAGAGCATTGCCATCAATCTCCTGGTTTTGAAAGAGAGAAAGAGAATCAAAATGTATTAACCACCTTCCAGTGCCGTGCCTTGACACATTAAATAGGGTGAATCAGAAAGAGGATGCCTTTTAGAGCAGAGCAAGCAAAAATATCATGCATTTTGATACATCATTTAAAAAATTAAAATCTGTGATATGACAGGGAAACTCTAAAGGAGGAGTTACTCATACAGAACATTAAATTTTTCAAGGAAGTGTAAGGTTAGTCTAGGTTTTCAATTATTTTGCAATTAAAACATGGGGATTTTTAAAAATTATCAGGTTTGCTTTAAGCCAAATTCTGGGAAAAAAATGGATAACCTTGAGGGAAAGGAATGGAGAGGAGAGAGATGTGGCCCTATTACCTGCTAATGGCATATCTCTGAATCTCAGTCCCTGGCTATCTGCTTGTTGCCCATATCCTCAGTGCACTTGTAATCTGCTGATATATGTATGTTACTTTTTCTTAAATTAAATATCCTAATAACTTGATTATTATATTTAATTTATTCATAGTATGTATTCAAATTTCACCTAGCCATCATGTTAAGTAGAAGAAATTATCACCAAGTTGGCTTGAAAACCTTTTGAGACAAAGTATCTTGGGTGACTTGAGAAACAGATTCCATTTTAGGATGGACCTTAATGCACAGAAGCTTTCAGCTACACTGTGCTTCCTTGGATTCAGAGTGTTTGTGGGGTTTTCCCACTTATATTAGAGGAACTGCTGGAAAACAGTGCTTCTCCCTACAGTCACACTTACATACTCAGACCATCAGAGTTAAAACCTAATTTTACACAGTTACACACCTACTAATGCACTACATATTGTATTCTTGGTTTTGATGCTCAGATCTTTCCTCTGTGATCTATTACCTACTAATTAAGCAATACTATGGATCCTAATTTGCCCTGATCATTATTATTCCATTCTGTAGGTGATTTAGCTGATGAGCAGCAAAGGTCACTTTCTGATTAACTCAATCAATTAATGCTCTTCACTTTGCAACCCCCTACTCTGGCCGTTATGGAAGCTCTTCTCCCCCTCTCCTTGCCATTATTTTAAGGAAGCCAAGGGAAAGTAAGAGTAAGTATTACATGCAATTAGTATTTGCATAAGAAAGAAAAGCAAATTCCTGCAACTGCGGTGCCATAGGGTAAAAACACTGTGGAAGGTTTGGTGTGGAGGCAGCTGTTTCTAAATGTCGAGTTCAGCATTTTATTATTTCCTTTATTATTATGGTGTAGGGGTCAAAATTAAACTCCATGACATGAGTATGCCAGAGGGAGCATTCATATCCAATTAAATATTCCATATTAGCCATGTCCCTGTGCAGATTGTTGGCTTGACTTCTCCACGGTATTACTGTGTCAGCCCTTTTTAAAAATAATTTTTAAAAGAAGGATTCTGTAACACAGTCCATGGTTCTGCAATAGCCCTACCAGAAGGTCCTGAGTCTGGACCTGGAGCTGGTAAAATTCAGTGCCATCAGTGCAATTAGCCTATTTCTTACTAATCAAGATCTAGCCCATTGCTAGTTAGAATACTGCAGTTCATTGCCATGTTCCTACAAGGGGATGGATACAGGAAACATATGAGCTGTGTGATCATATATATATGATAATATATGTATAAATATATATATATATAAACACACAGCTTCCACCTGCAGGAGTGACTACTACTGTGTTTGTGCCAGCTTCTTGCAGCACTTCTTCTGAGAACACTGTTAAAAAAGCTGAGTAGCCCCTAAATACACCCTGTGCTGTGCAAACAAGCATTGCACCTGGTGGTGGATGTCCTCCATGATAGGGCTTTCACTGAGAAAGACTTAAGTCCCCATCTTCATGGGTGTTTGAGCACTTATTTCTGGGTAAAATGAAAGACTTCAGGATTTATATCTTGCATAACATTTTTTTAAAATTTTTTTAATTTATTCTGTGGTCTCATGAACAGACAGCAGCCCTGACAAGGCCATCACCTGTGACAGAAGTGCAGCAATTGGCAGCTCAGTGGTCATTGCTCAAACTCTCAACAGTGGAACAGGCTGCCCAGAGAGGTTGTGGAGTCTCCTTCTCTGGAGACATTCAAGACCCATCTGGATGAGTTCCTGTGTGACCTGGTCTAGGTGTTCCTGCTCTGGCAGGGGGATTGGACTAGATGATCTCTTGAGGTCCCTTCCAATCCCTGATATTCTGTGTGATTCTGTGAAGAAGGCCTAGGGAAAGCTGCATGCTCTCAAGTTTGCTGTCTTGCACAGAGACAGGCTTCTATTTCAATAACTTGGATTAGCTATATTAAAGTCAAAGATTTTTGTCTCTTTCATACATGCATTTTCCAGTCACTGGCCATAATTAAACTGTCAGACCATAACATTGCTTCAATCCCTTCCTGCCTAAGTTTTCTACCTCCTAATCCCCTGTGTAACTCTTTCTCCTCCTCCATTTCTCCTCCCTCAGTCGTTCCACTAGGCCTTTCTTGCTGAGAGACCACTGCTTGAGTTTTTCATGCAGTGCTATCGTGACATCCCTACCAAGCCAATAGCTCATTTTCATGAGGCCAAAAGAGCACAGTTATGGGCTGAGTTTTTCTCAGCAAACATCCCTGCCTGAGGAGCAGAAGGAACAGCAGAGGGGAGATAGCAAGCAGTTTCATTGTCACAGAGCTCCTTGGGTGTCTCAGCAAGAATCAAAGCTTCTGGTCCTGGTGGGAAGAGGAGAGCCATGATCATCCTCCAATGCAGATGGCAGCTATGGAGGATGCAGGATGCATCTTCTTGCCGCACTCTGGGAGAAACAGTGCTCAGCACCCAAATGGCTGAACACAGAGCAATGTCACAGCTCAGATGAGCTGATTGTCAAAGCAACCATTTCAGGTGATAGCCTGGGCCTGGTCAATGACAGTAAGTGCTTCTAAGTAAATTATGCACCTGCTTCATAGAAAGATTGAACATACAGGAAGAGATGGCTGAGGTTAATGGACTAATCACTTGTCACTCGGCCCTGGGGTCTCCAAGCTAATCCAGATGAGGTTTGAAGGCTGAAAAATTGCAGGGTCATATATAACTCTGAGGTGTAATTGAATTGAGTTGTGTGGCAATCTCACCCAGGTTCTCACACCTACAGCATATTATGCAAGGAAACCAATGGTAAGTAGAGCCTGTGGGTGCTGGGTCTTCAATAAAGGATGGCAGGGACAATCTTTAGTGGCAATTTAGCTTGGTCTCCTTGGTCACAGAGCAGCTGTAGTATTGTGGCATGATCCAGCTAGCCTGTGGCTGCCTAGAGCATGTCACTGCCCTGTTAATAGATAAAAGTAGGCTGTGCCATCCTTTGCTCTAAGTGGAAACTAGGCAAAACCAGTGCTTTCACATTATCTGTGTTTTCAAGGTGAACTTCTGATGTTTTTCTCCTTTGGGATGTGACTGTGCCTCAGAGCATGGCAATTCTTCCTCCCTTGCATGAAGAGTTTTCTCTTTATGCACAGACTCTTCTGATACTCCCAAGCCTTTATGCTAAAGCAGTTTATTTAAATCTGAAGGTGACTTGTTTATCTGCCTTTTTACCCACAGTGTCAACATGGGCCATTTTTTCAGCTTATAAAGCAGATCTGAGTTGTCTGCAGAAGGTCAGAAATGTAGGCTGGCACTTAAGCTGTAATTGCAGATTTGATCCTAGCTCAGTTGTTCTCATCCCAGTGACCTGTCTGCAGAATGGCATATGGCCTCAATACCTGCCTAGGGTGAGCTGACATCAAGGAATGTGTTTCTCTTCTTCTGTTGATCATTCGCCTCCTTTCCTCAATATCTGGAAACTCTGCTTCCAAGGTCTAGCTGGATATTCATCGGTTCTCTCCCTCAGCTGTTGCCTGCAGCTCCCTAGTCCTTCCTGTCCCTGCTGGCCCTGTCTCTTGCTTTGCAACTTGATGTGCTGATCAGGAGTCAGAGCTGGGAAGCTCTTCTCAGGTAGTTAGGTCTAGGCACTATCATCTGAATCTATGACCTCCAGCTGAACATAAGCGAGTCACTTTTAGGGTAAAATCCATTTTCTTGGCCACACTGAACTGATCAAGGAGGGATGGAGGAAGAGGAGAGGGCTGAAGATGATATTGGATCCATTGATGCCAGCTCCATCTATGGCAGCACAAGAAGAAACTCAGGATCAGATGTGTGTAGATGTGTGTTTGCAGTCTTCCCTTTTGCTAATTAAGAATATAATTCCCACCACTGGAGATTGCTTAGCAAAAGCAACTTTCATATTCTCCAGTGAATTGGCAGGTCTGTTAAATTTTGTTATGCAGTTACATAACACCAGGGGGAAAAAAGATTAAAAGCTTGTCTCTTTTGATTTTCCCCAGCTAAGTATCTAGAGACACATCAAAATTCTCTTCAGAAAAGAATTATAGGTATCCTGAGAAAAAATTGTCATTGAGATGAGGCGCTTTTTTGTGGCAATGAAAAATGAGCACCAGGTTCTATGAGCTTTCTCTTAGTCTTGACATAGAAACCATTTACACTGATGTAGTTGGGAACAAATAGTGAGCATTTCCTCAAGATATTGTCTCCATTGGATGAGGAGAGGAGAGGAGAGGAGAGGAGAGGAGAGAAGAGGAAGAACCTTTCTTCAGCATTCAACCTGGCAGAGCATTCTGCTGCCTATAGCAGCAGAATGTAGATGAGTGTGTGTGATGTATACTGGCTGTGTCTTCAGGCTGCCCATGCACTTAGCTTAAATTACCAGAATTGGCAAGGGAAGACTTCTACATACATGTTTTCTGAAGAGCTCCACGTGGGGACCTAAAGCCTGAGGGTCTGCATCCTTCACAAACCAAATCACATCATCCACTGTCCAGGTCGAAGGATTCTTGCTTGATGGTCGAGCTGCATCTTGTTCTGGTGAAGGACTTGAGGCTATTGGTACACAAAAAAAAAAGCACATAACAGCAAATTGCAATTGCACGTGGTGATTGCCATAGTGAGTGTGCAGTGGGACAGCAGCATCTCACTGCAGTGCTGGATGTCAGATCTGTGCGTGTGTCTCTTGCCTGAGATGGTGGAGTGGGAAGAGAAGGGGACTTGGAGAAGTTTCCAACTTGACTGTTTATTGGGAGACACAATCCCAGCTGGCAAATTGTGTTAAAAAACATGAACCCCTCAGGTTCCTGCTGGGGAAGGAAAAACTTGGCATCTGCCAGGCTCTTAAACTGAGCTGCCCCTGCTGTCTGATTTGCAAGCAGCAGGGATCTTGGCTCAAGAAGGCACCGCCCTCCCACCTGGAGAGAAAGCACTTCAGCACCAAACAAAAGAGTTTGCTGTGGAATGCAAAGGCTGGAGGATAAAATCAGGATTTAGCAAATAGTTGGGTTTTTTTTTCTTCACATTCAGATTTATCTCAGAGCTTAAAGGAAGTTTCTAGTCAATACCCTCCTAATCTTAGTCTCTCACAAAGATGATGGTCCCCAATGAATGCCTATTTGGAAAGCTACTAAAACATGTGAAGATGAACATTGCACATGTGACTTTTTAATGGTATAAGTCCTGGATGATTTAAGGTCACTTTGGCTTGCTGTAGCCTTAAATCAAATGAATAAAAGCCCACTGGAATTAAAGTGCATTTATGGTTTTATTCTTGGCCTCCACAGAATTATAAATCTCATCCTCCACGTGAGTGTAATTTGCACCCCCACTTAACACTTTCACTGTTACAATAACTCTATTACTTTAGGTTACGGGAAAGCTGCTTCAATTTGTTTTTATCCAAACTGAGCAAACTCTCAGGCAGCAGCACACAGATATAGCAAATGTTTTTATGGTAAATATTGTTTAGACTAGTTAATTTCTTTTCTGTAAGGTCCAGTTTTTAATGAGAGAAGTGCAAAGGGTGAGTAAACAGGCACTACAGAAGACAGAAGAGTGCAAGAGTGAGACCACAGATACCCAAACTGGAGCCTGCAGAAGTACCAAGTAGCCAAGAGGGCAGTCAGAGAAGCTGAGGAGAGAAAACCTAAGCTCTCTCTAGAATATTGAACAGATGAAATATATGAAAATCCCCATGAGTGACTCACAACAAGATCCTAATGTGTGTGAGCAAATGCAGTGAATTTGTGGCTTATGGGGGTGACCATTCTATTGACTTCAGTAGAGCCATGCCCATTTATAGTAGCTGAGGATCTGCCCAATAATGGCAGTTTGTGCTTATCTGTCCTTTTTTTTTTCTTGCCACCATGCTCATCCTGCAGCATAATGAGGTATATTTTTCAGTTATGAGGGATGAACTCCAGAAAGCAGCAGTGCTATGAATGTGCAAATCTGGTCAATGGGCTTCATAATGGGATGTGATGTACATATCATGATAATTGCACTCTCATTTGCTAAGTCACTGTTCAGGATATAAAGGACAAGAAATAGCTGCAGGTCCTCTTAATGAGACAGCGAGGATTGGTAGTTGTATGGACTCAGGCAACCCTGGGCTCTGCTTACAGAATAAATTCAATACACAACTGTACAGACACCATCTGGAGCCTTTGGCATGAAACAACAAAGACAAAGAGTGCAAAACCAGCAGGACAATGTTTGCTAACCCCTGGGTCATCAGTAGCATTGAGTAACTTGTCAGGGACAAACAGGAGAACTAAGACTTGCCTCAAAGGCAGAGGGATGAATATTTCTCCTCTGCCTGGTCTGCCAATGGATGCATGGAGATACGGTTTGTCTCAGCACCTCACACCAAAGGCAGAGAGTAAACCAGGCTTTCCCAAACCAGTTGGAAAATAGTTGGAAAAGATTTGTCTGTGCCCAAAGGATTGCAGAATTTTCTATGCAACTGCCACAGTGTGATGGGGGGAGGTGTGGCAGTAATTTTTTTCCCCTTATGAATGTAAGGAAAGCCCAGTCTGGGATTCACATCAGGCACAGAGAGAGCAGCCCCCACCCCAGTGACTCCTGCCCATAACCCACTGCTTCCAGAAATGCCAGAAAAGGGCAAAGGGGAATAGAGAGCCCCCGGAGAGGTCAGGAGCCTTCATAGGTATGGGAAATATCCGTAATGAAAGGGAAGAGGATGAGAAGAAAAGGTTAAAATACAGGGGGATTCTGCTCACCCCTCTACAATCTAGCAATCAATAGCATAAATCTGATATTTTAAAGACAAACATATAAATGACCTTTCGAAAGAGACTGCATGGCTACAACTGTTCCAGGCACCAGCAGGTGAAGATAAACCTTTTAAATCTCTACCTGAGGTACAATATAATAATATTAACCCAAGAATTACATGTAGATACTAACAACCCAGGTTGTCTCATCTGAATTTTTCTACATCAAGTCAAGTAGTGACTCTTTGCTGCTTTTTCATTGAGTTCTGTTATTTCACTTGCGCATGGGGAGATACCTTTTAATGATGTCAGTAAAACTGGGATACCAACAGCTTGCAGGCAGGCACCTTGAACACAATTTGTAGCCAGTGAGCCTAGAAATTATCTATTTTTCCATATATTTAAAAAATTGTTTTCTTGTTTAATTTACTCTGAATTTTTAACATTGTAGTTTATACCTTTAAGTGTAATCCCTCTATTTACAGAAGAAAATAAAGCATTTCACATCTGTACAAAGGCACAGAATTTCTTTCAATAACCTCACTTAACTGAAAGATTATGTCAAGCACAAAAGTGTTTGATGGCAGCAGGGCAAGCACTATACATTTTTTCTTATCTGAAGGTATTCACACTTAACCTAAGAATTAGATAAATGAGGAAGTCTCATGTCTCCCGGGTATCCTATGCCATCCTGTCATCAGAATTAATCAAGATGATAATGAATACTCAGATTACAAAGAGATGGGAGTGCTCGTGACCAATAATTATTTTTAGAGATCGTAATCCAGGTCAAATCCAATTTCCTGTTTTTGACAGGTGGCAAAAATTTGTCAAATTAATGGAATGGGATATGGAAATTTAGGTAATCAGAGGGAAGCACTTCCCCCTCCTGCCTGAAGCGATGTTGGGGAAGCAGAGTGAAGAGGTTGCTCTACAGAGAAGGTCTCAGGACATCCCAGTCTAAACCACTGCCTGCACATCAATGGCTGGAGATGCTGGGTTGGTGGCCAAAGCCTGGAAAAGTCAATAGAAGGACAAGGTCTGGCTTGGTCTGAGCATTCAGCCCACACAGACTTTTCTCTGCCCTGTGAGAGAGAAAGCCAAGAGCCAAACAGCTGCAGAGGCATGACAAGGAAACCTAGTGCTAAAATGGAGTTAAACCCACGAAAGAAGGGAAGATAAATAACAGACTCCCTAAATATGTTCTTGGCAAACAAACAGAGCCCAGAGGGAGTAGGGTCATTGATAGATAAGAGTAGAAAGGGAGTGACAGATGAACTTTAATATTGCTGCAGGCCTAAATGATTTCTTTGCCTCAGGGGAAGGGGGTGGGAATGAAATTTTAAAAGGTTCTCTCTGATTGCACTGGAGCAGATAATAAGGAGCAGCAGATCTACTGAAACTAAGCAGAAGTAGCAGGCCCTCAAAGGCGCAGAGAAATGGCAAAGATTTTTTTTTAAATTACAAACCTCCCACTATAAACAAGAACAGGAAGAAGGCTTTGTAGAAGATACTTTCCTAAAAGTCTGGGGCACGCCAAGCAGAGAAACACAGAGGCAGCAGAAATGCAGGAGTGTGGGAAAGCACAATTACAAGATATTTATGGGTGCAGGGGGGAGGTTAGACAAGCCACAGTCATGAGACAGCTCTGTACAATGGTTTGTCCTGGAAGGTGCTTGCAAAAGTTGTCATGCACCACCTGACTGGTGACCTTGGCCCCAGTCCAAGTCCTTCTCATCCCACCACATGTATGCAACACTACAGTTGCTCCTCCACTCCACTGCCAAAGCTGCCCATCATCCATCTGTGTGAGATGCAGCCATGGGTTGGAGTTGAAGATTTCTCTGGGCTTTTCTTGATTTGTAGCTCTTTTGCAAGGCTCTAGTGGGGGAGACAACAGGCAGCTTGCTGAAAGCATGGAATCTTCCAGACTGTAAACCTCCTCAAAAACTGGCAGGCAGGCAGGCTGTGTTTGCTGAAGGACTGGGACTCGGCTCTGAGCCAGGCAGTGCCAGCAGCAACTCCTTGGCCATTGCCCTGGGGAGGTGCTGGATCTGCCCCCCCCACAGAGTGCTTGCAGCACTAGTCTGGAAAAAAAAGAGAAACTTCAAACCCTGCACCCCCAGATGTTTTCAGGAAATAAGTGTATTAGCAAGCAGGATTGGCTCTTTAACAAAGGCCCTCAGGTAATAATAATTAACTGCTAATATTGGATAATAAAATCTACATAAAAATAACAAGCTACAGGGCAAGGTTAAGGTTATTACGTTGTGGTTGAACACACAATTCTTCATACTCAGAATAAAGGCTTTGTTTGTTATGTAAGCAGGCTTGGAAAGGTTTATGATGTCCTTGACTATTCCTTCCCTGATTTAAGAGCTTCAATTTGGCAAATGATGACAGGAAAGTGCATGTTTATCGGTTAGCAGCCCCAACTGGCTTTCTGAAATGAGATTTTTTTTGTGTGTTTGGAATTTTTTAGCATAATCATGGCAAATTAGACATTGAGCTTCTGATCACATTAATGAGAGCTTTGAGGTTTAATCTCATCCATTCCACTTGAAAGACATGTTCTGCTATGCACTGAGATATGTTTTATGGTTATGGTTTTGTTCCATGATATTTGCCAACCATGATAAATAAGCCAAGTGATTTTTCAAAAATACTCATAAATAAAGAAGGCGGGCTTGAGGTTTCAGAGAGAAATTCTTCCTCTTTTTAATGAGCCCTGCCCTTCTCTGCCTCGTAAGCCAGCAAACTGAGGAGGATAAGAACAGAGGTTGGCACGCATCACTTACTCATCTTTGCTCACTTATGATTCAGCAGCATGTAAATTATCCCTAGAAAGAGGGAGAATAGAAGCATCGTAGTGAGAGCACAGACTTTTGCAAGACATAGTAGTCAAACTCTACTGTGGTTGCACAAATAATTGCAGAGAAATGTGTATCTTAAAAAGTATGGATTTGCCATGGAGTAGAAGCAGCATGGTGAGTAATGGTGTGATAGCTGTGAGGAAATACAGCCTTTAGTTTTAAGAGGGAGCAAGCAATGCTGTGTGGAACTCTACAATGGGATCCCAGCATTACAGAGCTGATGCTGTTGCAAATGGGGTGGGAGATGAAACCAGGCTGTGACTGGAAACAGTAGTTTCTTTAATGCAAATGATTCAGTGAATCTGTAGGCACCTTGACTTCATCAATGTATTCCTCATCAGAGCTACTGAAAACTGCCTGGCCATGTTCCAAAGCAAAAGTCTCCCTTCTGCCTCAGAGGACCCAGGTCCTGCCATGGACTGCTGGAGTCTTCAGAAGGCAGCTGAGTGGATCAGAATAAATATGATGAATGGTGGTGACATAATCATGCACTGCCTATTTGTGCTGCCATACATAGTGAGCCCAGGGCTTTGCTGTTCCTCCCATGGGAAGGAGCTTGACAGCAAATCCATCTCCTTATGGATTTGAGTGCACCTTTATGGCAGACCCTAGTGTACAATGGATGATACCAGGGCTAAAAAAATTGTTCATAATTATAGTACTAAAAGTAAGCAATATCAACAAATCAATAACCATTTTCATGGTAACCACTGCATAACTACCAGCTTTAGGGAGCCTTCACTGTTGAAGCCTAATGATCCAGAGGTCCCTTCAAAAATAGATACTAAGCAACTTTGGGATGAGTCCTGCTACCCCAAAATATCATACATAGCAGCCCAAAGTCACTTGTAACTGCTTCAAAAACACTCAAATGTCTGGAGTGCCTAGTCCTAATCTCTTCCTCTGAGGCCCTCAAAGTGCTTTAGTATTTTTCAAGCTAGAGGAATACAGGAATCCTCAAAGCCTACTTTTTGGTCATTCTATGATTTTTCTATTGGTTCAGATCTGAAAAAAAGTCATGCCATCTTCTAGACTTTCATTTTGTCAGGAGTGCAAATCTTGTGGCAAGTCTTAACAGAGATGGAGTAGCCCCCTGAAGCTTAACTTGCTGTCCAGGAGTGTGCTAAGCTTTCACAAGACATTGTCTGAGACTGAGAAAGGGTGATATTCACAGTCACAAACAAAAAGGGAAAGTGATGCAGTTGAACAAGTGTAAGGAGTTCTGATTTTAAGCTTTAACCCCTTGAGCATAGATTCAAATCCTGGATACCACAGCTTTTCTACACACAATACATTTTTTAGCATGAGAACCCATCACGGTAATTTTTGGATACTGGAAATGCACAAAGTATTCAATAAGCTACTGGATGATTCAGGAAAGAAAAATCTAGGAAATTACTACAGATGAGTCCATCACTTCTGGTCATGGAAGTCCTCGAGCCAAAGAATTTCTGAAGGAGGGGAGGGTGGTGAGGAAGCATCACCTTCTTTGCACTTGTCTCTTTCCTTGGGTTGTGCTGCTGTCTTGTGCTGGAGACAGGATGTGTGGCCAGACAGACCTTTGCTCTGAACTGCCCTGACCCTTCCTATGTACTACAAAGAGATAATGACTGATCCCAAGCAGAATGATAAAGATTTTCAAAGGAAGCAAGTAACAACATTGTTAAGTATTGGCTCCTCAACTAAAAAAGAATTAACGAAAGGGTCCTGGTTCTGCTGGGAGGCTCTAGGGAAGCAGTGGGAGAGGGGAAAATGAATCCTAAGCACAGTAAGCCTCTTGTCCTCCCAGCACCTGATTATGCCAGCCTGAGAGGCACTGAACAAAATCTGAAAGAAAAGGCTTTTTATGTCCTTTTCTTTGTAACTGAGGCCCACAGTTCTTAGTGACAACCTTTTACAAGTTGTTTGCAGCAGTCTATTTCTATGGTGTCCTCTTTGCTTTGAGTAAAGTTGACTCAGAAAAGAAAAAAAAAAGCTGAGAATCAAATGCTTATCTCTGCTGTGTATAATAGAGTAACACAGGGATAAATCAAGGAAGCAAGTGTGAAATAATAATGCTGAAGTGAGCGATGGTTTTGAGTAGGTATTGAACATGTAGGATGGTAAAAGCAGATAAAGAAATACAAGGATAAATACTGGTAATATGTATTTTGAAAGAATAGTGTTCTAAAATATTAAATAATGAAAGTTTGGAAACAATAAATGATGCACAATGGGGAGGTGAGGAATGTGAAGGAATTATACAAACATCTGCAGCTACTGGAAAGAGGATCTGGAGTGGCCACCAAGCAAAAATATGAAGAATTACTTGAAGTTTCCAGGTGGAAATGCAAGGTCAGAAAGACAGAGTAATGAGTTAATGCTAGACAAAGGGGGTAGGGGACCCAGCTAGGCTTCTACAAATATATCAAGATTTTTTAAAAAAATAAAATTAGAATGACAGGAGATTCCATTAATAAATGAGTAAGGGAAAGAAATTAATGACTTTTAAATGGCTGAGACACTCTGCTTCTTTGTTAGATCCAACTTCAAGATGAAAAATGCATAAGTGAAGGTTGAATAATTAGCAACAGCTAAAGACATTGTTCTAATCACAACTGATAATAGAGAACTTGGAAAATGCAAACAAAGACAAAGTTAATAGAAGTTCAGGGAATTGACTAACCCAGATAATTTCTAGAGAAAAAAAAAAATCACTGCTAATAGGGAGTATAGGTAATGGGCAGAGTGACTGGCCCAGCAAACCTAAAAAAAATACAGAGAAAGGGGAAAAGAAGGGTTTTTTAACACAGTGGTTCTCATGGCATCGCTCAAATTTGAAGATAAAAATTTGTGTGATTTTGCTTCCTGAAGGATAAAAGAGCCTTGAGCAATGAACTGGATAATTTCTAAAAATACCTGTTTTTCTGGGCAGTCTTTTTCAAGCAAAATCTGACTTGGCTTGTAATTAAAGTGGCAGGAAGGGCCACACAGGTTGGAAGCAAAATCTTTTGCTAAAATGCTTTGAGGCAGACACTAATATTTGATTTTGCTCTTCATCATATCTTGTGCACAGCTGGTGTCACACAAATAACAGGTACCTGCAAGGAGGCAGCATCAATCTTTTGGAGAAATGCCTTATGTATTAATATTTATATCTGCAAGTCAATAATAACAGTTGTGATTGCTACATGATTATACATAATACATATGTTTACATAATTAATAGCAGCATTAGAAAACATCCACCTCTTTACTTAATGATGAGCAGATTGATTTTTGTGTTTACATAGGTTATTATTTCCCCTTCTAAATGGAAGTGTGAGTGGCCTGGATGGATGTTAACCTAGACCCGCCCCCCCTTGCTAATTTTCTAAGGATTTTGGGAATGAGCTAAGACTCCAGCACCACACAAATTGCCAAATGGAAGATATTACCACTTCTGTTTCCTTCAAGGTAGGTCCCATTCCTGGTTGGGCTGGAGGTCTGATGCCGCAGGCTGGTAGATGAGGAACCCCCTGAAGATACCTGGGCAGCACGATGGCTACAGGAGGAAGAGGAGCCTGCAGCAGGTCGCCCATCTGTAGGACTCTGCCTCATGGCATACACAGAACCCATGCAGCCAAATGCAGAATCAGCAGGATCCACACTGTACCTCTTCATGTTGGCAGGGTCAGCCAGGTAGTCCTCAGGTGTGGCTGTTTCTGCTCAAGAAGCCAGGACACAAAAGAAACATCAGTAAAACACAAGCAATTTTAAAATTCAGCTCTTG
>VZTY01030704.1:20562-36123 GCA_013400935.1 Turnix velox | reverse complement strand
GTTGTCCAGCAGTGCTTTGCTGGGGCTCTGAGACTGGTGTAGAATAAGTCCAGTGCAGAGAAGGGAATTGACAGGGCTGAAGCTGTGAAGAGTGGAGAGAAACTGTGATGGAGTGAAATGAGATGAGCATTGCAATGCTGCCTCCTTATTGCACTTCTCAAGCAAGCTACCAAAGCTTTCAGGGCTTCCTCTCATCTCCTGGGGACAAGAGAGCAGCCTTAAATGTGACAAACACCTTGCAGATGATTCCATTTCAGCAAATAAGAAATTGCCAAGCCAGTCAGGGGGGAGCCAAACACTGGAAGGGACTGACCTGCTTAGCTGGAGTCTTAACATTTTGATATATGAGTGATCACCTGCCCAGCCATTTGCATCATCTCTCCTGGCTTTCCTCAGATTTCTGCAGAGCTAAACACAGTATTTGATACACAGCTGTAGTCTGTGAGCAAGTCAAGATGGTTTCTTCACCTGTGGATAGGTGGGCTTCTTCTGAGCATTAAGAATACACACTCAACTCCTCATTGAAAGTAACATTTCCAAAAGCATCATCAAGGAAAAAAAAAAAAAGAGAAAAGCCCCTGCAAGCTTCAAAATGGAAACAGAAAACAAATATACAAACAGAAAGTAACCATGTACATAGAGTATTAGCCACTCAGTGTCTTCATTAGGTGCATCTAAGTAAAATGCTCTTAAATTATTTAATTTTCCATTATGGACAGGCTGTAAATGCAAGGTTGAACTAGAGTGTGTGTGCAGTGACTATGTTTAGTGGTTATGTTTGGTCTCATTTGCATTTTCATACAATTACAGAATTGTCAGGTTGGGAGGGATATCCTCTAGTCCATCCATCAGCCAAACTCTAACCAAAACCATCACAAGACCACATTGCTAAGCATCTCTTTTTTGTCTTTGCAAAATTTTTTTTTTAGTTTAGAAAAACTTTAGTTTACTTCTCTTCAGTTGGATGGATTCCAAACTGTTGGTAATTCCTAGTAAAATGAATCTCTGTAAAATTGCAGTTCAAAGATTAGTCTGGCTGCTAATTTTATCAGCTCTGGTGCTTCAGAGTTGGCTTGAAGATATTAGAGAATGCAAAAAGACAGTTTTCCTGGCTTGACTCAAGAATTTAATTGCTCCCTGCTCTCCCATTGGCAAACTCAGATATTTTCTAAGCAGAGATGTTTATTACAGAAAATAAGTAACATTATCTGGAGCTTAGCCCACCAGGCTTGGAATTAAACTTTTAAGGCATGAGAAAAACTGGTTCTATTTTAAACATACTTAATCATTAGGTTTGGATCATCAGGTTGATTCATCAGGGGAAAGATACCAAGAATGGCATGTCTATGACTTTCTTTGATTTCTGTCATTAATCAATTTAATTAAAATTAAAAGTACTTGTCTGGTTTTCAAATGTATTTCAGTCCTGTAAAAAGATAATCCTCTGAGCTGGGATTTTGTTTCCCTGCTTGCCTATCTCACTGGACTAGCAGGTTCTTATAAGTGTTTTGCTAATGCTCATTAATTCCTTAATTATGATAGCTAGTGTAACAAAAGAGGACTTTAAATTTTCAAACTAAAACAAGAGATGGGCACAAAGTAAACCATTGAATTAATGCATTGGTTTGTAAATTTAAGCCACTTAAAGGCAGTGAAATGCCAGAGCCACTGTAATCACGTGCTCTTTACTTTCCCTGTCTAGTTCCCAATGTCTCAATTAGAAGGTTCAGAAAGACCTGCATCAATTTCAGGATATCTAAATAAAAATAATTTTCTTCTGCAGTAGAAAATTATCTGCAGGTTCTTTGTTGCAATTGTGCCTAATTTGGGAAGCACAGTCCCACCACAGATACCTTCTCCATCCCAACTACTGCTTGATCTTTATAGACGCTCATTGCCCAGTATATAATTCTGGAAATTTAGAGAAAATATTACCAATTTCAGAACATGCAAGTCCATGCAAGACTGTGGAGATGTTATTGCCTAACTGATGCTTTTCAGTACTGTCACAGTGCAAGAAGTTAGAATGAACTAATTACTCCTTTTTGCATATTTGAGTAGCATTAGGAATAATCATATCAGTAAAAACTAGCACTTTCCTGTGCACTCCCTGTTGACACAGGTCCCACTGGCAGGTGTCACAAGCTCTAAGCAGTGATCACTGAGCTGCCCTCGAGGTACAAACCCCACTGATGGCCAGATCGGACCAAAGGCTTCCTGCACAGCACAGATCAGCTCAGGCAAACATTTCCCTCTGGTACCCATCGCCATCTTTCTCATGAAAACTGATTCTAAATGCCAGTCTCTAGTCTCCTTTTCTCATGTAAAAGGACATGTTGGTAAGAAAACAAGAAACTAAACCACACCCGAGCTGCTTTCCGAATGGAAAAAAAGGCTTTTCTTAAGAGTGCAGCAGGAGCAGCTTCCCATCTCATTTCCAGGCTTGGCTGGAGCTGCTATTCATTCAGCAGAACAGAACCTCTTTGGCCTTTCAGCAGAGACTTTAATAAATTGATTGATTGCCAAAATGATGACATTTCCATACACCCACTCTGCTATTGAACTGAAAGAGTGGAAACATTGTGCTAGCTCACAAACTTGGTACCATTTGGTGTGGTAGTAGTGATAATAATCTAAAGGGTTAGAGCTCTAAGGTAATGCAATTCTCTGGAGCAGGCAGGAAAAAAGCTCATTCTAGACAGAGCAGATGAACTCCAGGTTCTTGCAGTCCAAGTTCCTGATCTCTTGGTGCTCACAATTTAGTTTTCCAAAGCTGATTAGAGTTTGTGCTTCCTTCAGGATCATTTAATCATCAGACTTGGTCATTCTCTTCTCCCATTTTTTTTTCCCAATCATGAAGGCTGCACTTGTCATACTTCCTAGTGCTTGCTCCCAAACAAAAATGCTGCAGGTGTCTTTCTCCACCTGATGTTTTACACACCACCTACAGGGACCAAGATTGTTGTGTATTTGCTTCCCTTCAGACAGTTAGTTTCAAATGCCTTTACAGCATGTACACAAGTCAAACTTGGCATGACTTAGGCTGCCTCAGGACCCCAGCCTGTTTTGGATCAAGCATTTGCTCGATAGTGTACCACGTTCACATTTATTTTGTCTCTGGCTTTTGAATATAAAATATCTTTTTTTGTGCATAAAAACCTTTGGAGTCATTATTAATTCCCTGCAATGCATTTACTGAATTAAGGTACCTAAATGGACCCCAGCCCAGACACCTCCCCATTCAGAGAAAGCTGATCCTATTTCCTGCTTTACATTTGTTGCTAAACAATGGACCACAATTCCTAGAAGCAGCAAGACTTGGATTTGGGATTCCTCAGCATTTGAAGAGATGAATATATATAAAGTGCTGGTTCTCCTGCCTTTGGGGCTTTCTGGGATCCAATTGGGCACTGGGCATCCCTGCCTGTAAAATGAATCTTCAGAAACAAACAAAAAAGAACAAAATCACCTTGGTTCTCACTAATTCAAAATTAAGTCAGGCTTGCTGCTTAAATTCTACTTTCAGGATTCTTGTGGCCAGCAGATTTTCAGGAAAAAAAAAAAATCTTGTTTTAGGAGCCAATATTGCATGTTAGACAAAACAGAACTCCATCTTTCTAATTATTTAAATTTCCAGTGAATGATTGGCTGAGCCTGTTCTACTACTGTGAATTTCTTGGATGATGTTCAAAGTTCCGACAAACCAATCAAGTCATTACTTTGCTAATGAAATGCTTTAGTGAATGAAACGTGCTGGATAAATGAAGCCCTTATAAAAGCCTAAAGATGCACAGTTACAAAAGAATAGCCTGCCCTCACTTACACTAGGCTGCTTTTTTACTCATTCATTTATTCATCCTTGTCTTCACAGGCAGTGGGAAAATAGCTATGTATCAACTAGGGAGCTTCTGCAGAGGGAACATTGAGCCAAAACAGCTTTCACATCACCAGAATATCTCCTGGAATGGAAGTCACACTAGCACATTTGGCAGTGGGACAATTCCATGATAACAAGCCCCATCAATACAGCATTTGCAATGCAGCTTGCCAGCTCTGAAAGTCATTTTCACTTGTTCTGGATGAATGTGTGCATTTGACTGCCTGTGACTGAGTGTTAAGGTCAGGGTTCCTGACCTAGATTCTACCCTGCACTGACCCTGCAATCTGGGTCAGAACTGTGTCTGCTGGGAGAGTATTTTCTGCTCTTAGTCTGGGAATGCTTCTGCTGAGCTCAGAAATTTGGGAAGATTGCTGCTCAGTGCAGATCAAAGGTCAGATACTCTCCTCCGAGGAACAAGCACATGACAGTTGGGCCATGCTTCACATAACCTCTAAGATCTTGCTGAAACTAATCCCACATTTCTGCTTGTCTTATGTCCTTTCCCCCTAAGAATGCCTCCAGATCACAGACCCATTTCCAGCAGAGGATCCAAGTTCTTCTTAGGGGGAAAAGTGTAACATGTGTGTGCTAGTGATGTGCACAAATAAAAGAAGAGAAAAATACTCTCAACTAACCTTTGTGGCACTAGTGTTTAGATCCTCTTTGTCTCACTTTATTTGTAGAGTTTATTTCAGTGATATTAGGAATGTGGTCATTAGATAGCCTCAAAGGGTTTATTTATGCACTCCCAAAATGTAATGAAAAGGTTTAGGTTTCAAAAATCTATTTTTATAGAACAATTGCTAACCTTCTCCATCACCTATCCAGCTTGGGATATGCTTTGACAATAGTGAAGTGTACACTTAATGCAGGAGTGAGATGTCTAGGCTCACACACCCTTGGATGAGATTGAGCCCTCACACCACAGCCTTGAGCTGAATGAATTCAGTTCATGCTTATGATCTAAGAAGGTTTTGGCTGCAGGGAATTATATGGATTGAGTGTTTGATACCTTCTGTGTTTAGTCATGGAGCTTGGGTGACAGACTTGGAGACCTTCAGGTGCCATGATTGATTGAAGTTAGTGAGACTGCAAAAGCACTTTGCATCCCATTAATGGCAGCCCAGGCAATAAGCACTTTCAATAGTGACAAATGTTTTTTTAATGCATGTTGATTACTGTTATGCTGCCTTTTTTTTTCTTTAATGAATCGTTAGGAAGCTGGTTATCCAGGCAACTGGAATTAAATAATTTGTCTGAAGTTTCATTATTATCAAAGGGGCAGGCAATTAATGACTAATTAAATCCACTGAGATGCTGTGGGAAAGGAGTGTTAATCTTGTTCAGCTGTGGTGGAAAGTGGACAGAGCTGTTCAATGTTAAATTGGAAAAGATGACATTTCTATAACATAATAGGTCATTTAAGCCCTTCAGTAGTGAACTTGCTACAGCCATTCACTGTCACAGGCACAATAAACTGAAAGAACCCTTTGGATTCTTTCCCTTTCTCCAGTCTGGATTAATTATGATGACTGAGGACTTTGAAAAGTTGCAGATTTCTTTGAGTTAGAAAAAGCATCCAGAAGATGATTGGCTTAGTTGGTTGGAAACACGGGAGTGTTTGCTGGCTGAAAGGCATAGTTAGATAGAGCTAATGGAAAATATGAGAACTGAAACAGCACATCATTTGTGGTAGTGGGGCAGGACACATCGTGGAAATCAGACTCAGATAAGTAGGAAACAATAATACTCGGAATTTTTTAATTATCTAGGATTTTATCTAGGATATAGTCAAAAAGAAAACAGTCCTAGTAGTCTTACAGATCTAGTTGTAGGGACTTTTCAGAAAACAAGTACTTCATCTGTCATACTACTAAAAACCCACAGTGTATGTGAACTTCCCTTTCTAGTAGCTATTAGGTATTCCAGCTCATAGTGAGCCAGTGTACTGCAGCTGACAGAGTTATAACAGAAAAGCCAGGGATGAATCCGAGTCTAAAAACTGCTCTTGCCTGCAATTGGTTCCTGAGGCTGAGAGGAATTTCAAACCTCTTTGTCCAAAGGCTTTCCTGCTCCTTTACAGGACCTTTCAGCAGAACCCCATTCCTACCATCAAGAACCCCAGCACGTTCAAATCAATATTGCTGTCTTGATTTAATCAAACTCAAGACAACTATTTAATGTAAAATATGACAGTGAAATGTAAAATCAGACAGTGAAAGATAGTCTGATGAGTTGCTCATACCTGGCCATTAGCAAGTTCCATGGAAATTATTTCTTACCGACTTTAACTACTCCATGTATTTAATTACTCCATTGCTTAATTACTGCATGCACTTACAAAATATAACTAGACAGAAACCACAGTCATGAGAAATGCTGAGGTAAATACCAGTGCAATCTAGGGAAGTCCATAAAGTTGTCCCTAAAAGTTCTAGGAATAAGACTTGATGTTTTGGCAATAAGTTTCATGATCTCTAGATCCTGACAGAGGNAATACCAGTGCAATCTAGGGAAGTCCATAAAGTTGTCCCTGAAAGTTCTTGGCAATAGGTTTCATGATCACCAGATCCTGACAGAGCAAAATACTCTACCTACCCCATCCTAGTACAGGGCTGGGTAGAAGCATCTTGGCATCTTTTTAATGAAGCCTCCTTTCACAGTACATTTGGCCACATCACATGGGGTGGGGTAGAAGGACAGGAAATGGTCTCCAAGGGAAAAAAAAAAAAAATCTAACTGCTGTTTCTATTAACTCATTCAGTAGAATCACCTTCTCAGCAATTGATAAAACAGATGCCTTTCCCCCCCAGCCCCCAGATGAACTGGTTTCTATGAGGAGACAGGGAAATGTTTTTTATATATCTTTGAAATAATATTGGTTTTAATAAGAACTCACTGTTTGCAGAGTAGCATGTGAAAAAGTACATTCGTAGCATCAGTGTGGGCAGACTGATCAGACTCTAAACTTCGCTTCACACTGGATTTTGGGGTCAGTCCTAACCCATTGGAAGAGCAATTCCTGGTGTGATGGCCACAGTCTGACAGATTCAAACAGGACTTTAAAGCCAGCTGCTCTGCCAGAACTAGATGCCTGGACTTCACATAGGCTACCTCATCCTTTGTGAAACCACCAGAAGTTCCTTAAGGGACTTTTTTTCCCCTCAGGATAAAATCAGAGTATATCCACAATGTGATAGATTCTGACATAAATGAAAATTGCTTGTTTTCCTAATAATGCTAGATTCTTCTAAGTCTTGAGGTCTGGAGTACTGACCAGACCACACTAGATCAGGTCATATCCATATGATCCCTCCTGGCTTCAAATTCAGTGAAACTGAGTTTATTTGGCTAAAAGCTTATGATAATTTCAGAAAGGAAACTAAGCCTGCTTGCCTAATTTCTCTGTTGTTGTTCACAGGATTTCTATGAAGGTCTCTTGAAAGTGCTTGGAGAAGAAGATGAAAATGAACAAGGAGTAGTTCAGCTCAAGCAGGGTTTAAGCAAACTCCCTGAAATTTATGAATTACACCAAGACATACTGGGAGAACTGGAAGAAAGAGTCCTAAAATGGCAAGTATAGGGTGGTATGATTTGATGGCCTTAAAATACTCCACAGCAAGGAAGTGAACTTGTTTTCTGATCCCACTAGCCAGCAGGCTGGGATACCAGCAGGGATAACAGGACTAGAAGGTGAACTACTTTGGCAGATTTTGCACGCAGACAAGATGGAAGGAAATGCAGAGGCAAAGAAACCAAACACTGAAACATTTGCAGAGTGCACAGCTCATGACTCTGAAATGGCCACATCAGTCAGTGTGAGGACAGCTTGCCTCACATGCATTGTCTCCCGATGCCAGATTATACAGTCATACAATCATAAAATAGTTTGGGTTGGAAGGGACCTTAAAGATCATCAATTTCCAACCTCCCTGCCATAGGCAGGGACACCTCCCACTACATCAGGCTGCTCAGTGCCTTGTCCAGCCTGGCCTTAAACCCCTCCAGAGAGGGGGCATCCACAGCCTCTCTGGGCAACCTCATCCAGTGTTTCACCACCCTCACTGTAAAGAATTTCTTTCTTAAGTCTAGCCTGAATCTCCCCTCTTCCAATTTACATCCATTATTTTTAGTCCTTCCATCACATATCCCATTCAAAAGTCCTCCCCCTGCCTTTCTGTAGCCCCCTTCAGGTATTGATAAGTGACTGTGAGGTCCCCTGTCAGCTTTCTCTTTACTAAGCCCCAACTCCTTCAGCCCATCCTCAGAAGGCAGTTGCTCCAGCCCTTTGATCATTTTCATGGCCTCCTCTGGACCTGCTCCAACAGCTCAATGCCATCCTTACATTGGAGACTCCAGAACTGAACAGAGTACTCTAGATGGGGCCTCACCAGAGTCAAGTAGAAAGGCAAAAATCGCCTCTCTTGACCTTCTCCTCTCTGCTTCTTTTTCTGTGGCCTTAGGGAGGAGCACCAGAAGGTTGCTGATGTTTTTCTCACCAGAAAATCAAGGCTGAATCACCACACAGCATTCATTATGCAGTTTGATAGGAGTTTGGCTTTGTTGGATGAAACCTGCCTTAAACATTCAGAACTGGCTACCATAATTCAGGAGTTTGAGGTAAGGTGCCCATGGCTTTTTAGCTGCACAAATGCATGTTTGCTACTTCTTTTCTGAGTGTGTTAAATCAGATCACAACCCCACTTCATTTTCTCTCTACTCAATCCCAGGAAGATGTTTTGCTGTATTCTGCACAATACCATCTTTTGGAGTAAGATACTACAAAGTTTCAAGCAGAACAAACTTTCATTC
Organism: Turnix velox; assembly: GCA_013400935.1. NCBI lineage: Eukaryota > Metazoa > Chordata > Aves > Charadriiformes > Turnicidae > Turnix > Turnix velox. Next base: position 27,431 of record VZTY01030704.1, on the reverse strand, counting down.
CAGAAAGGGAACAACAATGACAAGTGTCAGTGAGATCTGGTGCCTCTGTCTCCAGATGCTAACCTAAAATCCTTAGTCAGCCTTTACCTTCACAAAGTTATTTGCTTTTCTCCCTTTACACTCCAAGTCCTAACTATTTGTTAATGCTGCCACAGGAAATAAAGAGTTGATAGCACTTCTTTATAGCCATAAAGACAATACCTCCTCCAAGCAAGCTGGATAAATTTGGAATGGTTCAATGGAATTCATGCAGGCAGCCAGTAGCAAAATTTCATTGTACACATCATTGGAGACAAGAGTTTGCTGCTGAACTCACCCTTGATCTTTGTGTTTCCTCTCCCTTCCATTGAGGACAGGGGAGCTCTGGTGGCAGCCCTCAGACTGTCAAACACCAGCTCTTGAAAGTGGTGCAGAGAGTCTTCCAGTACCGGGTGCTGCTCACAGGTCAGTCAAATCACACTCAAAAGTACTCAGTGGAAACCCTCCCATCATGTTCTGTGCTTCCACTCTGCCACACATTGATGCCTAAACAGCTCAAACAGTGCTGAAGCAGTGTGGCATTTCCTCAGAACTCCAAATGCCTAGTATAGGGCAGTACAGAACCTACTGCTAAGGTTTATAAAATTCATTTAATTAATTTACTAAAAAATACAGGATGCCCATCATTACAGACACCACCATTAATTCAGATGGGGAAAACAGAATTAATTCAAAGAACAGTTATTTGTTGTATCATGCTCTTCTTAGCAGTTCTCTTAGCTGAGAAACAGGGAAATGCTTTTGTCAAATATGTTTATTTTTTACTTGCCAAGCTATGAGTCCAAATCTGCATAAATGCTCTTTGCATTGATTCTCAAAGCTGAACACAAATTTTGGTTTGCAAAGAGATTATATATACTTAATTATTTGAGAATGAAATTATTTGGGGTATTACTGTAGATGCCTCATCCATGCAGGTCTACAGGGTAGGCTGGACAGATTTTTGAGTAACCTTACTTAGTAAAAGATATCCATGCTCCAATACAGGATGCCCAGAAATACTGCCTTCAGAAATTAAGAGTCCTTTAGGTCTCTTCCAACACAAGCCATTCTAAGATGTCATGGTTAGGATTTTATGTTTTAACTAATTGTGTGGATTTGTACTGTGATTAATTGATATGTGTTCTTATTTTCTGCAGATTACTTGAATAATCTTTGCCCTGATTCTACTGAGTATGAAGACACACAAGGTAAAACTAAATGGGTAGAACAAAAATTCTGCTTTGCTAATTCTGCTCCTGAGGAGGTACAGGATCTATACTGGTACTACATGCAAGAGGATTATTTTCAAGACCCTGTGTTAATGGGTTAGATATAAAATCTGTAAGAACTAATCACTAATACAGACAAATTACTTAGGGCAAGAACCCTCTCTCTTTTTTATTGAATCATATGAGCTCCCTGTAGTTTTGACATGATGAACTAACAGAAGAAATTATCTATACAAGCACAGTGCAGATATTGTAGTTCTACCCCAGTCATCAGGGAATCCCTAATCTTCTTTGTCCCCGATTGGCCTAGTAATTGTGAAGTCAATTGGCTTGGCTCCAGCTGCATGTATGTGCACCATTATCTATGGGATGCCTGCTGTGCTCCATCCATTTCAGACAGTCCCAGGAGGACTCAATTGTAAAACTGGATTTAGGATTTCTTAAGCCACAGTTAACAATAAGCACATTACATGAAAACCATTTCAGCACCATCAAGGACAAATGCAACTGCTCACACTGCCCTTTCCACACCCACTCAAGTCCAAGCAGGGTTTAGCTGTGGTAAGCAGGAATAACTTTGCACTGATGAAACCAACTCACCTCTCTGTTACACTGAGAGTAAATCCAAACCAACTCATAGCAACAAGGTCTGATCGAAGGTTAGTTCATTCTGACCCAGCATAGAATCCAAGTGTTAATTCATGTCACTATTTTTTATCCTTCTGTCAGGAAGGGGTGACCTGTCCTCTCCCTTGGCAGCAGAGGAGAAACAGATGACTTTTTCATGCTTTTGAATCCAGGTTACATTAATCAGTCCCTACCACAAGCTCCCATTGTCAAAAAGCTGCAAGTAGAAAACAAGGCAAAAAGATTTGGTGCCATGTAGATGCTTAAAAAGTACCTCCTATGTTCTCTTGGTCAGCACTAGTATGATACCAAAACTCATGCAAGGGAAAGGTGAGAGGAAAGGCAGCTGACAGCACTGTGCTTCATCTTAAAACTGCTGTGCAGTTACATTCTGAAGGTGCCAAAGAAGTTACAGGAGCTGCTATTGGGGATGTTTGCTTTTTTTCCAGAAATTCCTTCGCAAATGCAAGGGATTGGGGTTACTTTCCAATTTGTCTATGTGATTTATTGTCTTTATTTTGCTTCATCCCCAGCTGCCTTATTCATTGTTTCTGAAATCACAGACCAAGCCAATGACTGCATGCTGCAAGCGGTGAGTCCTACCTGACCCATGCTCTGCTGACCACTTACTCTCTTTTTTGCACATCTGCTCAAGGGAATGCATCTCAGGGCTAATATTTGAAGCCTCCTCCAATGTAAGGCTGGGGGATTTATCCAGCTTTGATTTCTAGTACTACTGATAAGGAGTACTTCATTGCAGCAGTAAGTTACAGCAGCAAGCAGCACAGAGCCTTCTGCGTCCTTTAGGTCTCTGAAGCTGTACATGTATGTGCAACAGTGAAGTGAGAGATGGGAATTTTCATGTTTCTACTTGTAGCATGGGATGCTTTTAGATATTAGCTATTGAAGACATTGTAGATGTACTGCCAAAGATAAATTCTGTGCTCATTCACACAATTTTCCACATTTCTGGAATCTCCTTTTACTTAAGGAAAATATGCCATGGTTTGTAGTAGTGCAAATTCTCACACAACTAATTATACAGACCAGGACTTTCACAGTTTAGTGCTCACATCTGAATTCCAATTTAGGCATTTAAATAAGTTATACAGCTTTCCAAAATAATGAACAGTTTTGTTAAGTTTAGTGAGATTTATAGTTTCACCTACATGACATTAGAACCCTGATGTACTGGCAAGGATAGCCTCCATATAGCTGGGCTTATGATTGCTTCCAGATATCTAGGGCTGGTTTTTCTCTAAGAAGATGACTACCTTCTATAGAAGCCAGTAAGAAGCTGTATTAGGAGGCACAAGCAGCAGCAGAGAACTGTACCACATATAGCAGTTTATAGAGGGATTTTCCTAACTGAAGGCAGTGCCTTTCTTTTTATCATACAAGCCACCTACACCTGTAGCTGAATTCTCTGCAGAGGTCCATGTCTGCTTGAGATGCACTGATACAGGGTTCAGCTCAAGTAGTTAGAAAGTGCAGTCTAATGAAATGTTGCTCAGTAAGACCATAGTTTCAGATTTACTCTGTGGAAAGGCCACATAATATTTCTTTTTATGTTTTTTATTATTAGTTTGTTAGACCCAGAAAGTAACCATAACACAAGTCTGATTTTTTTTTCTTTTTAAATGCCATTTTTAAGCATTTCATTACAAAGCATTTAGATTGCCAAAAAACACATGTAGTTACATGCACTTGCTAAGGAAAATGGTGACTACAACATGGTTTGTGTTTAACAACATCCACATTAAAGAACACAGCACATAATTCCAAGCATCCTGCATTTCTCCATATAGTGAGTGATTACACAAGCCCATCACCCTGCCCTCCACCCATCCCTCCCCCTGCCTAACCAGCTGGGGGGCCAGCAGGCCCCCCCGGCCTTTCTCCTCCCACCGTATCCCCCTTGGAAAATGCAGCTCACCAGTGATGTCCTGCAGCAGAGACACCAGGAGCAGCATCCCTCAGGCCCCACGGAGGAGCAAATGGAGGCTACTGCCCTTCCCTTCTGGTGTTACATAGCAGAGGGGAACAGAGGGGGCTGATTGGGAATAGCTGGGGAGGAGAGGAGTCTCCAGTGCAGCCCAGGTGTGGGGGATTTGTGGGAAAATGGGCTGGGAAAAGGGTTGGTGTGGGGCAGAGGCAGGAGATAATGGAAAAGAGGGGTGTGTGGAACCTGCCTAGAGACAAACCGGAGGGAAAAAAAGGACTTGAGTGTTCACCCTGAGGGTGCTGAGACACTGGAACAGGTTGCCCAGAGAAACATCCAAGGCCAGGCTGGATGAGGCTCTGAACAACCTGATCAAGTGCAGGATGTCCCTGCCCATGGCAGGGGGTTGAAACTAGATGATCTTTAAGGTCCAACCCATATGATTCTATAATTGTTTCTTTCTCAAAAGGTGTCTCGTTTTAAGTATTTTATCATTGCATTGGATCACAAGGGTTTTGAGTGATTGGGAATGTATCTTATCTTCTGAAAATCTTTCCTGTTTGAACACAGCTGAATTTAAACATCCTGCATAGGGATTTGGCTGTGCCTTTGCTAAATTGAAGATCTCTTTGGCATTGCAAGCATCTTTCTTTCTAGTTAGTTACTGATAGCATTTGATTGACTTCTTTATTATTTTCATTTACTGAGCAGAGAGCTGTTAGTAGTCACTCAGAAACTCAAGAGACAGAAACAAGAAACTCAAGAGACAAAGGGAAAAAAACACAACTGAGCATCAATGTAGACAAAGGGAAGAAATTAAATGCCAATCCCTGTTAGTAAGAACTTGTTTTCAGGGAGGATTTTAAAGTAGAAGGAGTGAACACAAAGAAATTGTTAGCCAAAGACACATGCTGGAGGCCTCCACAGCTATGCACCAGCACTGCTGACTCAGCATATTCCCTTTAATGCCTTTGCCCTCTGACTGGCAATGGAAGCTCTGGGTGAAGCAGTGAATTCAAGCCACGTGATACAGTAATAATGGAGCAGGACATCTAGATGAAGGGTGGTTTCCTTCAATAGCTTTGGAAGTAAGAAAGAGGGTCCCAAAACCCAAGGAGCCCTCCATCATCTAAAACTGAAGCTTTCATGCTCTGTCCAGAGAAGTGGGAGACAAACACAGAGAATTGGGAGACAGCAATTTACCCAGAGACAACTTTTACTCACATGCTTGGGTTTGAAAGCCCTGCCTCTGAGACNCCAGAGACAACTTTTACTCACATGTGGAAATCCCTGCTGCTTGGGTTTTAAAGCCCTGCCTCTGAGATATGTGCCAAGAGATGGACTCCAAGCATTCATTGGCTGTTTTAGACCACCAAGTTCAGTGAACTCATCAGCAGACAGTCTGAATGCCTCAGCTGAAATGATCTCTTTACTTGTTTGATCTCATCTTTGTTTAAAAACACTTTGAGTATCAGCACAAACTGTTTTGTCATCAGCCATCATAGTAAATAGGAAAGGGACGAAAGGAATTCTTTGTAGATTAAATGGCACCTGCAATGTCCCCAAACATGACAGCGGAGCAGGAGAGGGAGAGAGCAAGAAGTGCAACAGAAAAGCAAGATGCAAGGAAACAGTGTCATTCACACGGGCTAGTTGTGAATGGTGTTCAGTATTGACAGCAATGACCACTTTGTAACCAATTACATAAACATTACTCAGTTCCCAAGGCAAGAGAACCTCTGTAGATTGCAGGACGGACAAAGTCAAACAAGGTTAGAGTTGTACCATAAAAAGAAATGCAATCGAGCTACTCTAACAAATTACTCTGGAACTAAACATTTACTGAGTAAAGTTTTTAACAAGTTCGATTCTGATTTTGCTTTCACCTCAGGAAAAGATTTTGTAGTTATAGTATTGCATTACCAAGGCATTCCTTGTACTGAAATAATAAATATTTCATCATAAAACTCAGAGCTCAGGAAAAGCTTCCACAGTAATCTCAGAGCATCAGAGATCTGCATTAGAGGTTGAGAAGTGTAAAAGCACAGATCCTAACAGAACATTAGCAATGTCTAGTTTGAAACTTTTTTTTTATCTTATCGCCACATCTGCACATCTGCTCTATTTCAAAACTGGGTCCTGTTAGAACTGAAACAGAATTTCCTTCTTTTCCCATCTGTGTGAATGCTGTGAAGGCACAGAGCTGTGAGAAACAAGCTCAATATTCTGTTAAAGCAGAGCTTATCTGTCTGAGTTCACAGTCCAGCTCACAAAGGCCACGATCAACTCGGATTTTAAATAAGGCAAAGAATTTCACAAATCACTCTAATTACAGAACAAATAGGACAGAGCTTTAATAACTTGTCACGCAGCTGATTGGATTTATAATTCGGAATTAGCACACACCGGCTCCGGCAGGTGGGGCCCGGGGCGGAGACACCCCCGGCGGCCGATTTAAAGCGGGCTCAAACTCACCCCCGCTCACTCGCCGAGAACACAAACAAGAGCAGATTCCAGCCCGTGCTGGGGAAGGGAATGGCAGCAAAAAAGAGCAGGCAAGAACCGGGTTTTTGGGGCATTTTGGAAGGTGCGAGGCTCCGGGAGGGAGAGCAGTGTTGGGGAAAGGAGCCTGGTGGCCAGCAAGATGACCACGAAGCAGCAGTGTGTCCTTGTGGCCAAGAAGGCCAATGGCATCCTGGGGGGTATGAGAAGGGGCGAATCAAGGGAGGTTCTCCTTTCCCTTTGCTCTGCCCTGGTGAGACCTAATCTGGAGTGTTGTGTCCACTTCTGGAGCTCTCAGTTGAAGGACAGGAAACTGCTGGAGGGAGTCCAGTGCAGAGACACAAAGGCAATGAAGGGATTGGAGCATCTCCCTTTGGAGGAAAGGCTGAGGGAGCTGGGGCTCTTCAGCTTAGAGGAGACAGAGGAGTGTCCTCATTAATGCCTATAAATATGTGAAGGGTGGGTGTCAGGAGGATGGAGCCAGGTTCTTCTCAGTGACCTCCAATGACAGGACAAGGGGCAATGGGTACAAGCTGGAGCACAGGAGG
>VZTY01030704.1:0-20087 GCA_013400935.1 Turnix velox | reverse complement strand
CTGAACTTCTGCAATCTGTTAGAGGCCCTCGGATGCCAAGAACTGTGAATAGGTTTGTTATTAGCAGCTAGTGATTTCTTTGAGGAGGTGTTTCTCCTGTGGAGACATAATGCAATTGAAGCTGCAGCTCACTACTAAAATGGCCAGAGATGGATTTCAGCCACCCACACCTGCAGTGCTATTTGGGTGAAGCTCTGTTTTCATCTTTTTAGCTTGTGAAGGATATTTGAAAGGTGAATGAGATTTATTTAAGGAGAATGAAGAGAACTTCATAAAGAGAATTTTAGGCATATGACACCCTCCCCTAAGCCACCCAAGTTTGCAGAGAAATCACTGTCTTTTTCATGTGATGGCTGTTTGACTTCCTGCAGGAAATGAGTTTGATACATCCCTGTCCATTTCCTGATGAACATGTGTCCATATTGCCAACCTCAGCATTAGCACGGGTGCCTCTGCCAGCAGCCCTAGGAGACACTGAGGTGTGTCTGAGCTGCAGAAACTTCTCCCACTCCTATAGAAGCCCAGGGAGTAGCACTGAGGCCAGGCTGGACAAGGCACTGAGCAGCCTGTTCCAGGGGGAGGTGTTGCTGCCAATGGCAGGGGGGTTGGAACTTGATGATCTTGAAGGTCCCTTCCACCCCCAACTATTCCATGATTCTTTGTGGTCACAGGAGCGTCCTGCCTTTTCTGCAGGTACAGGAAGGGTTGCTTTCCATTGTGGAAGCTGCCAATTTGACAAGTTTTTTGCTATGAACTGAAAGTCCTTTTAGTAATGGGAAAGCCCTTTGCAAATGTCTTTTGCTGGTGTCAGCTCTCCCATGTTCCCTGGTATTTCCTGTGCTATTAGTTTAAATGTTCTGCTTCCATTTTAAACATTGTTTCCATGTTGCTGGCCTTTAGTATTTTAGAAGTGACCTGAAAATTTTTTTTTTTATTTCCTGCATTACCAAAGGACTTGAATTGCTGAAAATGTGTCAACTGACTGCTACATTGTGTGGTCACACTGTAACTGTGTGCTAACCCTGCTTTGTGTTTCCATCTGTTTGATACTGTAGTTTTTAATCAGTAACTGTGTATCATGAAGCAAGTGTAATATTTTGGCTGGGTAGTAATATACAAAGGGATTTCAGGCTTATCTCAAAAAGCAAGCCAAGATAGGTACATTAATTATGTTAGCTGGAATAGAGGGTTCAATTAGCCTTGACAGACCATCATGTTGACATAGATGTGCTCCTTCTGGCATCTGAGATAAATTCATTAATTAGCCAATTCCATAGGCACCACCAATTTGTATCAGGCAGATCCATTGTACAATCTAACCAAGTCTTAACTAAACCCATGGGTATGTTTGTGCCAGTCAATGCAGAGTAGGAAAGCAGACCAGAATCTGCCAGAGCAAAAAACTGTAGTTGTGCTGCCAGGTCAGGAAGCTATTGTCAAATACAGCCCTTGGTCTGTAGTTTATCTGGGTGTGTAACTGAGGATTTAGGATACAATGGCTAACTTGGACCAGAGACTCATAATTTTTAGACACTTTAGTGATGACTCATTACTGCTGTGCAACCCCTTGTTTTCGTTCTGATCAGATAAAACTGCAGCTGAATCCTATCTACAAACCTCAGTTTTAGCAGCCTCATCTGCTAAACTGAAGGAGATTTGAAAAGGTTCTGGTGATATTGCAGGTGTTTCTTCTTCCACCTTTGTGTGTTCATCTAATACCATCTTTTTTTTATGAGAGCACAGGGTTAGCTAGTTTATCTTAACTACTAGTTTTATCTACACTACTATCTCTGTAGATAAGTTTGGGCCACCTGCCAGTGCCCAGTGACTATCTGCTTACTAGTTAACCTCCTAAATGCCACACTGCAAAGCTATTAATGTTAGCTAGCAGGATATAAACCACTAGATAATCCCAGCAACACTCTTACAGTATCAAAGCATGCTTTGGACTAGCCACAGCATGAGCTGATACTGTGCTTTGTCTCTGCTAATCGTTCAGTAGTTCCCTCAGTAAAGATGGCAAAGTGTAAATACTGAATGGAGTTAGTAGGCTCTTTTGAAGGTGAACCAGGGTATCAGAGGTAATGGGACACAGCAGATGAGAATGCAGGTGATGATGAGGTTTTATAAAATTTCTGGCTGTAATATCTCAGGGCTCAGTTCTCTCTGAAAAGTTTTTCTGAAATAGCACTTCTTGAGGAATAAAATGCTGAGGAGGGCTGGTGGAAGGGTTGCCCTGCTTGTCTACCAGGAACATCATCATGCAGTCTCCTAAACACTGTTTCTATCCCCCAGGAAAACCTGCAGAAGCTGGTACACATCGAGCACAGTGTGAGAGGGCAGAGTGGCCTCCTCCAGCCAGGAAGGGTGAGTGCTGCAGGCAGACCTGTGCTGATAAGGGCATTGTTTCTGCCCAGTTATATCTCTGCCTACTGTGGGGATGGCTGGGTTTCAGACACCTACAGGTGCTGTTTACTGAGCTACTCTGATAAGAGCTGGAGCAATGGTTTGTGTAAAAAGCCATCCCTCTGGCAGTGTGCAAAGAGCTGTGCTGGGAAAGACTTGCACTGGCCCTGCTTTTATCCATCAAAGATATTTGGCTTTTCACTCCAGCTGTCTGTCCTTAGCCACCCCACATGATGTATGTTTTGATGGAGTTGGTGTTTTTCTCCCTGTATACTCCTGTTGAAAGGCTGCAACACTAGCAGGAGTCACTCACAGCCTGGAAACATTCAGTGTTTTATTTGCCTGAGTAGGAAGCATAAATCAGAGGAAGCTGGTTGCAATTTTCAATTTCTTTTTTTTTATTCTCTCTATTCTCTAGTGGTGCTTTTAATGCAAGGCATAGTTTTAAAGCAACACAAGAAGAGAAATTTGAGAAAGCATATAGCTCTGTCTTGACATCCAAATCAAGTGCAAATTTCTTTTCCTGGTTTTCCAACCTGTCCAGTTTCTTCAGCCCCAACCCACTTCTATAATTTAAAATATTTTTTTTCTTGAGTTCTGAAACTCTCCACTTTGCATCAGTCCGCCAGTATCTCTAGCAAAATTCATTAAGCAATTTTCATAGCACAAGAANTGTAGTTCTCTTCCTCTAGCCCTTCTCAAAAGTTCCTGCAATCAAGTTACAGTGTGCTGGTTTAGCTGCCTACATACATTATCCTATACTTAAGTACATAGAAGCATTATGTACCAAGCAAGTATTATGTTTGCAAGCATGTGTATAGTATGCATAGTTATTTGAATGTAGCAGGGTGAAACTTGAGGTTTCAGCTTTATTTTCAGTCTATTTTAGAGGATTTTTAAGGACGAGAGTTCTTTTCGGAGCTGGTTGCTGCCTGGGTTTGCAATCTGTGGCAGTTGCCTCTGAGCACAGTTCACAGTGCAGAGGCAGTGGGCTCAGGACAAGTGGATTTCCAGTCCACTTGGCTCTGGTGCAGATACAAGCCATGCAGAGCTGTAGGGCTAACCTAGGCAAAGTGCAAGTGAAAGCTTAAGAAGTAAGGCTAGAAGCAAGTACTGAGATATCTATCCCTTCTTGTGTTTATGAAAGCAGCTGAAGTAGCTCTTTCCCCTGGCAGAATATTCTCCAGAAAGAGTATTGTCTTCTCAGTAAGACTTTGCATGTGATGTCTTGGGATTACAATCTGCCTCTTTCTCCTTCAGATCTTTGTTAAAGAGGGAACACTGATGAAAGTCTCTGGCAAAAGCAGGCACCCTCGGCATTTGTTCCTGGTAAGATAGATTTCTTTTACATTTTTATTATTTCCCCTCCACTTGTGCCACAGCTACATCCAGCCTTGACTAGGTCATAATTGTGTGAAGAAGTGCAAGTTGCCAAGGTGATGAAGGGGATGGGAACTCCCGAATTCTTACAGCAACTAAGCTTCACTTGAAGGTTCAGTCCAAAGGCCTTGGGAGATGTGATTAGAAGCAACAGAGCACACTCTGCTGCTAAAGGATATGGAAGCTGGAAGAGGTTTATATCCTTGAAGCTCAAGATCAAACTGAAGTTGTTAAACATGCAATAAAAATCAGATGGGTGCCAGACCTAGTTGGGCAGTGCATTCAGAGTGTGCTTTGGTAGTGCTCGTGCTCTGAACTTATGCCCACAAGGAGTGTTGTGTGCCTGTGTGCAATCCCCAGCAGCAGGAGTGTAGGATCCACATTGTGGGACCTTTGATGTGCATGTGTTTCTGTGGTGTGTGTTGTTTGTACAGCAAGGTTACTGGGGCTGGCTGTTTTGTGCAGGCTGATGATATTGTTTAATCTGGTGTTTCCTGGCAGGATGTTTGGTGAGTTTTTGCTGTGCGCCTGTTTCCTGAGTCCAGTCTCTGTTTACAAGGATGTGGGGGCCTCTCTGCAGAACAGTGTGGGCTGCTGACACTGGCAGGCCCCCCAACTGCCCCCTCACTACAAGGCTTCACAACTCAGACGCTCTCTCTTATCTCACCCTTCCAAGAATTTCCCTACAAAGACTGCTTGTGTTGCAAGTAGGGATGCAGGAAGCTGCTATCAAATGGGATACTGTTTGAATGCTTTAGCTAGCTGGGCTGCAGTATAGAAGATTCTGCAGCCAGAGCTTGGAAAATGCTGTCCCAGCATACGTTCAGGGTGTTCCTCTGACACTCAGGATGTTTAAAAGCAACTTAAATAGGACACAAGGTTCATAGTGGTAGGAGCTTTGAAACAGAAAGGATGTTACATCTGGATGCCAGCAGTGCAGCCTAGCATAGATGAACCTGTTTGGATTGATAGATTTGCACACTGTAGGTTAGAAAACTTGCACTAACCCTTGAAGTCACTGAATTCCCATCACAAATGAGAATTATAAAAATATATAGGGGAGAAAAAAGTAGTAACAGAAAGAATCTTAAAGACTAAACATCTCTGCTAGCACCCACAAATGCAGCAAAGCTGTCATACATCTAGGTGAGTTTTGCTAGCAGTGAAGTACAGTTACAGCTCTCAAATTTGAAACTATTCCACCAGACCATGGCACCTCTTCTGACCTCCACTTCCTTTTAGCCCAGAAAATGGAAGCCCCTGGATCCTTCCCCTTGGCCTCACTGCAGCTTCAGTGTAGGGGAGCCTGAGAGAATCAGAGCTGCAGCATCAGGGCAATGAGCTGGTCTTGCCAGGCAGTACATGCAAAGTCTGTCTCACTCACTTGAACGTGGCATTGCCTTTAAAACAAGCAGCTGTTTTACCCACACTGAATGAGAGTCTAGTCATTAGTTGGCATGGGTCAAAAATAGGAAGAAAACAAAGTCCTGGATGCAGCCTCATTAGAATTTTGTAGGAATGCAGGCTTTGATCTAAGTTGTGTGCTCTGGGCCTGCCTTTAGTATCAGTCCTGGAGTTACTGCTCACTCTGGAGCAATGGGCAGGTCTGTGAGCCATATCGCAAATTACTGTGTCTTTCTCTTCATATAGATGAATGATGTTCTGCTGTACACCTACCCCCAGAAGGATGGCAAATACAGACTGAAAAACACTTTGGCTGTGTCAGGCATGAAGGTAATGACTCATGTGTATTATAGGCTGGAATTGAAGTTGAGTGGTGGGCTGTTAGTGTTTTGTTGGTTTAGGGCAAGGGGAAACAAGGAACAGACCTGTTACCAGGAGATTGCTTTGCCTCTTACAAGACACAGAGGAAAAATAAAGCAAAGATATAGAAGATTATCTGTGACTCAGTGCAATAACCTTATTCAGTCTGCTTAAATAATACAAGCCAAAATCAGTTTTACCATCTCACCATGAAATTGGTGACAGAAAATATTTATTACCCCATTTTGTCTATTCTTCCCTTCGTGTCTCCAGCCCTTACAAGGTTGTTCCCTACAAAATATTCACTAGGTCTTAGTCTGCTTGGTTTTAAACTCCTGCCACTGAAAATTTACGTAAGCTTTCATCTGTCCTTTAACCATTTCAATCAAAAGAATTAACTGGTTCAAAAGTAACATAAGCCCTTTATTAGATTTAAAAATTGCAGATTACAGAAACTGGACACAATTGTCCTGTTCTTATCTTTCCCTAAGCATCCATTGGCACTAGTACCTGTGCTACAGCAGATATCAGACTGGAGGGCTCTTTGCTTCTTAAACTTAGCTATATATTGCAGACCTCCTGGCAAGAACCTCTGTAATTGTTCTATAGCTAATTTTGCAGAGTTTTATTGCTGCAAAAGAGGGTTTGAAGTTACAAGTCAGGAATCTGGGGTTCTAGGAAATGCGAGATGAGAATTTCTAGTTATGTCATTTTGCTGGAATTAATAAGTGGATTGAGGTGTTCTGAAAAGGTGAGAGGCTGATCACCCTAAATACCTTATAGTCCGAAAACTATGGGTTCCCAGGTGGGTAGGAATTGTTAAAACATGCTACTACTAAGTTAAGTCACTGCAGAGCAGGTAGTTGTTGGGGTACATTTGAAACACTGGGTCACTGCTTTAATGGATGCTTGTTAATAACAAAGGATTGATGGCATGAAGCTTTGTTTCTCCCGTGTCTGTTGCTATTAGTAGGTAACTAAGGGTTGGGTTGGATGGGGCTTTGAGCAGCCTCATCTAGTGGAATGTATTCCTGCCTATCGAGTATTGGAACTGTGTGAGCTTTAAGGACCCTTCCAGCTCCAACCATTCCATGGTTCTATGGCAGTACAGTACTTGTGAGGAAAAAGGTTTTACCTGAGGTGTAGGTTTTAACCATTTTTATTGTGCTTAAAAAGATTTGCTGCACACAGGCATTCACTCAAGTGCTGCACAGTGTAATGTCTGCACGTGAGGAAGATATTTCCACTTGTTCCAAGAACAGCAAAAAGTTTTGCCTCAAATGTTCTGACACTTGTCAGACTAAACATATCCTAAGCTTCTAATATTGAAACTGAATCCTGATTGATACTTTATAGCTGGATTAAATTTTTTCTTTAGCATCACACCATATTGAAATAGAGAGTGTTCTTCACTGCACCAGTGCTGTCAGAATACTCTACTTGCCCAACCTGAAATATGAAATGTGTGGCTGGGACATCATACAACCACACACATTGACTGTTTGGTGTACTGGTTATAGACAGCCTAACTCATGCTCATGTGGATTTGTTTCTAGGTCAGCTGCCCAGGGACAGAAAAAGCCCAGAACATCCTGAAGATTGAATGTGATGAATGTTGCCTGACCCTATCAGCAAGGTACTGTCTCCCTACAGCCATGGCAGAGGGCCTGACATTTTAAAGCTCTATCTCTAGATTAGTCTAACTATCCAAAACTTCAGTGATGTTTTATTCTTTTTTAATTCACTTTCAGTCTGTGCTGTTGTGACAGACAGTGGCTTGATTACACAGTGAAGGTATTCATTATTAATGCAAGCAATTCAACTCATATATGGAGAAGCAATTAGAACTCTTGATAACATCTTAAAGAGGTTATAAAGATGTTATCTTGGAAGGAAATGCAAGGAAGTCTGTTGCTAAGAAGCCTGAGTGCTTTCCATTATCTTTCACACCCTTTCCTTGTGACAATAGGAGTATGCTCTTTCTCATTTTTATCAGTTCACTTGTTGCCTCATGCCACTAGGGCTGCAGAACTGCTAGACAAAATAGTAGTTAGGTAATACCTAAGGCAGAAGGTATAAAAGCATTTAATGATGCTTAAAATTACAAAACCAATATTAAACTTTACTGGAAGCCCCGTGGGTCTTTCTAATAAAAAGGAGAAGCAATTAGAATTCATGTAATGTTAGTACACTAACACTACTGTGAGTCAGGATTTCTGTCATGGTATCACAAGCTAATGTCGGAAAGAGATTGTAGGTCAGTTTCTGATCAGAAAATAGCAATGTGCTGTGTTTTTTTTAGGTTTCTAACCCAAAATTATCCTGCAAATTTACCTAGAGCTACAGCAGAAACATGGCTGTCTTGATTTATGGATGGAGTTTGCTATAAGTGCTAGCAGTGGTGTTAAAATTAAAGTCTTACAAATAGCAAGGTCTTCAGTGCTTCTAAGTACTGACTTTCCCACCATCAGTCTCCAGCTACAGCACATCTGGAAACAGAAAAAACTTCCCTAAATTACACATTGCAGCAGAGAGATGGGGAGAGTGCTTCCTTATACAGAATCAGAATTTGTATTTTTCATTCTTCCCATAGAGGCCTTGCCATTTGCAGGCAGTACTTAGATACCTGCCAAAGCTTTTTTGTCCACTTCCTTTTATAACTAGAAAATGAGAAAATATCTGAGATTTTCTAGAGGTCCGTCCTCATCACAGCCCTCTAAGGATACACCCAGTAATTTTAAATTACCTGCTGCCAACTACAAAAGCAGGATGTGTACAGTCCTCCTGCATTGTTGAGGGGAAATAACTGCTGCATGTCCTCTTTATTCAAGACAACTGGAGTTTGCCTAGTGGGAAGCTTGGGATGTTCTGCTTGTATTGTTATGTTATTTCTTTGCCTTTTGTACTGGCCAATTCTGTGCTTAGTTAGCCTAAACAAAGCACGTGAGGCCACTGCAAGCTGTTTCTTTGATAGGAGACAGGACCAGAGCCTGAGACTAAGGCTGCCCTTCTGATAACAGCCAGACAGAGACACACTCCTATCAAAGTGCTGGGGTAGAGCCCCTTTTCCTTCCTTGTGCTGTTCATTCTGCAGCCAATGTGCCATAAGTAACCTGGGAACAATTTTTCCTCTCCTTTTCTGTACTACCTGGCAGAGCTGATGAGACACTGTTAGAATACCATGCTCTTCTAACCCCACTGCATGACATTCTTGTCCTGCTACGCTCCCCAAAAGGAGCACCAAAGACAGAAAAGTTCTAGGCAGCTTCAAGTCTCTCTGAAGTCTGTATTTTTTTACTACTCACACAGAGCTGCTATAAGTCTCCACTGAAGGTCAATAATTTATTGTAATTGCTAACAATTGCAACCCAAACCTCACAGTACTTCTAAACTTGTATGAGATATGAAAATGCAGTGAGGAAACAAGCCATGAGTGCCAGTAGAATGTGGATGGGCAGAGGTAAGGTCTTTACATCTCCTGCTGAAAATGGCTTGCACACCCAAAGAGCTGTGTTAGTGGCTTTCAGTGAGTTGGTAACAGAGAGGAGCACAGAATCACTATGGAGAAGGCTCATACTGCTGATATATCTTTGTTTGCATTTCAGAAATGTTCTTCTTGGACACAGATGTCCACATAAAGCACCAGAGCACTGTGAGAATGCAGTTTGTGTTACCTCCCTGAAAGGCTAATTCAGAATGACAGTGATAGCAATGCAACAAAATCCCATTCCAGTTCTGTTTCTGTGTTCCAAGGATGCTCTTGGAACAATTTTAACCTTGTTAAAAAGAAACTTCTGAGCCAATAAGCACAACTGGTAGCTCAGCACAAAACCCCCAGCCCCCAAATCACACAAGAATCAAATGTAGCAATAGAGAGACAAGGTCTGAGCATCTCTGAGTCTCAGAAGTTCAGCAAAAATTCTTCTGAGTGTTTGTGCAACCAATGAAAACGCTGATTAAGAGTTTGCCAGTGCCAACTGATATAATTTATCTTACTCATCAGCAGACAGCTGTTATTCCCACATTTAGACACTAATAACCTGTGATTACTGCCTAGAGACATGTAATGGAGTGGAGAAGAGGTTAAAGGAAGGGGCCAGCTAGATACCATCCTTTTGATAACAGATTGTCCCTCTTATCTGTCTTTCCCAAAGTGGCTTTAATTTACGTCACTATATGAGCCTTGATTTCCTTTGGTTTTTTAAAAATCATATCCCAGTTCTCAAGTGAAAATAATTTCAAAGCAAATATTAGCAAGAGAAAAGTTGAGCTCGGGACCTATTTTAGTGCTTTTCAGGCTGCAAACAGAAGTCTGAGAGATACAGACACCAGCCAGCAATGTGTCCTTGTGACCAAGGAGGCTAGTGCTGTCCTGGATTAAAAAGAGTGTGGCAGCAGGTTGAGACCATCTCTAGAGCTTCCTGACAACCCTTTCCATTCTGTGGTTCCTCAGATTTCTTAGAAAGTAATTCTACAGGACTTTGGGTAGTTATTAGTGTGACTTTTGCCAGAGATGTTCTGTAACATGGCCCTTTGTTTTGCAGTAGATTTCTGCTCCAATTTCTACTCCAGGCTTTCAGGCTTTCCTAAGTTTTGTAGAGGCTGGTGTTTTTCAGGCAAGGGCTTATGCTAATGGTGCAGAGGGAATCTGTCAGAGATCATTGATAAAATCTGGCATTTCCTCTCTTTCGTACCTTTTTTTTTTTTTTTTAAGACCACAGAAGACAAATTGTTCTCAGATGTCTTGTTTTGTGGCCTTGCTGGGGATAGTGTGAGGAAATCACAGCTGAGCAGCAGCTGGCAAGGATGCCACAGCTAATTTTTACAACAAAGTCTAGTGGGTAGCTTTAATGTGAGTGGTTGTTATGACTTAAGGAGGGAAGATCTCCCATCACTGATGCTGGGAACAGCTGAAGCTGTGCAGCGTTTCAGATGGAAGGGAAGTGCACAGTTTGAAGTCAGGAAGCCCAGCTGATGTGGTCAGGACAGCTCATGGTTATACCAGTGCAAATGCTTAGGGGCAGTAACAGGCACTAAGAGCCCTACTGCTTTTTTGGGGTAGCTGGGCTGGCAAAGCACACCCAAAGCTCACTGTTTTGTCTTGTGCAAAGGGGGCATCTAGGGGCCAACGTGGAGAACTACTGGCCTCCACATGGACTTGCGACTAGAGGTAATGCAAAACTTCCTATCCAAATCGCTGCCCTGGCCTTTTGCCAGGAGACTGGAGATAGATAGTCTCTGATGGAGCTAGAGGAAAAGGAAAGCATTTGCATCTCTACCATAGGTGACAGAGTTCTGCAAATCATCTAAGCATCCCATTGTACAAATGAGCATGAACACACTTACTCAGGACAGCCCATGGCAACACTACATGGCCCAGAGTGCCTAAAAGCTGGGGCAGGCATGACAAAAAGATAAATTTCATATCATTCTGTGTGCTCTAGGACTCGGCAGCTTATAGCAAAGTTGGAGACTGCATTGAAAATTTTCCTTCTCAGACACAATCCTAACCACAGATCTACACTGAGCATCCTGATGAATATGTCCAACAGTCAGTTTTGTTCCTGGTTAGGAAATTTGCAGTTCAGTGAAGTAGTGTGGAAAAGTGAACATTTATAAAGTGAAGCTTTTTAACTCTGTTCCAGAAACAGCTTGTTTGAGTCCCTACTGTGCCTGGCACTGACAGCTCTCTGGTATTTCATTTCACAGCTCTTGCTCAGAGAGGGATGACTGGTACAGCTGCATCAGCAGGCACATCCCAGATGACTACAAAGCTCACAACACTTCCACTTTCCACAGCAGCGTGGAGGTAAAAGGAGACCTGGCCTTTCAGTGCTTGAAAGTGTATGTGGGAAGGGAGAGAAAGAGAGGAAAAGAGGAGGGTTATAAAATGCAGAGTTTCTCATGGTAAAACATTCTTACCATTTTCATTCAAAAGAATATGCCAGGTTAAAATAATGAAGCTCATCACAGCACATGGGACATGGCTGAAATGTTAATCACACTCTAGTCTGTGGTATTTGCTTAAGTAAGAGTTTCTCTAGATGAAGTGAAAAACGGCCACAAACTCTGTAGATTTTAAGAAAACAAAGCTAATATATCATACACAGAAAAATTCACTACCAGTGAATAGTCTAACTTTACCAGCACAATTTATGTATATTATTGTTATCTTGTTTGTTTCTTTTGTACTACTGTCAGTTAAAAAGCCAAAGAATGAACCCTATCAGAAGTAAAAATTCTATTTTGTTATGTAAAACCTGAGTTTTACTAAATAAGACTAAGTGTGGGAAACAGTGCACCTGTAGGGCTTTGTCCAGCCTGGGCTCCTCACTACAAGAGAAACATGGACGTACTGCAGAGAGTCCAACAGGATGGAGCAGGGCTGACTAAGTGTACTTTGGAAGTGTAGATCTTCCTTAATTTGCTCTTATTTGATTTTAAGCTAAGGGAAAGGCTTGGAATACTCCTGGGTGAGAGGCCTCCTACTTTGGTACCTGTGTCCCATGCCATGATGTGCATGAACTGTGGCAGTGACTTCACTCTCACTTTGAGGAGACACCACTGCCATGCCTGTGGCAAGGTAAGAGCTGAACAAGCTCCTCAGAGAGGATTTATTCACACTTGTAGCAAACTGGCTGCAACTGATGTAACATCCATAAAGTTACAGAAACATCAGAGCTTTGTTATACTGGAGAGTTGCTGCCTTATTTCCTAAAGCCAAGTTTTAGGATCTATAAACTTTGTTTTTCTCCCTTTATTGCTGACTCTAGAGATGTGTTTATGAACATTGACCTGCAGTCCTGTTTTAAACCATGACTGTCTTTCAACCTCAGTGATGAGGGGTTTTTTTTGTATCAATCTATGGGTATTTTTTGCTAGTATGAAAAGGTATTTATCCAGTCTTTTTTCTAATTTCACATCAGACTTTACTTACACAGGGGTAGAGGGAACATGCATGTTGTTATATGTGCAAATACATAAATTTTAATTATATTTATTTGCATCTCTCCTTTCTGGAACAGATTGTATGTCGGAACTGTTCAAGAAACAAGTACCCTATGAAGTACCTCAAAGATCAAGCAGCCAAAGTCTGTGATAGCTGCTATGTGGAACTTAAGAAAAGAGGTGAGTTTCCTTCACTCTTAGCAAGAGTAAGAAACATGTATTCTACCTGTGTAATGGGGAGACTAGGATCTACCTACCACATTGTGTTTTGTTAGAAGGGATTTCCCATATCAAGCACAGGAGGTAAATATTGAGGTCCCAGGAGTGCAGGGCTGTATGGCAGCAAAAACTGTTTCAGCAGTCTAGGTTCTCTAAGGGCTTCTCTAACCTTTTCATTAAAAAATTATTTTCATAAAAGAATAACAATAAGAATTCTGTCCTATGAGCAGCAGCTGAGAACTCTGGGTTTATCTATCTTGGAGAGGAGGCTGAGAGGTAACCTCCTCACTCTGTGCATTGTGGTACCCTCTGGGAAAGGACAGAGGGAAAAGCTGAGCTCTCCTCCCTGGGATCCAGGGGCAGGTCACATTTCATTGGTTCAAAGCTTCATTAGAAAGGATCAGACTTGACATTAGGAAAGAATCAGTTACCCTACTAGGGTAAAACACTAACTCTTGACCCTAGTAGTCATGGTCTGAAATCAGATTTAAATAGTGACATTTAATGGGGAAAAGATAAAACAAAAACTGACTATGAAGGAAGCATTGCATTTCCCTTAGTGGTTTACATCAGTGTGTTGTGTATTTCATGTAACAAGTCTGATATTTACTGATTCATCCATTTTTTTTCCCCCTTCTTTTTCTGAATTTTCTCAATCTTGCAGAGCGGCCCCTAAGCATGAGTTTCCCTCCAACTTCATCCAGGTATTCAAGCAGTGCCTTTTCTGTCTTCCACAATATTCATTATTCATCTTTTAAGAAACAGAAGAAGATCCCTTCAGCTCTTACGGAGGTAGGACCAATCTGCCTGAGAAAGGCAAGGAACTGTAGAGAAATATGTGCCCACACTTCAGTATCTATGTTTATAATTTACTCTATGTGCAGTGCTCAGCCCAGGCCTTGCTTTTATTATACAACTATTTTTTCTGCTTTTCACAATAGTGATCAAAATAAATAATACTCTGAGCTCTGGAGATACCACAGAAGCTTTTTAAGCCCAGTGAGAAAATCAGAGCAGCAGACTTTACTTCGCTCATCAGCTTGTGAAGTCTTAAAAAAACCTAAGAGAACTTCAAGGTATTAGAGAGTACAACAAGGTGCATCATACACAATGAGAAGTATCAACAGAGCATGATGTACTGTTGTCTAGGTACCTTCTTTCCTATTTTGATGAGATACTTTGATCTTACTTTGATTTCAAGAGAAATAAAATACCAGTTACTTAGGGAATACACTCAATTCAGGAGCATGCCAGTTTATCAGGCACTTTTCCTCCAGCTGAAACCAAACTATTTTGAAACAAATTATTCAGGTTTTGATCCCGCAAATGGAGAAAGCTTGGCCCCACTTTTACTTTTTTACAACCATATGAGTTTATCCAGGAACAACATTCCAATCATGTTGATGTAGTGTAGGTAGCTCAGTTAGCCACTCAACTCAAGCACAATAAGGTACTCTTATTTCACTGAAATCAGCAATAATAAAGAGAATAGGGCAAAAACATCTAGCTGAGTGCATTGAAAAGTCGAGTCAGTGGAATTTCCTGAGGTTTACTTGCACTGAGCTGTAACTGAGTGAAAGATAGAAGCAAGTAATGCAAACACATAAATTGGATATGGAAAGAACTGGCACACTAAGTGTTGGCCCTAGTAGGGAAAAAAGTGTTGCCTTTGTGTCCGCGAGGAGGCAGCACATCTGTACCCAAAATGTCTCTGTATAGCATTGCTCTGTACCTGCTTCTAACTTCCTTTTACCTAGGTCCTGGAATGTAGTTGTTCTGCTGCAAAACACTGCAGTATAACTGCTCCATCTTCTCTTGTGGCAGTGCTACAAAAGCTGCATTTGAATCTCTGCCTTCTGTTTCTAAATTAAATCCCACTGCAGTTTAATGCTGCTAACTAACAATGTACCCTGCAGTGTGTGTTTGTGTGCTGTCCCATACACTCAAAATCTGCATCTTGAAGGACTTCAAGCACTTAGGTCTCATAATACTTCTGTCACAGGGCTAACTCTTCCCAGATATATTAATTCAAAAATAGCCATGTGATTAAGCTGATATAAAGTCCTAAATATACCCACATCTTACAAGTGTCCAGTCAGACAGTAATTCCCTTTTGGAAGTATGTGCTTTTGATTTATTTGGGAAAGTAAAACTTCAGAACACAACTGCAAACTGGCTGATTTCAGTAATAACTCAACTGCTTATTTTCCATCAGAAAACTAGTGAGAACTAAGTTTTAACTGAAATATTCAAGCAGAAACCATTAAGAAGGAGAAACCTTACAAACAACAGTAATGCCACTCATATATATTTTTATGGGATATTGTTAATGATCTACTTATGGTTTCACAGATATAGACCTGGTTGTCTGGTTTGATGCACAATCAGGAGGGGAAAAGCCTTTGCTATTATAAATCCTGATTTCTCCTACCCTGCTCCAGGTGGCAGCCTCAGGAGAGGGAGCCTCTATCAGTGGTTACCTCAGCAGATGTAAGGGAGGCAAGAGACACTGGAAGAAGCGCTGGTTTGTTATCAAAGGCAAAGTCCTCTACACCTACTTAGCAAATGAGGTACTGTGCAATTGGACTTGAAGTAGTTTCCATTGTGAATCCCCTTTTGCCATTCCCTACAAGCAGCACGAGTAAATGTGCATCCCCTTCTCCACTCCCTACAAGCAGCATGAGTAAATGTGAATCCCCTTTTCCATTCCCTACAAGCAGCACGAGCAAATGTGCATCCCCTTTTCCACTCCCTACAAGCAGCACGAGTAAATGTGAATCCCCTCTTTCCATTCCTTACAAGCAGCGCGAGTAAATGTGAATCCCCTTTTTCCANGTGAATCCCCTTTTTCCATTCCCTACGAGCAGCACGAGTAAACGTGAATCCCCTTTTTCCATTCCCTACGAGCAGCACGAGTAAATGTGAATCCCCTTTTTCCATTCCCTACGAGCAGCACGAGTAAATGTGAATCCCCTTTTTCCATTCCCTACAAGCAGCGCGAGTAAATGTGAATCCCCTTTTTCCATTCCCTACAAGCAGCACGAGTAAATGTGAGAAGTATGAATGGCAGTTCTCACAACCACTTACCTTCTGAGAACTTCTTGATCTGTTGACCGAGTGTCCCCAGGGAGGTGTCCTTTGCTGAGGGGCCTGGCCACTGTCCTAGCTGTACCTCAACAGCCCTTTTCTCAAACTGCCCTTCACTGATTTCTTGCTGTTGCCCTTAGTCTGCTTTTGCAGCCCTGTCAAAGAGAACCATTATTTGGTTTTCAGAAAGTCCTCAAACCATTACATGCCTTCTCTCAAAATTTTGGTTCTTGTTTGCTTTCAGGACAAAGTTGCCACGGAAAGCTTACCTTTACTGGGATTCACCATCAGCCCAGAAAAGGAGGAAGGAAGTATGGATACAGTTTTCCATCTCTACCACAAGCAGACTCTCTTTTATAGCTTCCGAGCAGAGGATAACAGTTCAGCACAGAGGTATGTGGGTAGACTTCCACACCAGTGCACACTTACAGAAACTTATCTAGGTCTTTTCCCTCTCCTTTATTGCAGAATGCATTCAGAACAGAGGAAACAAACACCTTTCAGGGTGTTGATTAAGCCCAATAGCATGCGACTGGCCTAGGTGACATTAAAAATCTACCCAGTGCTTTTCAGCTCCTTCAGGAGGGAGAAGTTTCTCCTGTGTATAAATAAAGAGGAGGCTGAGTCTCAGGAGTCATGCTTAGAAGTTTGTCTAATGTGATTACTGTACAGAAACTTCTCTGACTTACATGTTCTATGTGTCCATCTATTAGTTCCCTCATCAATAACTGTTTAGGTTTCCCATTCTAGTGCTGCTTCCATATAATAAAACACCCATGAAATTAGTAATAAAAAAGGCCAGCACCTGAAGACACACAGGGAAGTTAATGAATGTTTATGTGAGATTTTTGTTTTAATTTTAAACATTCTTCAGTGCTTTCATCTTTCCTCTTCTAAGACATCACTTGTACTATCTATGAGATTTTACAATTACTGGCAAAGTTTGTAGCAGGATGCAAGATTCCTGGTCCCTAGTTTCTGACTCTAGCCACAAAACTATACTTCCTCATTACAGCTGGGATGGGAAATAAGAATCTTCAGAATTTACATTCTTGAAATACTTTTCTTAAAAGACACCTGTTTTTAAAATGCATATAATTTAATATGTAGCACTCTTTCTTTCCTCTCCTTTTTAGGTGGATTCAAGCCATGGAAGAAGCATCAGTATTGTAGCAGCTATCACTCAATGGACTTGGAATAAATTGTTGGATTTCTATTCATTCCCTTTCTCTATCTTATAAAACTGAAGGGTGTATTTCAGGCAAACTGGCTACATACACTGGATATGAACTCTTCCCA
The DNA here is from genome assembly GCA_013400935.1 of Turnix velox. Classification (NCBI taxonomy): domain Eukaryota; kingdom Metazoa; phylum Chordata; class Aves; order Charadriiformes; family Turnicidae; genus Turnix; species Turnix velox. The sequence goes on along the minus strand of VZTY01030704.1, from coordinate 2,984 downwards.
GATTGCTCTTTTCCCTTTTCTCCTTCTTACACGTGCATTTTTGCTAATGGAAACCTTAAACCAGAGAATATTTATGGTGATCTTTATGTCTGTGCAAGTACAACCCATACTATAAGCTTCTCCTATGATCCCATAGTAAACTAAGTCTAACATTAACACAAGAAGATACATGGAAATATGGACTACAGTAAGTAACAGGCTCAGTTTTACTTACTATAGAGAACTATCAGATTTCATTGGGTTGGTTTGATGTCTACCATGAAGCAAGAAGCAATGTAGTAGTCAAAAATGCTCATTTAAAGCACTTTATTATTTTTATAGAACTACAGCTTGACTTTTTTTCATGTTTTTAAGGAGTTCTGTGGCCTGATCTATTATTCATCCATTAACAAGTGCCAGCATGAAATTATGCCCAATGTATGCTAAATTGCTTCCACAGAAAATGAACAAACAACACAGTCAATTTACCTGGTCTACCAACACTTCACTGGCTGTGATCCATCATTATTAGTTACTTTTAATTTATAAATTTGCAGTGACCATAGTATAATTGTTTTTAAAGCTTTTAATTTCATACCACTGCAGTGCTTTGAAATGCACTCCAACTAGCTCTACAAATACAGACATTGAATAGTATCACTTCTCCCTAAATACTGCATCAAACTCAAACCCAAAGGTTATTTTTAATTTATTGTAAGACTACAGACAGGTTTTGGACACTATTCTACCCAGTAGTAAGATTTTAATCATCTATTTAAATAGGCTAGCTTTATTTCCAAAGCTCCTGTTGTCTCTGCTGTCTTGTTATGAAAAATGTCATCTAAAGTTTTTAATGCATAGAACCAGCACAGTGCTTGAAATCTGCCTGTGGACTGAAATGCACTTGTCTGAGACTGCACTGCAAGAGTGCTCTAGAGCTCCTGTAGCTACATGTAGGTGACATCAGCCCACTGTTGTGCACTACATCTCCAGGGCTGGATTCTCAGCAGCCACATGTCTGTAGGACCTCAAAGATGCTGTGCTGCTTTGTACCAGCTGAGGATATACATCTCTGGAGTTTGGATTGAGGAGTTTTTATTATTTTGGGGATTTGGGAGGGAGCAGGGTGGAGGGTGGGAGGGGCAGTTTCCATTTTTAGTATTTTGTTGGGCTTTTTTTATAAAGAAAGTTGAGAAGTGGTGTTTTTTAATCATTGCAATAAAATGGTTTTGTGTCCTATATTTGTCATAATATTTGACTGAGAAAAAGAACAGCATTTATGATTAAAATATACCTTTGTATCAAATTGCCATGTTCAAGAATTTACTTGTGTTAAAATATATTGGGAATATTACTCTCATTGTTTTTCCCCCTGCTTTTGAGGAGCTTAGTAAACTTTTTTTTTACACTGTAGCAAACTGTTTAAAATTGTCCATACTTTTTAAAGTCTATAATAATGTATACAAATTATAAAGGTAGATCTATTTATCACCTGGAAAAACAAGCTTGAAAAAAAAAAACCAAATACACACAAGTATAGTTATTTTGTGGGGGGTTTGGACAGTTGCATCTGAGAGTTTCAAAAAGTGTAGGTTATCATGTGCAAACAAACTTAAGTAAGAAAGTAAAACTTTTGTATTCCTTAGTTAATGACCATCAGTATTAACCCTATATTTCATTTTAGAGTCATAGGCTAGCTACCACTAGTGTAAATGTTTATCCCTCCCTTAAAAGCATCTTGCACTGACAAAAAAAAAGAAAAAACAAAAACAGAACCTTGAATGCAGAGAACCTTTCACCATGATCCAAAACAAAACTGGGCTACAAAACAGTATTACAAAGATATTAGGTGCTGAAGGTTTAGTGTCTGTCGTATGAAGTTTTCAGTTACAAGTAGGAAATGAATACATGGAAATATTTTGTTGTAAAAAATTAAGATACACTGCTATTAAACATTGTTTTAAGTAATGTGGAAAAAAAATAAAAGAGCAAAACACAACTGCAGTTCTACAGGCTTTTCCTTTGTTATTTTTACCTTCTCAAAGTGCAGCTCTGGGGTTGTAGCTACCACTATCCTGACAAACTTGGGAAGAGCATCCCATCAGATGGTGGAGGCTGCCTGTAACCAGGAGCTCACGCTGGAGATCACACTCCTGACAGGAACCAGGCCCTAATCATGAACAAAGTGGGGGTGAGAAACTAATTAAGTAGAGAAAGAACATTAAAAGATGTGCTTTTTTTTTTTTTCCTGCCAACCCTCTATTTTAAAAATTTGCTTTTAGATGCTGCTCCCGAAGTTATCTTTAATTTATAATAAAGGAAACATGTTCCCATCCTAAAACCTGACTTACAGCTATTGTAAGACTTTTGTGAAATCCTTCAAAGTTATCTATGTTACAAAATTGTATTTACACTTTACTACTGTGTTTCATGAAGTAAAAAAAAGTCTGATTTTGAAGGTATACAGACATCCATATTTGGAGAATCTGAAAAGTCATCAGGTATTTCACATCATGGTAGGGAACAAGCAAAAAAAGCTATTTTTTGAAACATTTGTGTATAGCAATCACACCTGTACATCGTGTGCTTTAGCAGTGTTCACCCCCTTTTCTGACAGAAAGGCCGTAATCCACTGGCAGACCTATTAACTTTTTCATATCCTTGCCAGCAATAGTCTGTTTTAACAAAAATTTAAAAAATCCTAACAAAAACTGAAGCAAAAAAAAAGTGCTGAGTGCGTAATGAAGAGTTCAGACAGCACCTGCAGCTCCGGTCGCTTTCCTCTCAGAGTTCCCGGCTCGACTAACGGGAACCGTGACCACCCCTCCAGCTTCCATCAGTTACCGGAGGCGCTGAGAGGCAGCACCGGCATCACTTGGGCAGCGACAGGGCGGCGGAGCGGCCCTCAGGCGGGCGGCTCAGCACAGGCCGCGCCCCCTCCGGGACAGTCCTGGGCAGCGCCCCGGCTCCGCCAGCCCAAGGCGGGTGCGGCGGAGCTCCCGGTA
>VZTY01030703.1:0-10019 GCA_013400935.1 Turnix velox | reverse complement strand
AAGTGAGAAAAGAAATTCCGGGCGGGAAGACAGAGCATGACCCCTTCGATCCCTCAGCTTTTATATCGAGCATGAGGGCAGATGGGATGGAATACTCCATTGGTACATGTTACATCCATCAATGTAGAACCCTCCCCTTGCGGTTTCTCTTTCCGGTACAGCCGACCACGAGTTCCTTCTTCACTAGTCCTTCGTCACCTCCCCCAGGCTGGCTCCAACGTGGCGAGGTCTGCTGCAGGCTTCGATCACTCTTCTTTGTCTTGTTGATGGCAGTCGTTAACTCCCTAGCCTGGTTCCATCCTCCACGAATTCCTCCGTTTTTCTTTAAAGATTATACAACGGTAAACAATCTTACACACAATAATAACAAGTAAAAATATTAGTACAAACACAAACCAGAAAATTTACCCCATTCTACCTCAAACCAGGACAGATGTATAGTTTACATCATATTACCCCCATATTTCTGGGGGGTGGAAAGGAAAGAAATACAAATAATTAGTTTTTAAAATATGAACCATTACATCCTCCCTGTACAAATCAGCATGTGTAAACTACATACATACTACTTAGCTAATGCAGCTTAGTGTGAAGTCAAAGCAGACACCTAATAATCATATTCCCAACACCAATATTTTTAATTATTTAATTGCAGACAATATGAGTTTGAGTATCCAAATTTGGTTTTTTACAAAACCTTAATCCTTGAGAGGAAAAGGGGTAGTTATTCCCCAACTATACCTAGCTTTAAACTCATTATTACAAGTGTAAAAAAACTGGGATACTTTCCTGTATCAGCTGATTTAATAATGGCACATAACAAACCATCATCTTGTGCTTACAGATTTTTTGTTGGTTCCTGTCACAGTGTTTTCTACTCTGTGGCAATGGCTATGAGGCTCAGCTGATGGATTGAACGCTGCTTTTAAAATATTTTCTTGATCTAGTCAGAATTATACATGAAATGCTGTTTCCGAATGAGAATATTGGGAGGGGAAGTACGTAACTTTTTTTTTTAGAAAACTGGGCAGTAAACCAATTTTTTTGCTCAACATACTTTTTTCCTTTATTCCTTCTCTGTTTTTGTGTTTTATTTCCAGAATTGACAGGTGCTAATTGTTTGTGTAGTGCTATGAAAATGGGTCAAAGAACATTAAATGTTGAGTAGCAAATTGCCTCAAAATTGAGAGAATTACAACAAATTTTATTTGCTTTAATTCCTTTTTAATTACCTTTGAAATGTTATGATTTGCAGAGATCTCTTTAGTTTCTGGATATAACACCTGAAAATTCATATATTGTAGGAGTCACCCACACACCTTTGATAAGTTCTCCTAGTTTACCACTAGGATTCATGTCTAGGAGAGGGAAAACCTTGCAGCTTTGTTTGGAAGCATACTACTTTATTGATTTGTATTTTCAGGTCCCAACATCCTTCTGTTAGTTTTATTTGATTTGCAAATGTGATGCCTAACATTTTATATTATGTATGCCATGGGAGTGCTAGAAAGAAAGTTATTTTGAGGTCTCTGCCTGTCCACTTGTGTTTGAAAAGACAGTATTTAGTTAGGGTCGTTTTCCAGGCTTAACAAACTGTTCATCAGTCAACAATTCCTCCCATAATTACAGTAGTGAGCTTTATTTTTTTATTTTTATTTGATTAATTGCAGTATGCCCTTACATTTTTCTATTAAGTGGCACTAATTACACTGCAACTACGGTTCAAAACCAAGCAAAGTGTATCTGCAATGTCATTTAATGAATGCAGATTTGATTAAAATGTAACTTCAAAGCTGCTTGTAGGACTATAAGGGCCTTGTATTAGTGCCTATTTAAAATTGCTTCTGTGTCTCTTTGAGAATATTTTAGAAAATAATTAAGTTATGTAAGAGGTTTTAGACAATGGGAGAGTAATAAATAAATCTTAAAATTTTTCCATACTGTCAAAAGGTTAAGACTTTACTCTGAATAAATTTTTTAAAAACAATTCTGTTGCTGGTTGATTACTGGACTGTACAGACTTGCAGGAAATATCTGTTTTCAAGAATTTTTGGGGAGAACTAACATTACATTATAGAAAATAATAGATGTGGAAAATTTTTATTTAAGTACTCATCCAATAATCTTTCTTGGACTTTTATAGACTGAAACCAAATTTATTTGCCAAAATACACCAAAGCATTTGAAAGCATATTTTCCAATTAACTTGATTTTGATTCTGAGCAATCATATGTTCACATATCTTTTCTGATAGGTTGTAGTTGTAGGTTCTCAAGAACTGGCTCTTTGGTTAGTCATTTTTTCTCTGAAAAACAGTTTAGATTTTCTTTCATTTAAGTTTCTTGTATTAAGTAACTGGGCTTATTAAAAACATTGAGATATTTTGGGGGCCATTTGTCACTTCATACTTTAACCTCTGTTGTGACACACCATATCCGTATTTTGCCTTTCATTCATAACTTGAGACAGTTTGTAATCCAATATTACATCAATATAACTGACAGCCAGTACTGCTGTTCCTTGCAACATATAACTTACTGCAAAAACAGGCTTTTAAGATAAAAAGTAGCTTTTTTACCACTCTGTATTTCATGAATATTCACTGGATTAAACTTCTCAGTCTCAGTCTAGAGGGATATTTACCCCTCTAAGTAAGTAGGACTGTTCCATTACTATCAGTAGCAGAAAGTATGAGTGAGCAGATACAGTACTGAAGATATTTTTTGTTTTAGCGTGAAAACCGAACTTACTTCTTTCTTTTAAAAGATGCTTTAATGTAACATATTTTCCTTGTTTTTGTTTACAAATGTAAGATATGTTTTTTATTGTAGTCTTTGTATATTTCCTTGGACTATTATTGTGAATTGTACAGAACCTTACTGTGCATTTAATAGTCCCAAATTTTTAAAAATTAAGGTATTTGGTACATTATGCACTGAATGTTAACACTTTATGTAAAACGCTGCTATGATATGTCAGGGAATCTATGATGACTAATTCTTTGCTAATTATCCTCTGCTCTTCCTGACCCAACAGAATAGCATTAACATTGTGTGCATATGCATGCCATATTTGTTCCAGAGAGTGAATCTCTATTGTGGAGACATCAAGTCTGATTCTCCTATTAAATATAAATACTTGCATACTGTTGAATTCTGCAATCAGTTGAGACACTTTAGTTTTGATACTAAATTCAAAATTCAGTGTACTGGACATACCTCCATCTGAAGGTATAATTAAGAAAATTGTATGTATAATCATAAAAAAATGTAAGTTAAGAGCTATTTCTTGCAAACACTATGCAACTCAAAGAGTAGCTTAATGCTCTTGCATTCATTCTGGAGTAATTCCTTCACTGTCTGGATGTGACATAAGTTCCAACCCAAATTTACACGATGGGGTGGAATCCTGCAAGCTAGTGAGCCTCTCAGACCAAGTTTATTTGTTTGATGATGAGGTAGCTCAGCTTCTTACAGGTGATGTTCAACTGTATCCACAGTTCTTTTGTATTGTCTCTTCCACTGTGTAGACATTCTGGTTCTATTATATCTCACAGGCATAGTGGCAAAATCATGTGAGTCATTTGCAATATCTGGAACAAAAGATTTGTGGTATCTTAATTTCCACCCCATAATGTTGATCTTGTTCAGATTGGCTCTGTTTTGGCAGCTGCAGAATAATTTTAAAATAACATAATCTGTTAAAAATCCCTGAAACCAAGCATTACTCCTACCTTCTCTGTGCCTTTACTTCACTGTTAAAATAACAGTGTGGCAGGACTACCCCTCACTCTCTGGTCTCTCATACTAAAAAATGAATGAGTAAGAGTCTTGATTACCTTACAGATAAATGTCGTTAACTGTTATATTAATTAAAATGAGTGGTTTTGAAGTTATTCTGAACTATTTATATGTAATTTAGTTCGTATCAGCAGCTAATTTTTATTTAATGAAAACTAATGGGTTTTATGTAAATGGAGCATGTGGCAGTCTATTTAAAAAACAAATTATCTGTAGTTTCATTTCAGTTACTTTAATTAAATTTAGAGTGTGCGTGCAATGGGGAGGGATAAAAGATGTGTTATATATGTAGTGTTGATGATTAAAACAAATTAAATATATAAAATAAGAAACAAGCAGAAACACTGACTCATTTTCTGAAATTTGCATCTCTAAAAGAGTAGACAGAAGAACAGTCAAGGTCATGTACCTAGTAATTTTTGAACAGAATACAAATAATTCTATGTGTTTTTTATGACAGTACCGTGAAGACTAAATAGTTCACACTTATAAAATATTTTGAAAATTATTAAAAAATTACCTTCTGAATGTACCTTAATATTGCAGTATGGAAATTGGCAATTTAGTCATAGTTTTGTGTTGCAGCCAATTTTGACCAATCTGACAGATTCTACAGGAGAAATCCAGTAATGAATGAAATTCCTTTAGCTTCATTGTTCCAAGGCCTTGGCAGGACATACCCTCATTTTCTGCTGTTTGTAGTAACTGTCCGCCATGGAAAAAATGCACAAAAGTCAGAATATCTCTTCTGGAGCTTACCACTGATGTTCATCAGTTATGGTATAGCCCCACCAGATTGGATACATGTCAGTCAGCTTCTAAACTTAGTCAATGTTTTAGTGTCATCAGAAACCAAAGTACCAAATCAAAACAATCATTTGCTAATGTTAATTCTAGCTCCACTGGCTGTCTGAGAGTTTCTCTGATTTCAAAACCACTGTATGGGCTTTCACTTCTCCCCCGCTCCTATTGCAAATTCAGAAATTGGTTAATTGAAAGGGAAGTCCATGCTTGAAGTTTAAGTACTCTGACTCTCCTAGAAACTAGACAATCAAATGGAATCTCTGCAGGTGTGCACAGGAATGCATCCAGACAGGTTTTGAATGTCTCCTAGAAAGGAGACTCGACAACCTCTTTCGGCAGCCCATTCCAGTGTTCTGTCACCCTTACTGTGAAAAAGTACTGTGCTCCTTAACATTTAGGCATTTTAAAATATATATTAAACTATTTTCCTCAGAAAGCCATGACTAAGAATGTGACTTTTACTTGGACTTTTCGTGTATGTTTGGCCTAGTGAAATCATACGGCATTTCCATCTGTTTGTTTTGCTCATATATTTAAAACATCTAAATTTGTGTTTCAAATATTTTAAACATATGTTTATAGTTTTTCCAGTTCTTTTTTCTTTTTTCTATTTTTTTACTCTGTTAGTTTCAAGAAAGACCTTCACATATGCTTTTATGTCTTTACTGCCTCGTATAATATGTAAGAAGGAACTGCTTTGCAAGTGTTTTCTACAGCCTTCATGCTTTACATATTTTAACAGTCCTCATTTTGGATATGGGGAAAAACTGCTTTTAACCAGTGAGAGATGTTTAAGAAGCTCAGAAGCTTTCTTTAGTCTCTTATATTAGGTAGTATAGAAGAACTTTTACTATAAGTAACAGCCATTCTGCCTCTCTGGAATCATGTCTATTAGACATGTCTATCTGAAAATAAGCTGAAATATTTTAGAATGCTGTTTTCAGTAAATCATATGTATCAGAATCATAGAATCATTTGGCTTGAAAGATAATCTTAAATTAATAGAGCCCAACTGTTAACCTAACACTGTAAAAGACCTGATAGGGATACAGAGGAAAGTTCTGTCTCAGAGGCACAAAAGGATCCTGGGACAGAAATTATCTGGGATCATTAGAGGAGCTTTAATCTTGACTTGAAGGGGGATGTGGTTGCAGCTGGACTTCCACCATCAGTGCTTTGGGATGTCAGAAGTCAAGGTAAATGAAGATTGTGCCTGAGTTGATGAGGACAGGGTTAGAGACCATTCATTCAATATGGACATCAACATTTTATGATTTTTTTGTGGCCTTTGCTGCCTTAGGATTAACAGCTGAAATTTAAATTGATAATTCTTCTGCATATGTATTACGACATGTATCTACATTTTTTCTGCAGTGGGATATTAAATACGTTACTGGTATCCCACATTCCCCCACAGGTCAAGCCATTGTAGAACATGCTCATGGCACTCAAAACATCACTAGATAAAATGAAAAGGGAAATGCAATGGGCCTTGACACACAGACAAGCAGCAAAGGCAGTGTATGTCCTAAATTTCCTGAATCACAGAAATGGAAGAGAAGAACCACCAATGGTAAGTCATTTCATGTCTATTTTGACAAAAAATATAGACATGACTAGACAGAAATTAAAAGTCATTATTAAAAATTTCAGTTTCTCAATAGTGAGATGGCTCTTTTCTTCTAACCTGGGGAAGAGTTTGCTTGCGTTTCTCAACATTCAGGCCCACAATCAATACCTTTAAGATGGATCTGACCAGCCTTATCTTCCTCACCATGGTCACAGGAGCAGTGTAGCCTCCCATATAGGCCAATGAAAATGTGTGGATCACCCTGGTCAAAGTGACTTAAACTTAAAAAGAGCTAACTAAACATTACCAGCGAAATAGAAGTGTGCATGCTTTTGGTAAAGGCTGAGATGATAATGTCATCTTCTGGAACAGAGCCGAGAGATTCTTTGCATCACTTCTCATTCACAGGGTAGTTGTAGCTAACATGTTCACAATTTTCTAATAAATTTGTGTGCTGGCTGGCAAAGCAGACCAATGCCACCTCTAGCTTACTGTCTGGTGTTGATTCTGTTAGAGGCTAGGCCTACGGCTAAGGCTGTTGCTTTCATTTGTATTTTTAAGAATTTCTCTCTGTGTACCTTGTTTTCTAGGAATAATGCAATTGTTTATTGATCAGTTAATGAAAAATATTCTTTAACTAAACATAGAAGGGGAAGATGTGGTGTTAACTGTAGCTCAAGGGATGTAGGTTTTTGGGAGGTAAAAGAGGGGTTTGCCCAGGAACTCTGAGAGAAACAAAAGATGGCTGAATGGGAGATTATTTGTGGTAACAATGATGTCTACAAGGGTACTTCCTAACTGTAGTGACTGTGATCTGGAAATTTAACAACATATAAGTGTAAGATATTTGAGGGGAAATTATACAATAAACACTAACGCATGACTCATAGCAGTTCTCAGCCTATCCATAAGTAACAGAGACCATGCATTTTTATGGTTCAAAACTTGGAAGGAAGAAATGGTCTCATACTTACTGCAGGATCAGTGATGTTGCCCTGTCACGCATGTGGAGCACCAACTGGGACCATTCAGCTGAGTAACATCAGCTATAATCTTGTAGGATTCCCCTTAGCCTTTTGTAGATTTGCACATTACCTGCTTTTATCAGTAACATAGAGTAGAAAGGCATAAAATAGATAAAGAAAAATGTTTTGAAATATTAGATGAAAGATTCTAAGCCATGCAATACACAGGGCATTAGACATATTTGCCCTTATTCTGACACAAATGGAGAATGCTATCTCAGGTATCAGAAACAGCCCAAACTTCTAGACACAGAATGCTACCTTGGATGATGTCTCAAGTCCGTTTCATACACTTTATGAATCATCTGCATAAGCTATACACATTACAGAGCAATTCAGACACACAGCCTCAAAAGTCAAGCCTGGACTCTCAGCAATGAACAGAATTTCTCAGAGTAAACATGCATACAGAAATAGAAGTCTTGAAGTTAAGAAAGGTTTAATCACAGCCATGGAGCTCCGACATCCATGAAGATCAATATCATAGAACAATACAAACAGAAATTTACAAAGGCCATGAAATTTACCAAAAAATGTTCTCTAAGGCACTGCCTTTTCCCACTTAAGACTGCTTAGTCAAACACCTCTGACTACAAGCATCAATCAAGGATAGATGTTTTAATATTGACTGATAGGATAAACAAAAATATTTCAGATTGTGGATCAATGATCAGTGTAGCACATACCATATACTGAAGGATGAGTTGCCTTATCATTGCAAAACCTACTTCTTACCACTGCCCCAGCTGCACCTCTTTTGAAAAATCTTATGATAAGATTGAGAAATTCTGACGCCGGAGAACAAACTTTTGCAAGGCCTTTTTTAAGAACTACTACTGTGATATTGTCCTGGTTTGAGGTAGAATGGGGTAAATTTTCTGGTTTGTGTTTGTACTAATATTTTTACTTGTTATTATTGTGTGTAAGATTGTTTACCGTTGTATAATCTTTAAAGAAAAACGGAGGAATTCGTGGAGGATGGGCATCGGCTAGGTAGTTAATGACGGCCATCAACAAGACAAAGAAGAGTGATCGACGCCTCAGGCAGCCCTCGCCAGGCTGGAGCCAGCCTGGAGGAGCTGCCGAAGGACTAGTGAAGAAGGAACTCGTGGTCGATTGTACCGGAAAGAGAAACCGCAAGGGGAGGGTTCTACATTGATGGATGTAACATGTAACCAATGGAGTATTCCATCCCATATGCCCATGCTCTCAATATAAAAGAAGGGATCGAAGGCTCTTTTGCTCTCTTTCTCCTCGGCTCTTCCCTCGTCGGTCGTTCCCCTCCCCGGCGCTGCGCTCTTCAGACCACAGGCCTCTCCTCGGCCTGACCACATGGAAACGCGATCATCATCCCAGGAGCTGGACTATCCTCGGCCTGCTCACGTGGGGTCGTGATCATCATCCCGGGAGCTGGATTCGGTCTTGTAAATATTGTACACCTTTTTATCTTTTCCTTTTGATTTTGTTTATTGTTTCATTATCTATGAAAGTAGTTCAGAATTCTTCTGAACTCGTAAATCTCCTCCTTCCTTCCTCTCCTCTCGTGAAGCTTTTAGTCTTCGACCATCTGTCTCTGGGGGGCTAATTTATTAATTTTAGCCCAAAACCAGGACAGATATCAATAGATTTCTTTGTGTCGATATTACTGACAGTTAACATTAATTTGAGACAGTCAAAGACCATGATTTTGAATATTGTTTTTTCAATTGTTGTTTTCAAAGTCTCATTATCACCACCATTAAGGGTTACTTTTACTTCAAACTCAAAGACATTTTGGGTTATGTTATTCACATTTTAGTAAAAAGAGTGACTCTAATCAACTGTAACGAACTGTCCTCACGGCTTAGAATTTTCATTATTAAAATCAGCAATAACATAATCATAAGGATTGGGGTTGGAAAAGTGTGGGCACTCAAACAGTAGCCCCGTGCAGAGATGTGGGTTTCCAGACCACTGGATGCATTGAGTGCCTGAGGCACTAGCAATGGACAGGATCTGAGACAGCACCTGCATCAGATGTGAACAGGTGAACGACCTGCTCAGCCTTGTGGCTGAGCTAAAGGATGAATTGGAGAGGCTGCAGAGCAACAGGAAAAGAACAAGGAAGATTAGAGCGAGGGCTCACTTCTCTAGGGAAAAAAACCAGGAATAGGACCAGCATAAATCGGACAATCACTTCTCTTCCCACAAATCAGAGGAAGGTGAACACAAAGGTTGTGGGGAATGGAGACAGATCCCAACCCAAAGAAGTAGTAAAATCCCTTCTCGACCCCTACCACCTCTCATAGTGCCTCTGCATAAAAGATATGGGGTCCTAAACGAGGAACTGCATGTTGTAGTGGAGCACAAGAGACCTACTCCAGAGGACTTGACAAGAGGAGACTGGCCCTCTGGGAATACTGGCACCACTTGCACAAGGAAGAAGACAAGGACCTTAGTTGTAGGGGACTCAGTTCTGAAGGGAACTGAGGCACCAATATGCAGAGTTGACCCTCAACACAGGGAAGTCTGCTGTCTGCCTGGAGCCCATATCAGGGATACCATCAAGATACTCCTGAGACTGGTGAAGCCAACAGACTACTACCCACTGCTTGTCTTCCAGGCAAGTGGGGAGGAAGTTGTGTCCCATTGTGAAAAAGGGACGAAGAAAGACTTTAAGACCTTGGGACGGTTCGTGAAGGGGTATGGAGCCCAGGTGATTTTCTATTCCCTACTACCATCTCCAAGAAAAGACAGGGAATACAATGCCAAGATTCAGTCTAGGAATACCTGGCTTTGGGACTGGTGCTACAGGCACAGCTTTGGGTTCTTTGATACTGG
>VZTY01030699.1:1770-12133 GCA_013400935.1 Turnix velox | reverse complement strand
AGGACAGAGTGACTTTCCTTCGTAGAGGACTCGCCACTCAATCCTACACTTTCCAGGTAAGGATTGCCAAGGTAGGTGGATGTGTCTCTGCCTTTATGTTCTGAATGCTGCTGGTGAGAGGAGGTGTGCAGGCAGAAATGCAATCCCTCTTCCAAAAATATTCCAAAAATGAGGAGTATTTAGTTGTATTTGTGTGGGGGTTAGCTGTCTGGGTGGACACTAATGACTCCAACCAGGTGCATCAGGATCAAGAGAGTGCCCAGAGCCTCCTGGCTGTGGCTGTAAAACAAGTAAAACAAGTCCTGGTGTTGGGGTATTTTTGCTTGGTTTTGCTGCTAATTGGAGGGAGATGTGAGTGGTCTAATTGCTTTGTTTTAAAAGCAACTTTCAGACAAAATGATAGACAAGATGAGATGCTCCAAGCCAAGAAGACTGCTCCTAACCTAGGAAGCAAAGCTAGAGACAGCTTTAAAGGTATGAATGGAATTGCCCAAGGAGTCTGCCAAGGAGCCAGATGCTGTAAATAAACTAATAACTTCCACGGCTTGGCATCTGCCTGCCATCCGGGGGGAGGAGGAACTGCATGGGGAGCTGCTGAGCAGTTGCTCCAGCTGCAAAGGGGGTACCTTTGCTATTTTTATATGAGAGAGAGCAAACCTGTCAGGAGAGTGATGGTCTGTGCATCTCTCTTCTGGGCTCTTTGACCTTATTCTGCATATTTGGTGTCATGGTTCTGTGGCTGTTTATCAGCTGGAAAAATGTGAGTGCTGCAGCAGGTTAAGCAGGTGTTGGTAAAAGAGGAAGATGTGTCTGGGCTGAATTCTGAACCTTTTGGGACCCATTTTTGCCCAGAATCCTACAGAGGAGTCTGTTTCCCATCCATGGCCAAGCTCAGTTGATTTTTAAAAGGAATGGCTACGTGTGACTAGCCTGAGGTCAAATCCTGCTTGGCAGTGCTCTGGATTTGAAAACCAAACTGGAAAATTCCTCTTATTTTGCTCCCCAAATTATTTTTTTTCAATGAATCATTGCAGTCCTTGCAAAAGTAAACAGCTGGGTTTGACATAATCAGTGCACCCACTATGTAAATGATAGCTATTGTTTAGAACCTCTGCAACACTGCATGTTATTCAGGCTGCATCTGAAGGAAAAAACAAAAAGATTTCAAGGGAGGGGAAGCAGAATATCAGCTGGAGATCTCCTCCTGCATTTAGGACATATGGATAATGCAGCAGTGCTTGAAGCAGCTACACCTTCTCCCTTCTGCTAATGCTTGAACAAAAGACATTGGAAAAAAAAAAAAGGGGGGGATAACAGGTGTGTGTGTGGGGCGTCTTCAGCAAACCATGTCCCCAACACTGCCCTCTCTGTATCAACCTTGTGCCTTTCACAGCTGGGGAAATCAAGGCAGGAGGAGGAATTGGAGGTAACAGGGGAAGTTCATGCCATTTCAGTCAAGGACAGTGAAGGCTGTGCTCTTTTTCAGGACCCAGAAAGAAAGGAAGAGCTTAGTCTTGTTTGTTTGTTTGGGGTTTTTTAACCTTTTTAGTAGCCTTTTGTTTTCTGCTGGTGTTTGGCTTTAATTGGAGGAGAAGAGGTTGTTCAATGTGCTCCTTGGGTGCACAAGAATGAGGTGGAGGTGATGGAGGGCTTGGATCTGGAGAGCATCTCCAGCATCCTGAGGATTGTGGCAGGTAGCAGGGCAACCTGCTGCATCTGCATTATAATAAGGAGTTTTATCTGTTTTGTCTGAAAATAACAAAGTGTTTTTTGTAAGGAAAGGCAGGAGGAGGTCTGTGTTGCAGCAGCTTGTGGATGTGGTGATGTACAAGTCAAGTAGCCACATCATGTTGGCTGCAGAATGACTCTGCTTATTAATATAATAAAGCAGAGGAATACAGTGGCATGACAAGCTCTGCAGCAAGAATCTGGGGGTTATTTTAAGCAAGGCAGCATTAAATCTTTGTCTCCTGGAAATTGCACCCTGGAGGTACAAGCTGTAGGACAGGAGGGCAGAAATATTTAACGAGGGTTTGCAGGAGGTTTTTATGTGTATCATAGTCTCTAGAACAGTGCTTTGCTGGCTGAGGTTTTTATGTCTTGCTCATCATTATAGTTCCTCAGACATGTTAAGGAGCACAGCTCTCTTTTCTATTTCCATCCCCCTTCTTTTTGTAGTTTTAATGTGACTTTTTTTTTTTTTCCTGCTGTAGCACTGATACAAGACCTTTTCTTCAGAGGTACTGTAGGAAAACATACTGCCATCTATTGCTTTGGAAGCTGGGAAGTGTGTATATTCTATATATACACATACTACAGGGAGATACATCTGTGGATATATAGTTTTTTTTTCTCTACCTTAGTTAAAACAGGCTTTTCTGATTATATGTTAAATGATGGAACATCAAATCTGTTCTGGGGTCCCTTGATGGGCTCACAGACCTGATTTACTGTGCTTAAAGGGCAGTAGCACTCCTCTAGCACACCCAGCACACCAGCACTTTGGGTCATGGGTAGGTTTTTACCCTGAGGTGGTGTTGATGCCAGCAGCCTAGCTGCCTCCCCCAGAGCATGGGCAAGTTCTGAGCCCACAGAGAACTTTGTGTCTCCAGGTGGCCTCATCACTGGGGCTGCCTCTGCTTTCCCCTGGCAGGTCCCTTGGAGAGAACAAGGTGATGGGAGTCCTTGCAAGTTCATTTGAAGTGTTTTCTGTTGTCCATGTGCCAGATGCTGAGTGCACTGAGCTGGTTTGTGCTGCTTCATTCCCCAGTGGAGCTGCAGCAGGGGCTGTGATGATCTGGCCTGTGCCAGCCTCTGGGAAAAATGTGCCTGAAACCTTCCTGCATCTCCTGGTTGTTGGCTGGAAGGGAAGCAGCTTGCTTGCTTTTTCTCATCATGGAAAGAGTTCAGTACATCATCTGAAATAACTTTTTTGCCTTGACAGGGAGCTTCCTTGAGGCTGTAATTGACTCTTTCTGTCTTTCAAGCAATGGCATTTTATCCAGGAGAGTGGCCAGTTGATATTTTCATCACAGTAGAATTCTGCCTTGCATTAGAAGGAGGAGGCTCTGGATCCCTCTTGTTTCTTTTCCCTTTGCCTTTTCCCTCTGATTTTACTTTGTCCCCTCTCTGCCATCCTGTTCAGTCTCTCCAATTCATAGAAACACTCCCATTAGATGGGCATTTCTTTAGTTTCATTGAAACAGGATCAGCAGGACCAACAATCTGGAATCTTCACCTGCATCTGAAATCTCTTTGTAAGTGACCTTGAAAGGAGAGCATAATTATTATGGTGGATTTTTTTTCTTTTCAATGTGTATGTGAGCTAACACTGAAGGTATATTGAAAGTGAAGAAAATGCTGGATACTGGTGAGAATTCTGAAGAGGCCAGGATAGAAGAACTTCCAGAGAAGAAACAAACTGTTCTTTGTTCTTAGTTTTTCATGCCAATTTAATGTATTCATGGAAATTGCCTCAATTTAACTTCAGGGGAGAAGAAAAACTACAGGGTTGGAGTACTGAAAGGCTGAATGCTATTTTAATAACTTTGCTGTGCTGAAGATTTTTCACCCAGAGGATTTTTTATGGTACTTTCTACCTGTGCTTTTCCACACCTCGTTCTTTTTAAAAAGCACTTTGGTGTCTCTTTCCTGCAGGATGCATCTCAGTTATCCCTCTCTCACAGGTAGAGGGAAGTGTCTGAGGTGTGCAATGATTCTGATCTCTGCCAGAAGCAGAGATGAACCTTCAGCTCCTGCAGTCCATATGGTACAACACTGCACACCATGTCTGCAGTGTGTGGCTGGAGCAGGAGGTGCAGAGCTCAGCCCCGCATCCTGCTCCACTCAGCCTTCTCTCATGTTCCCACCTTCTATGTGACAAGCAATGAAAGCAGAGGAGATGAATTTGGATTATGAAATATAGCTCAAGGCATGGATTTGTCTACTTGTCTGGCCTCTCTTGCCACTTAAATAATCTGGGGTTGAGGATCTCCATCTCCCTACTTTTCCCCTTCATTTCTTCATTTCTTCATGGTTAATCTACCCAGATTCAGGTGAGATTTAAGGTTTTGCCTGGTAGAACTGGCAAATTCTGCTCAGGTCATTGGAGTACATAAAAATACAGCAGGAAGAGTCTGCTGGTGCTACTTTGCTTTTCTATTGCTTGGCAAGGCTGTTAGAGGCAGCCAGCCCAGTGCTAGGCTCTGCTCTGCCTCCAAGATTATCTTTCTAGGACCCACAGGGGTGGGACATCAGTTTGCATCTGAAGCAATTATGAATTTACTCTGAGATATCTTGCTGGAGCAGCACCTCCAGCAGCTGCAGCATGTGAAGGTCTGGGACTGCTTGGGCATAAGCCACTTGTGTTTTCCAGGAGGTTTTGAAGCTTGGAAAGCAGAATTTCCCACATAGCATTTGAAAGAACTTGAGGCAAATTGGAGCAAGGCTGTTTGACTTCTGCTTAAGAAATGGCTTTGAGGAGTTTTATTTTGCAACTCATACTGTGTCTCATGTATACAAGCTGGAAGTTTGTCTGTTATATTATCTGTAAATTTAAAAAATAAAAATCTGTTCAGGAAGAATAATAAACTGTCAAATTTTTATTGCTTCCTCTGCACACATGTGACCTTGTTGGGGGTGGTGATGATACTGTTAGGCACAGGGATCCTGCCTTGTGCTTGTGCTGGAAGTGGGCTGTAGATTCTGAAGTCTTACAACCCAAAGACATTTCTTTTTCATTTTTGCAAATGTTTCTGATCCTGCATCAATCCTGTCGTTGAGGTTTAGCAGCAGCCAGCATTATCACATCCTTTCATTTAAGGGAAAATCAGGGTGGCTGTGCCATATCTCTGAGAGCTGTGAAAGCCTCCTTTGCAACACTGCAAACAAATGGAGATTGACAGTTATTAGTTTATGATCTAACTGCTCTGACAGTGTTTGATGCTGAGGGATTTTCGGTCACTGACTGTGGGGCATCTCTCAAACATGCTTGAGAGGGATGCTGAATCCATCACACTGCTGCTGACTATTTACAGGGCCCCCACTGGGGATCCCCACATCCTGGGGGGCTGAAGGCACCAGTGCTGAGCAGGTTGGGCAACTCAGGGACCAGGAACTTGCTGTTTGCAGCAGATGCTGAAGATGAGTCTGAGAAACTGTTTTTTTAACCCATGAGCTTGTTGGGGGGTACTTAGGAAAAGACAGAAACTGAAGGAGTAAATCACACACATTACAGAGCACTTTTTGCAAGAATCAGCAGGAATTTAGCACCTGGTACATGTGCAATAAATCTAAATTATGGAAGATTTATTGAAGGGCTTCATGTGTAAAGGAACCAAAAAATAACCAACCTGTTCACTTGCTGTGTCCCATTTGAGGGGGGACTGGGCAACCTGATGTAGTGGGAGGTGTCCCTGCCTTTGGCAGAGGGGTTGGAACTTGATGATCTTTAAGGTCCCTTCAACCTGAACTACTCTGTGATTCTATGAGAGGTGGTTGCTGCAGGTCCTACAGCTCATTTTATCCAAGTCCAAACAGCATCCCTTCAGGAGTGAGGGTTCAGGCAGGGTGTGTGCCTCTGCCCTGTTCAGAGCCCCAATCCACAGCTCAGAAAAATGCTCTAAATCCCTGCCCATCTTGTCCAGCACATGGTATTGTAGCCCTTAAATGTGATGGTTTTAATTTTTCACAGCTCTCTGGTGCTGTCAACCTCTCCTGAGTGGAAACCATGGCAAAACTTTGTGGTTGCAGGGAGAAGTTTACTCTCTTCTCATATTTTGGAGCAGAAAAAGCCAACTTCGTTATTGATTACAAGTGATTGTATGTGCCCAAGCTCTCTTTTGGGTATCCTTGTGAGGACAGCAAGCTTTGTGGTGAAGGATGCCAGCAGTGAAAGTGAGATATCACCTCGATCGACCAATCTGCCTGTTTCCTCTCATGCTACAGAGAATGGGGAGTTAATTTTTTGTAAACTACATAAAAAAAAAGTGCAGCACTTCTTGTTTTCCATGCAGTCACAGCTCCTGCTTCTCCTCATCAGTGTTTTGATTGCTGCTGAAATCCATCTCCCCCCTGACTGTTGGCAGCAGGATGAGGGTGTCCGAGCTCTATTGCTAAGCAACACTGTGAGAGCTGTTTGCCCCACTGCTGTCATTACCACACATCCATTTTGCATCGTTGTCTGCCTCCGTGCAGGGCAGGCTGGGTTTTGACCCTGCAGCCCCATCGATCCCATTGATTAGAGGAGATGACTTGGAATCCGAAAGTGAAGCAGCAAATGGCAGCGCCTGTTGCTGGCAGGAGGCTGTCAGCACAGGAATGCTGCTCGCAGGGAATTGATGCTCATGGCTATTGATTGGCAACCACTTTGCATTACATTGAATGTCAGTCTAGTTAGTTCATAAATTTATGGATGTCAGTCTGCATTTGGCAGAAAGTTTCCTGCTTTCTGTGTCATTTTGTCTGGAAAGTTGGACAGAAATGGCAATGTGATGTGAGAATAAAATACTCCTTACATCATTTGCATTTACTCGACATCTCAGAGCAGTGCTCAGCATACCTCTGCTTTCCAGCTCGACTTTTTATCATGGCTTGAAGCCCAGAGAGACTTCTTACATGTCAATATAATGATATTGGCACAATATTGGTGAAATATTGGGATTTGGAGATGGTTGTCAGATAACTTTCATTTTCCATGCCCAAGTGCATAGTAAACACAGGATGCTTATTTAGTACTCTGGGAGCTTATTAAAGTCTTTGCAATGTATGCTGGCTAATTGAAAACTAATGTTGCCTTCTCTTTAATAGCATGATCTTTAATAGTCATGGTGCAGTGTGACCAAGTGCTCATTTTAGTGATCTTCAGAGACATTTGAAGTATGTGGCTTCCTAGATGTGGGCTGTCTTACAGCATGGGGATCTCTCTCTCTGTACAATGTGCTGTTGCAGTGTTTGGAGTAGAGTCTGGAGTGAGCAGGGTTTGCCCTTCTGGGTTGGAAGGGACCTTAAAGATCATCAAGTTCCAACCCCCCTGCCATAGGCAGGGACACCTCCCACCACACCAGGTTGCTCAGTGCCTCATCCAGCCTGGTCTTAAACATCTCCAGGGATTGAGGGGGCATCCACAGCCTCTCTGGACAACCTCTTCTACTATCTCACTCCCCTCCCGATAAAGAATTTCTTTCTTATATCCAGCCTGAATCCCCCCCCTTCCAATTTACATTGATTATTACTAGTCCTCCCATCACATATCTTATCAAGAAGTCTTTCTGTAGCAGGGGGGTTGGAACTCCTTAAGGTCCCTTCCAACCTGAACTATTCTATGATTTAATGATTCTAGCTGCCTGCTGGGTAGCATTTGACAGGGAGTCAAAGGAGAGAGATGCCTTTTGCATGTTGAATTTGTGCTGGTGACACTGAGGAAGGATGGGCTGAGGCTTGTCTAGCAGTTTGTCAGCTGAAATGACTGATCTGTTGAATCACTGCAGTGGAGTTGGAAACTTTGGAAGTAATTTGTCCTGCTTTGACAAAATGTCTGTGCACAAAGGAGTGGATCCTTGTTCTTGGCAAGTGGTGATGTGGTGTGGTGTGGGCATAGCCATGGGCTTGGTCTCCAACTGGATGGGGTTTTCTGTCCCATGTGTGCTGATACCCAACCTTTGAAATAATCATCAGCCTGTACACTTAGCTTCATGGGAATGTTTGTGAGGTGGGGATGGGACTGTCAGGCTCCATGTGGCACTGTGGGAAGTGGAGCTACCCCACTGCTCTGCAAGGCACAGCTGTTTGGCTTTTAGAGGAAGAAAAAACACCCCTGAAGAATGGGACATAATGAAGAGAATTGGAAGCACATTTATCCTTCTGAAAAGTGAGTCTAAATATAGTGCTGTAGGCTTCAGTATCTGTCTCTCCAAGACATTCAGATCAAATGTACTCCTTTTGAGGGTTTCTTTTTTTCCTCCTTCTACTTTCTGTCCAATGGGGCCTCAGCTGGGAATTTGAATCATTCCATTTAAACTGAGTGCCCAGTGGGGCACCTCAGGAATCACTTCCAGTTCCAGTGGGATGAGGATGTGTGTAATTATGTTGATGTTTGGCATGGCAGGGCAAAGCCCACCTCACCACCAGCTGTAGAAATAATAATAATAATATATAATAATAATAATAGTAGCAATACAAGGGCTGCTGTGAAAGCTAAAGGAACCTGACTCAATACAGGCAGGTAAGAGAGAGGTCTGGGGAGAGATTGTCCTCCCCTGGCATATCTTTTTTCCAGATGAGCTGGGGCCATGATCAAGCAGCAAGTTTTTCTGCAAGACAAGTTTACCCAGGTATATCCTCATCCTGTATAAAAATGGACATTCATCCCTAAGCATGCACATCTGTTTGCAGAGCAGTTAAGAAATAAAAGCTGTCAGCACCTGGGGCTGAGAGTCCATCTGGCCCTCAGAAAAAGCTCAATTTTCCCCTTGCTGATGGGGGTGAGGTGGATAAATGTGATTGGCAAAGCAGCAGCAGAAGTGCCTGGGCTCATTTCTGTTTGCATTCTGCCACTAGAGACTTCTTTTTAAGATTTTTCTAGGCTCCTAAATTGTCATCTTGTCATAAAAAGGGAAATAAATCCTTTTGTTTGCCCTGTGCAGCCATTCTCCCCAGATCTATACCAATATTAGAGAATTCTCTGCCTGTAGTGGGGAAGCTTGAAAACCACCTTAATCTGTGCCTTGTCCTGCATCCTTTTGAAAAGACATATGGAATATTTGTCTGTTTCTTCATTAAACAAAACAAACAGAGAAAAAAAAATCCTTGAAGTGTGTTATTTTCTGAGAGTGACATATGCTGTTGACTCACACAAAAACGTCTCCTCTGGAGAGTCTCTCATGTAAGAAAACTAGAAGCACTTTGTCTTCAGTCACTAATGAGAAGGTTTTTCTTTAATCAGTGCTATTAAAAACTGATCTTAATCTCAAAAAATGCAAAATATGTCTAATAACACAAATACAGTATTTTAATATGAATACCAAGTAGATTATTAGAAAGGAATGAAAATATAACCTGAGGAAATGCATTCTTTTTCTGGTGATGTTTTCCCCCTTGCTGCTGTTCATTACTGTCTGTGTTACCTTGGTGGAAGTTTCTGATTTGTTTCTAGATGATAACATCAGCACACTGATATGAAGCATGTGTGCCACATAGAAATATACATAGTACACACAAAGGAAATGAAGGGTAATTTATTTTGTTTTCCTTTTTGTTTTTCCTTTCAGTGTTCTTGAGGCCATAAAGTCATTAGAATTAATTTGCTGAATTTCCATATCTTATCTTGTCTTAATTTGTTTCCATGCTCTTGCATGAGCATGGTGTTTATATACACACTGCTCCTTTGAGGACNGCTCTTGCATGAGCATGGTGTTTATATATATATATACTGCTCTTTTGAGTATTCCATCCTGTCTCAGGGTGGTAACAGTTGTGATCTCAGCTCTTGATACACAAACTGTGTTTTCCCTTTTGTTTCAGCTGAGAATTAGAGGCAGTTTGTGGCACTGATTGGGTTTTACTTCAGAGCATCCTCTGAATCATGAAAAATTATCTGGGCACTTGCTCAAGTCTTTGCCTTGCAGGATGTGTAAGCAATGGATGACTTGAAAATCTCAAGTTTTGTCCTTCTACTGGTCAAGTTTTTGGAAGATACTGCCAGTGCAGATGGGTTTAATGCTGTATTTCAGGCAAAAGTTAACCAATGTTTCCCCCTAGGATTGATGTGCTGTACAAAGCCCTGTTGAGTGGTGGGAATTATTCTATTCTATGACTGCTAATCTAGGTTTAATTGTGTCACTGCCTTTTACTATCTGCTTGTGCCACACACAACTCTTGGGCCTGGAGGTCAGCATTTGAAATTTGCACAGAAATTGGAATTTAGCTGTGAGGATTCAAGACACTTATTTTTGCTTCGATTATATTCCAGTTTATCAGCACCAGGAAGTATCTGAGAGACCTAAAAATTGAATTCTAGGTTTTGTATTAAAAAAAACCCCAATATCCTATTAGAATGGGTTTTCCTTTGGGGAAGTTGGACATTGAGTATAGATGTGACTTTCCTGTATCTGCAGAAAGAGGATAAAGGATAAACCAAGCTTATTCTTAAAAGGCACATAATAAAAAAAAGAAGCATTTTAAAAAAGAAGAGTCTTTTGGACTGCTAATAAAAAAAGAAAATAAGCATTTTAAAAAAGAAGAGTCTTTTGGACTGCTTTGAATCAACAAGACTGAACTAGGTACTTCAGAAATTATTTAGGACAGATTGTGCTTGCTTTTTATGTGCATAAAAATTGAAACTTAACAAAAAAATAACTAGCCCCTG
>VZTY01030694.1:9644-51597 GCA_013400935.1 Turnix velox | reverse complement strand
CTGAGCAGCCTGATGTAGTGGGAGGTGTCCCTGCCTACGGTAGGAGAGTTGGAACTTGATGATCTTCAAGATCCCTTCTAACCCAAACTATTCTATGATTCTATGGCATGATGCCATATGTGCATAAGTACAAGAAACAGACCTTATCCCCCACACTCACATCTGTGCACATTTCCATCAGTCAAATCCTGTTTGGTGATCCCTACAGCTTCTTGATGTGCTGCAAAACTGACTTAGAACTTCGTGTTGTCCTCACGAAGTTAGTCTCACTCTCTGCTTTCTCTTTTCTCTTACACAGCCCTATTAGAGATCAGGAGACAAAGATATCCTCTTTCTCTGCAAAGAATTTTTGAAACTATATTTACACTTTTAATTGTACACAAATGTTTTGGAAGCAAGAAAGATTTTTTGTTTTTCCCCTTCCCACAGATTTTCTGTAAGACCAGGAGTTGTCCCAAAGGAGCCAGGTGGGATTCTGTGGTTTTGTTGGAATGTGTTTGGGATGTTTGTGTTTATTTCCATACCAGGGTGGATTCAGATGCAGTTTGGAGCTTTACAATCCACTAACCCCATAGTGATATTCAGAATTAGCTTGTTAAAATGGAAAAAGCTGCTGGCCCAGGCTCTTTTCCTTGAAGCAGTCTATCTGGGAGAGCAAAATCTGCTGAGTTGTGGAGCCAATCCCTTCCTCCATGCATTGTTCTCCTTTTAATGCAAAACTAAAAATATTTTGTTTAGATCAAAGCCCAAAAGCCAAGATGAAGGTGTTAGGGACGTGACAGTTAGGCAACCCTTTAAAACAAAGAAGAAGCCCTGTATCTGTTCAGCACATGCATTAAAACCAGTCAAAAGAAAAAAAAAACCCACAGCAGCAGCTTGATGTGGGGAACTCTAAATACTGAAACAATTGGCCTTTGTTCATAATTAATTCCATGTGCTTCTTCTCAAAGAGAGTGAGAGACAGGAAAAGATGGAAATATCTTAAGCATGACTGATTTATATAGGTTCTTTATGTGGAATAGGTAGTGAGTTAGGGTTTTTGCTTCTTGCTGGGTTTGTGTTTGGTTGTTAACCTCTCTGCTGTCTCATGGTTTGCCTAGCTACTTATTTGAGTTGACCAGCATTTCCCAACTGCCCACAGGGCATCAGCAGAGTCACTGGGGATCTACTAGTGGCCAGAGAGGGCAAAAATGACTGAGATCTGCTCTGCTGGGAGCTTTGATGGAGTAAAAACTGAGTTATACCTGAATCAGGGACGTAGGGGGTGAGTACTTCATATGAGAGCAGAGGAACAAAAATCTCACTGCTCAACTAAACTGAAGCCCTCTTGTCCATAAGATGTCATATTCCTACAATCAAGGATGGAGGATTCCTACAATCACAATTTCACATTCCTACAAGCTGGATCCTGCAGAAAGAGCAGCTTTGCAGACTGAATTTTATCCACTAGAGGGGACAAAGACCCCTAGAACCTCTCTCCACCTGTATCTACCAGCAATCAAGCTCCAGGACCAGAGATAGTCCAGTGGTACCACCATGAAGCACCACACAGACATATTTTCTCCATAAAGGGAAAGAGTAATGGTTATTTACTCATTTCCATCAACCAAAAGTTCTTTGCATGGATTTCTAGGTCTTGCAAACAAGATGAAAATCTGCGTATTGCTTGAGAGAGATGAATAAAAATACAAATACTCTTCAGGAAACCTTTTGCACATTAGGGAAGCAGAAAAAATCCATCCATTTGCATGTTATTGGAAAAAAATTCAACAAAATCTTGCATATGCCAATGGGACTCACTCCTGCTTCTCTCCCTCCCTCCATCTCTGGGTACAGAAAGACATGAAACTGGAGACCTGGACACACTATGACACTTTTTCTCCTACATGATCCCTCATTTCCCAGTTGACACAGAACTGGAGACAAGAAGCCAAACTAGAGTCATCAGAACTGTGGAAGGATGAGATGCTGGCTTTTTATTTTCAGGGTTGTTCAAAGTACATTGGAGGCAAATAGATAGGGTAATCTAGTTTGAAAAATTGCCTTGTGCTCCTATAAGATTTGTGAGAGATTTAAATACATCCAAGGGCACTTCAGCCCACCAGATTCTGAATTCCCCTCTGCAGAGCCCCCTTTCTTGTGTAGTTGACCTCAGAGGCACATTAAGATGACCAGACTCATAACTGAGGCTTCACTCAACTGCATTGTCTTCAGAAACAATCTCCAAACAGACAGCACAGTAGGAAACAGAAGACAAAGGATTGTAAAGAAACTTCCTGCCCTTGCCACAACGGATCCCCAAAAGAGATGCTCTATATTTACTATCTGTTGAAAGAAGAAACTCTTTAAAGTAGTGGATGCCTTTCAGTGCTAATTGCAGGCTGCCAGGAGCAGTGGTTTGGGGTAACAATGCATCAGAGAAAAGTACATTCCAATAGATTGTTATTTAAGCTAGTTTTTGGTTTTTTCTTTTTGGTCTTTAATGAAAAGAGAAATCGTTGACTGCTCCAAATAATGTCTTATGTTTGCAATGATGGAGTAAAGTTTCATGCCCAGTTGGGAGATCAGTGAATGGAAAGCAGGGAGAGCAGTGGGATTGAGAAGCAGTTTGTGGTCTCTATCAGATCTATCAGCAAGATACTGTTTTATAAAAAGTCATTCTAGTTGTAGCACTGAGAAAGAAAAAAAAATCATTTAAGTTTTGTACTCTATGAAGACACAAATATGGCAGCAGAACAAGAAGAGAACAAGGATAAGTTGCAGCTCCTGACAGCATTTTCCATCATGGATGTTATCTATGGTCTCTATCAATAACAAAGCCAAATTCTTCCCCAGAGTCCCAACAGGAAAACCACTTGTATTTGAGCTCTTTAGCAGCTCAAAATCAGTCTTGGTAGAATTCCTTACTTCCCACTGCAAGAAATTCTCCCTTTGCTGATTTGTAAGGGCAGGGCAAAGCAATGGGAAGACAAGGAAAACAGGTTGACACTCAGGGATTGAAGTTCCTATGGTGACTTAGCCTGTTTTATTGAACCCAAAATCAGCCTGGAGAGGGAAGTGAGAGATGAGCAAAGGTTGTCATCCAATGGTTGCCAATCCAGTTTCCCTAAAGTTAAAAAACAAAAAGGAAGAAGCAATTTTTGAGTCACCTGCTGAGCCTCCACCTAACCAAGTACCTATAGACTTATCAGCTGTCATGCTCACCAAGCCAGCAAGTTCTTAACATCCAGTAGACTGAAGATAAGGTCAAACTTCACCAAATTTCCAATCAGAGAACCAGAAAGAGCTGTTCATTCATGGCTGAGAATGGAGGCTTCGGGAGGCTCTATAACTCCAGCTCAAGAGCCATGCACATGGAACACCCATGGGACCTCCAACAGAGTCACTCCCAGTAATTCATTGCATATATAACCTTGAGAAAAGAGGTTGCTGAGCTGATTTGTTGTAGGACCTCAAGAAAAGAGGTTGAGCTGATTTGTTGTAGGGCCTTCCAACAAGCCTGAAGCATCAGGAATCAGGATGTGTCATCTCCAAATGGAGTATTATGTCCAACCTTCCTTCTGATCCTGAAAGAAGGTGGAGGGGGCACGGCCTCTAGTGAAAATCATGGTGCAGATGAAAACAACCCCAGAAAATGTCATCACCATAGAGGACAGAGTAACCTGCACCCTTTTCTCTTCCCCTGGTGCCATCAAGAAGCATTTCCAAAAGCTCAGCTCCAGTTCTCCCCACCCACCATTAAGGGGATCCTTGCTGCAGAAAGCTGTCCCAGCATCCAGGCAGACTAGAAGAAGAGCAGCAGACATCAAGAGGGAGTCTCTGCTAGATGGAAGGACATTTCCCTTGTGTTTTACTGTGCTGGTTCCCACATAGCTGGGAGAGACAGTAATTAATTAGGAAGGGAACTTGCCTGACCCCATTGCCGTGCAGGCACAACCCTATAAACAACCCAAAGGGATCCCAGGGGCCACCTCTGACTTCTAGGGCTTGTATAAACAAAAGAGGAGATATCTGGCAACACCAGCACATTCCCACATGGTGGATGAGGAGCAGAGGCTGGATGTGATGCACACAAGAGCAGTCCTGCACTATGACTGTGCATTAGTTCTCTCAGGGAGGTGGTCTAAGGTCTTTGTGAATCCTGACAGCTTTTGGGGTACATGCTTTTAGGGTGTGCCTCAGCATCAAGCCTTAAAATCCAAGGAGGATGTTCTTTAACACTGCTGGTTTGCTCCACTTCCTAAAGAAACAGGGGGTTGCTCACCCTGGCATGGAAGATGCTCAGCCCTCAGCTAGGTTCATGGCTTAAAACAGGATACGTGGCATATGGACTTTGTCAAACACTGCAAAGATAAATGCATCGGTTTTTTTTCTTCCAGTGTAATTTTCCCCTCTTTTAAAACTTCATTCTTGTTGCACTGCTTTGATTTAACCTTAATATATTGTGGGAAAGCATATGAGGAATGGAGAGAGTGGTGTTGTCCCAAAGAGAAAGCCACATGAAATAGCACAAAGGCCAAAATGTCCCCAAAGAAGAGAGGAATAGTGGAACCCTGAGAGATGTTAGGGGGCTTAAAGCCTTGCCGGACCTGGAAAATGGCCTCACAGGCATGAAATAATGATGTTTTTTTTTTCTCTGAGTGAGAAAAAACCTATATTTGCACAAAGCTGCAAAGGGAACTGCAAGCACTGGTGAAATAGAAACCCAATTTGTTTCCTGTTCTTTGTAGATTTTATATGGATGGATTGAGAAATGGGAAAAGTCTGTCTGAGCCTTTGGATCTTCAGCCTTGGAGTCTCTCCCTGTCATACCCATCAGTTTGTGTTTTATTGCTTCAGCTCTCTCGTGTCTGCTGAGCTGTAACAACACTTTGCCTCAGCTGTATGAGACATCTAGAGTGGCATTTACCTCTCCTAACTTTGGTTACTCTTCATCTCAGCTTGTCACCTGCACTCCTTTTGTCATCAGTGAAGAAAAATGGGCACTTGCAAGGCTACTTCAGCTGCCTGCTTTTCTTGGGGGTGGAAAATACCTAAAATTGTCCATCTCTCCTCACTGATTATAAAACAAGCCAGATAACTGGCCAGTTTTGGTGTAGCTCTCCAGCAATCAGAAGTTCTGCTGCATCCCTTGGAAACTGTATTTAATTACCTTGTCTTTGTGAGCATTCCTGTTGATGTTCATGCTTTTAATTGTCACCATCTTCAACTTGCTAGTGGACAGGAAAGCCTAAACTGCTTCACTAAGATTTTCTGCACCAGAGAGGCTTTCTGAGAGTCAACAGCACAACCTGAATCTCATGGAGAAGAATTTTTGAGTTATCTGTGGTTGAAGGCACAGTGCACAGGGCTGCAGCCCAGCATTAGGGATTTTCTTCTGCTCCAGGATTATTTATGGCAACTGTGCCCAGTAACTGGGTCTGGGTTAAAAAATCCAACTCAATGAACTGATGAAAGAACATAGAATCACAAAATAGCTTGGGTTGGAAGGTACTTTAAAGATCATAAATTTCCAACCCCCTGCCATAGGCAGGGACACTTCCCATTAGATCAGGCTGCTCAGTGCCTTGTCCAGCCTGGCTTTAAACACCTCCAGGGATTGAGGGGGCATCCACAAAACTTCTCTGGGCAACCTCTTCCAGTGTCTTAGAACCATCACTGTAAAGAAGTTCTTTCTTATATCCAGCCTGAATCTACTCCCTTCCAATTTCCATCCATTATTTCTAGTCCTCCCATCACAGATTTGATTAAAAAGTCCTACCCCTGCCTTTCTGTAGCACCCTCAGGTATTGAAAAGTTACTCTGAGGTCCCCCCTGAGCCTTCCCTTCTCCAACTCCAACAACCCCAACTCCTTCAGCCTGTCTTCATAAGGCAGTTGCTCCAGCCCTCTCATCATCTTGGTGGCCTCCTCTGGACCTGCTCCAACAGCTCAATGTCCTTCTTATGTTGAGGACTCCAGAACTGGACACAGTAACTCCAGGGCCTGGAACTCGATGATCTTTAAGGTCCCTTCCAACCCGAACTATTCTATGATTCTATGGTTGTGATGAACTTTCTTCAACCATCATTTGCACTGCACACAGCAGTCTCCATCCCTGCTGTAATCAAAGCAACATTCTCCTGCAGTTCCTATCGACTCCTGGTGCCTCAGTTACATTTTTCTTAATAACCATTGCAATAACAAGACATTATCAATGTGTAAAGTGATCCATTAACCTCTACAGCAGCAATAAATTGGATGGCTTTGCCTGGCTGGCAGGAGTTACTAATGGAAGAGCAAGCAGCAAGGTCCTACTCAGAGCAGTCACAAATCATCATGCATAATGCAAAAGCTTGGGTGCTAACCTCACCCTCTGCAATCTGATGGGTATTTCCATGTGTTTATTTATCTGTGAAATCCCTTCTTTGAAGCAGCTTTTAATGAGTTTCTTTCTGGCTACAGCAGCATCCTCCCATTTGTCCTCAGCATCCAGACTGCAGGAGATTTAAAGCCTCATCTTAGAATCATAGAATAGTTCAGGTTGGAAGGGACTTTAAAGATCATCGAGTTCCAACCCCCCTACCATAGGCAGGAACACATCAGGCTGCTCAGTGCCTTGTCCAGCATGGCCTTAAACACCTCCAGGGATTGAGGGGGCATCCACAGCCTCTCTGGGCAACCTCTTCTAGTGTTTCACTACCCTCACCCTAAAGAATTTCTTTTTTATATCTAGCCTGAAATTACTCCCTAGATTTTCCTACTAAATAAGTATAATTCACTGTTTGGCTCGTTACTAATAATTTTTCCAGTATGGATTAAAGAGCAAAGTGGTCAGAAATCTCTCATACCGAGGGCTGCAATGCAGGGCAAGGCAGATTTGATGGCGTTCATGGTGGAGTGGGCTTCATTTGTTAAACCCTCATGTACAAGCTCTGTGAGTGATGCTGTGAGATCTTGCTCTGACACCATGACTAAGTGAGTGCTTCAAGAGAAGTTGATCTTTCCAGTTCACAGTATAGAATCATAGAACCATAGAATAGTTGGGGTTGGAAGGGACCTTAAAGATCATAGAGTTCCAACCCTCCTGCCATAGGCAGGGACACCTCCCACTACATCAGGCTGCTCAGTGCCTTGTCCAGCCTGGCCTTAAACACCTCCAGAGATTGAGGGGGCATCCACAACCGCTCTGGGCAACCTCTTCCAGTGTCTCATCACCCTCACTGTAAAGGATTTCTTTCTTATCTCAAGCCTGAATCTCCCCTCTTCCAATTTACATCCATTATTTCTGGTCCTCCCATCACAGATCTTATTAAAAACTCCTACCCCTGCCTTTCTGTAGCCCCCTTCAGGTATTGAGAAGTTACTCTGAGGTCCCCCCTGAAACATTCCCACTGCCAAGGTTTGCCAGAGAGCCCTGCTTTCTTTGTTGATTTTCATTTTGGACTCTTCAGTGTTAGGGATCAATTCCTACTCCTTCAAATATCCAGCTTTTTAGTTTGGCTGGATACACGAGTTTGGCTCAGGCTTTAATTTCTGCTCATGGCTATCTGGCAGGAGAATGAGCCAAAATGCTCACAGCATCCCAGGTAATTTCCTCTGACTTCCTCTGACTAAGTTATGGTATTAGAAACAGACGTTGAGTTTCATTTCCTTGCTATTTTGGTGTTAACTCTGCCAGGACTTGATGATGTGGGGAGGGAGAGGAGCAGCTGTTTCTCAGGGTGATGGAGGCAAACTGGAGCAAAGCAAATTGGTTGGTTTTTTTTTAATTCCAGCCATGATTGCTATGTCCACCACAAAGCAACCACAGCTTTTCTCCATGCCAAGGAGCCCTTGTGAATGCCACTTTCATCAGAGAATCT
This sequence comes from Turnix velox, assembly GCA_013400935.1. Classification (NCBI taxonomy): domain Eukaryota; kingdom Metazoa; phylum Chordata; class Aves; order Charadriiformes; family Turnicidae; genus Turnix; species Turnix velox. The sequence goes on along the minus strand of VZTY01030694.1, from coordinate 43,754 downwards.
CCTATATATACACACACACATATTTTTAAATACATACATATGCTCAGATGTAGGTATTTATCTGTGGAGTGTGTGGAGAGGAAGGCTGAGAAGCCAGCTGTGGAAATAGATGCCTGGAGGAATGTAGATGGATCTATGGAGTGTTCTTGGATTTGGCAGCTTTGCTTGTGTTTGGATAGTGTCTAAGACCCTGTGAACCAATGGAGATAAATTGTCTGCCATGTCCCAGGCTGTATTTGGAGGGGGCCAGGGATACAGTGTTCACAGTTTAAAGACTTCATCTAAGTTTCTCTCCTGGGACATCCACTACAGTCTGCCATGCCTGTGTCCAGGAATCACTCTCCTTTTTCACACCAGTTTCTGTTTGTCTACTTCAGGCTCACTTCTCCTCCAGGATTATTACCCTTTTGCCTGTTTGCTTGCAAGTTTGTTCTTTCCAGGTTTAAAACCACATCCATAATTCAAATAAAAGCATTTCTCAGTTGGGCATTTCACTACTGAACCCTCCCAGATATCCATGCAGAGTGCCCCAGGCATGCTGGACCAGGGTATGTCATGGAGGCTGTGCCTAAGGCAAGGCAGCTCCTGAGGTGGACCCCAAAGGTCTCCTTTCACAAACTGCACAAGAATAATAAGTCTGTTTGGAGAAGAGGAGATTTTGGCTCAGGGATGCCTTTTGCAAGCAGTGAAGCAAAGATCCAGAGCCTGTATTTCTTAGCCAGACCCTCCTCCTTCCCCTCAGAACACCCCAAGGGACTGCTGAGCTATTCCTTGCATTGCCCTCCTGACTTTGGCTCCCACATTCCTGTCTGCCTTTCTCCCAGTTCATCAAGTGGCTTGGTGGCAGCCCACTGGTGATGACACCTCATTATGAAATGTCATGGTGGAGGATTTCCTTTTTATCTTGTCCTACAGAGTCCAGCAAAGCTCTCCCAACACCTTTTGGTAACAAAGGGAAAGAAAGGAAGCATCAGTCAGCTGCTTCTCCTAGAGCAGGCTGACAATGTGGAGAGGACACTATGTCCTGGGGGGAAGTGGCAGCTCATGCCATGTGGATGCAAATCTCTAGTCACAGCAAGAAAAAAAAGGAAAAAGGAAAAAGAAAAAAAAAAAAAAGAAAAAAAAGAAAAAAAAAAAAGAAAAAAAAAAAAAAAGATGTTAAGAAGTGTTCCTGTGTAGCAGGAACTCTGTGAAACTCTTGCTGAGCTCACTCCAGGTGAGTTCCTGCAGGATAAGTTATCTGAAACCCTCATCCAGATTAAAATTGGACCAATCCTATAGTCATTCCTCAATCTGTATTCCCACAGAAGTCAAATTGCATTGAGGTGGGTTAGTCTAAGCTGAGGCAGGGCTCAGTTTTCTTTAGGAACTGGTAGCTACTTCTGTCTACTGAGAACTTTTTACACTGTGACAAAATGGACTTGCTGGTTTGGGTACAAAACATTAAAGTGGGCTTCATCAGGGTCTACTGATCTGGGAATGGGTTGCTGCCCCTGTAAGCATTAAACCCAGGCTTCTTTAAAGGAAAAAAAAAAAAATCAGGCAAGTCAAGGCTCCACAGACCACAATTTCCCAATTTTGCAAGTAATCACATAGTTTGGAGCAGTGGAGGGCACCAGAGAATTGGAAGATGAGCATTACAGTGACAGATGGCTTCACTCTTTCAGTAATAAACCTGACACAGATGAAGATGCATAGCATGGAGCAGACTTTGAGATCATTCCCTGGAGGGTCCTGTTACCTGGCACTCCATCTGCCTGCAGCCCCCATTTCAGCCCCACTGGGATGCCCCCATGTTCCTTGCCCAAGTGCTGGTCTTGCCAGCTACAACAAAACACTTGGTAAGGGATTAATGATGCACAACAAACCTGGCTGCTAGAATGATTAACAACAGCCAGAGCTTTACCCTTTGTCCTTCCTTCATGTTGAGTTTCCTACTTGCTTTTCTGCATCCAGTGCTAGGAATTATTTTCAGCATTGCTCAATGGACAAGCAGATTGAGATCAAAGCCACGAGGCAACATAAAATAGGAATAAAGCCTGAAAACTGTGCCTAATCATGTCAGGAAAAAATGGTTCTGCATTCAGAAGATTTGGTCTGGAATAGCTGAAATTCTTCCTGCTCTAACTCCAAGGTGGTGTTCAGAGAAACTAGCAGAAAATTTGGCTGCTTCTCAGGCAAAACTTATTTTATTCATTTACTTAGGGGCTAGTTTAGATTCACAGTCATAGAATTACAGAGTTGGCAAGATTTGAAGGGATCTTTCAGATTATGACCAATCTCACAAAAAGGTTCTTAAAGGAATCTATTTCTTTTATTCCTCACCTATCTCAACTAGGGTTTTTTTTTGTTTTGTTTTCTTTTTTTTTTTCCAAGAATTTGGATGCTAATTGGGGATGCGAATTTCATTTGTTATTTGAAAAATTGTGATTTTTATGGAGTTTGGGCATTGGGTTGGGGGTTTTGGTGGCAGAAAACACAGGCACAGGCTGTCCAGAGAGGGTGTGGGGTCTCCTTATCTGGAGACATTCAAATCCTCTCCTGGATACCCTCCTGTGTGACCTGATCTGGGTGTTCCTGCTCTGGCAGGAGATTTGATGATCTCTCCATGTCTCTTCCAATCCCTGACATTGATTCTGTGATTATTTAGTCCAACCATTGACACAACTTTGACAAAGACACTCACTAAACCATATCTCTAAGCAGTCACTGATGGTCAAAGTGAGATGAGAAGCTTGGACATGCTGGCCCTTCACAAGGGGAGGGTGAAAACATGACACTACTGCAATGTGTGCCCCTGCACAATGCTGCACACACAAACCAGCTCTTCCAGCTGGGGCTCTGGCATTGCACAGCATGGTACTGCACATCCATGTCCCTGCATCACACTTCCAGCTGTCACTGCAATGTCCCAGCTGGGGACATTTCACTGGATTTGCAGATTTACACATTTGAGGGACTAGTGGAAAACACAACCCTAGAAGACATCCATTGGTTTAACAGACTGAGGCCATCTAGAGCAACTGGTCCATATTTCATGTGGTCTGCTGTCACCTTCACTGCAAAAAGAAACCTCAAAAACCCCTGAAAACCTTGGATGGAAGCATGGTATGGACATAAGAGTAGACAAAGTAATAGGACAGAAGAAAAACCACTGGAAAGCAGTGAGGAGTGGTGTTCCTCAAGGATCAGTACTGGGACCAGTGCTATTGAACATCTTTGTAGGAGATATGGACAGTGGGATTGAGTGCACCCTCAGCAAGTTTGCAGATGACACCAAGCTGTGTGGTGCAGTTGATTCACCTGAAGGAAGGGATGGCATCCAGAGGGACCTTGACAGGCTGGAGAGGTGGTCCCAAGCCAACCTCATGAAGTTCAACAAGGCCAAGTGCAAGATCCTGCACCTGGGTCAGAGCAATCCCAAGCATAGACACAGGCTGGGTGGAGAGTGGCTTGAGTGCAGCTCTGAAGAGAAAGACTTGGGGGTGGCAGTTGATGACAAACTCAACCTGAGCCAGCAGTGTGCACTTGCAGCCAAGAAGGCCAACCAAATCCTGGGTTGCATCAAGAGGAGTGTGACCAGCAGGTCCAGAGAGGGGATTTTGCCCCTCTCCTGGGCTCTGGTGAGACCCCACCTGGAGTTACTGTGTCCAGTTCTGGAGTCCTCAACACAGGAAGGACATTGAGCTGTTGGAGAGGGTCCAGAGGAGGCCACCAAGATGGTCAAAGGGCTGGAGCAACTGCCTTATGAAGACCGGCTGAAGGAGTTGGGGTTGTTCATCCTGGAGAGGAGAAGGCTCAGAGGGGACCTCAGAGTAACTTTTCAATACCTGAGGGTGCTACAGAAAGGCAGGGGAAGGACTTTTTAATAAGATATGTGATGGGAGGAGTAGAAATAATAAATGCAAATTGGAAGGGGATAGACTTAGACTTGACATAAGAAAGAAATTCTTTGCAGTGAGGGTGGTGAAGCACTGGAAGAGGTTGCCCAGAGAGGTTGTGGATGTCCCCTCAATCCCTGGAGGTGTTTAAGGCCAGGCTGGACAAGGCACTGAGCAGCCTGATGTAGTGGGAGGTGTCCCTGCCTATGGTAGGGGGGTTGGGACTCGATGATCTTTAAGGTCCCTTCCAACCCAAACTATTCTATGATTCTATGATTCTAAGAGTCAGAAAACAAATGCATTGCTAAGAGCTCCCTCACAGGGCTGAGAAGTTCCAGAAGAACAGGAGGCTTTTCATGTTCTTCAGACAAAACCTGACTCAAGTGGGTTTGTTCAGTCTCAATCAACTCATCCATCCCTGGCTTTCATGCTCTTCACACAAAACCTGACCTAAGTGGGTTTGTTCAGTCTCAATCAACTTATCCACCCCTTTCTAAATCTTGCCAGTCTCAGAGATGCTGCTTGGAGCCATCCTGTGACAAAACACCTCTAAGCACTCACTGCTGAGTGACACTTGCCCCATGGAGACCCTCATTCTCCCAGGTATCAAGGACCCATCTCAGTGAACAGAGGATGAGCTACAAATAGACCAAGAGATTTTTTTCCACGTTTTTTTTTGTACAACTGCAAACAGTCCAGAGAAAGCACTATCTCCTTCCCACACAAGCATCCTGTGGTCATGGGCTGTAGATGTAGATCTTTGCTAGTCATGGGGATTAAAATCTTTAGGGATTTTCTCTGTGTTGCTCATTGCTCATAACTGGGGAGAGGAACAGAATCCAGTTGGACACAAGAGTTGAACCTAATGGTAAACTGTTATTAGGTTGATTTCAAAGAGTATTTCAGGATTTCTGAGTTGACAGAGCAGCCTCCAACTGTTTTTCCTCTCCCTCTCATCCCAGCAGCCTGTGGGAAAGAGGATGAGGTACCTCCTGTAGGGCTGGGAGGAGATACCAGCACAGATGGATACATTAGTAACTGGACCACAGGCTGGAAAGCTGGTGAGCTCCACTGTTTTTCACTCTTGTGGCTGATGCCTAAGTTTCCACATCACTAGGATTTGAAACATTTCATTTAAGAGATGCCAAAATGTCCTGTTTTTCAATTGCTATCTAATTTCTTACAGCCTGATCAGAGCACAGATCACCTTGACACAATTTACTTTTGAAGAAGATAAATTACCTGATGGTTCTTCATAATTGGCTGCCCCCTCCCCCCCAAAAAACCTTCCAGAATCCAGCCATCACTGATTTTTAAGTAAAATCCATCAAGTTGTGTCAGAAAAAAAGCTGTTTTGAAAAGTATTGATGTTTTTTAGAAACTTTTAACAGGAGATTACACAGAGAGATTCTTATCTCAGATGTGCTGAAGCAAATCATACTAAGCTTCCATGATTTGAAGGAAGCAATTCCAGATTAACACAGGCTGAAAGTGTTTGATATATCCAGGAGGAATAAACTTGATTTCTTGAAAACTTGGCTACTTGTGCTTGCCCTTGCATCTCTTACAAAACCAGCCCAAAAGTCAAAAACTAATCAAAAGAGCTGTCAAAATTCTAGAGCCAAGGATGTTTGATACTAAGGAACACCATACTCTGTCAATGCACTTCATTTACAGAGATATTCCTCAAACTTTTCTGCTCAAATCTCTCCTCCTTTTCATCAAAACTTTAGATGATACACAAAAACACTGCAGAGGGGTTGGAACTAGATGTTCTTTAAGGTCCCTTCCAACCCAAATCCTTCTATGATTCTGTGCTCATTGCAAAGGGATTGATTACTGCCTGCTCTCCTGGGAGACTATTTCAGTCTGAGACTTGACAGAGGAGTATAAATAATAATAAATAATAACAATAAAAAGGGGATGAATGAATAAAATCTGAAAGCTGGGAATAAGCACCACATTAAAAGCAAACAGCCCCTGAAATGTTGACTTCGGCAAAATAAATACTAAGAGAATACTAAAATAAATACTAAGAGAATACTAAAATAAATACTAAGAGAAAGAGGAAAATGTTGCAGAGAGAAGAGCAAGGGTGATCAAGTTTTGCCCAGTGCAGAATATCTCCTGCTCTGCTGTCACACTGTCACAGTTTTGCATATTATCACTTGCTTTAGCTATACCACAACTCTCCAGCAGTGTTTCAGAGTCCAGAACCTCAGTGTAGTCCCATACCCTGGAGAATGGGTAAGGGAATCTATTAATACCCTTAGGAAAAAAAAATTAGCATCCAAACAACTTTTGTTTCCTTGGTTTTTTTACACTCTTCAGCAGTGATGGGCACACATCTCAATGGGAACTGTAAAGGAATTAAGTCAGTGCAACAAGCCAGATGCACCACTACATTTGTACAGCTGCCTTCTGGATTATTAGCTCCAAATTAGCTTTAAATAGGAAACTGTAGCTTACTTACAAACACATCCATCAGTAGGTGCTCCAGTGTCACTTCAATATCCTCTAATTTAGCTGCTAAAGTCATTGTGGAATGGAAGTCTCTGGCTCCAGGCAGAGAAGAACCTTCAGAATTCCCCAATCCAAACTGTGGGCAAAGCTGACACTCAAACTTGCAGTGAAAAAGCTTCTCACAGATAAAGGAAATCCCAGAAATCAAAAACTCAACATCTGAGTCCGTGCTGGCTGTCAGTCCCTGCTTGGTGGGACTGAGAATTATTCCATGTGTGTGTGTGAGATGCTGCTGCTCTCCTCTCACAGCTCCCCAGCCACAAACATGGAGTTATATCTGGGAAACCACAACAGAGGGAGGGAGAGACACACACACAGAAGGGGAGAGAGAGAGGGGAGGAATGGAATAAACCTCCTTTGACTGTGGCTGATATTTATAGGACTACTTGTTTTTTGACTCCACTCCATTTCTCTGTTCATTTCTGACCTTTTCACAAATGGCTCAGCACACTGGAGGGTATTGTGAGATGGGGGCAGCAGGTCCCACAGAAGTTGGCTGTGACCAGAGCTGGGCCAATTCACACAAGCACACACCATCAATAGCTCTTTGTGGGAGCACATCAGACCTCTGCTCTAGCTGGTGACAAAGAGAGGGGCCACAGACGTGTAAAAAAACAAGGAAACAAAAGTTGTTTGCATGCTAAATTTTTTCCTAAGTATTAATAGATTCCCTTACTCACTCTCCAGGGCATGGGACTACACTGGGTGCTGAGGTTATGGACTCTGGAACACCCTGGCATCCCCTCTGAAATATCCATCACCCAATAAACCTCTTCAACCCTGCAGCATCCCCAGCTGGGATGCTAAGCACTTCCCAGTGTTAGAACCCTCCTTTTGCTGTACTTATGGAAAGTTTAAGGATGATTGCACATCTGCTCCTACTTAAAATGATGGAGAAAAGGTGACATTTTTGCTTTATTAGTGTTTTTTTGCCTGTAGTTCTCACCTCCCTGAATGTAGCAGTAAGGTTCTGGTGGAACTGATCCAACTAACCCAGTGGGGGTCCTTAAAGGATCTTGCTTAATGCTGGATAGAAGGAATAGAAAGGAAACTGAGGTGCAAAGATGAGAAATACTGAAAATCCTGGTATGAGCAGGAGCAATGCCAAAGCCTCCTGCATTCTTGTACAGTGCCAAGTTCACCTTGATGTCCACCCTACTTGGCCAAATTCTTCCTTATTGATTCAACATGTACCCACAGAGTTTGACATCCCAGAGTGAAATCTTGCACTGGAGGAAGGAAAAAACAAGGCTGCCCTAAAGGACTGAGAAACTGGAGAGCAATAATATTTATAAAAGTGTGAGATGGATGGAGTTGATGGAGCTTGGAGGGACCTCCAGCCATAAATTCCAACTAAACGTCCTCAGTTACAGTTGAAATCACATTTTCAGACACCTACCATCAACATCTGACCAGAAGCTGCCTCTGATGGCTGAGTTTTACTAGGCATCAACATGATAGACCATTTGGGACATGACATGAGATGATGAATAGCTTCAATAGCAAAGAAGGGCACGTAATTCATTCTCTGGATGGACCCATTCCCATTCTCACAAGGTCCTGCCTCAGATAATAGGTGAGCTGCTCCAGAAATAAACCAAGCACAGGAAGCTTGTCTGCTGTAGAGAAAGCCTCTTCATCATCCACACACTGCCCTTTCATTAAAGCTTTGACAAAGTGTCTTATCTTCCACCAGGCTGAGTGGAGGGATGTTTTAATGAGCAGGAATGAAACCACAGGGAAGTGCATTTGGAGAATATTACATTGGAGGCAGAAGAAAGTTGGGAAAACATCATGCAGGATCCTCACTGCTCCTAGGTTTCACTGAAGATTCTCTACTCTCTAGAAAGTATTTGCAGAAGAGGACCTGACAGCTGATAAGCCTTCATCTCCTCCAGCATGCACAGAGAAAGACTTTTTAATAAGATATGTGATGGGAGGACTAGAAATAATGGATGGAAACTGGAAGGGGTTGATTTAGGCTGGAGAGAAGAAAGAAATTCTTTAGGGTGAGGGTGCTGAGACACTGGAAGAGGTTGCCCAGTGAGGTTGTGGATGCCCCCTCAATCCCTGGAGGTGTTTAAGGCCAGGCTGGACAAGGCACTGAGCAGCCTGATGTAGTGGGAGGTGTCCCTGCCTATGGCAGGGGGGTTGGAACTCCATGATCTCTCAGGTCCCTTCCAACCCAAACTATTCTATGATTCTATGAGATTCAGACATCCTAAAAAAGCACAGTTTCCACAACAACATGCTGGATGCAAGGACACATGACTGTCCTTTTGAAGGTCTCTGTCTCTGTTCCACATGCTCAGGCTGCCAGTAGGAACCCATAGAGGTCCATCAGTACTGAAACTATGGATGCCTGATCTCTGGAAGTGTTCAAGACCAGGCTGGATAGGGCTTTGAGCAACCTGTTGTAGTTGGGAGGTGTCCCTGCTGATGGCAGGGAGTTGGAACTAGATGATCTTTAAAGTCTCTTTCCACCCAAGTAATTCTATGAATCTATGAATCATGCATTTGTCTTCCTCTAACTGATGCTACTGTCCATCCAGTCTGATCACAACAAGAACTTTTACTGGAAATGACCATGTGACTGTTTCTCCCCCTCCTCTCCTCCCCATTTATTGCACAAAGGCTGTGTGTTGAGTACTGAAATATGAAATTAAAGATCCTTTTCTGTGGGATGCCTCTGTGCAATAGTAACCTTGCCACTTGTACCCCTTGGCTGTCCCTGCAGCTGCATTGTATTGGCCATAAACAACAGGAGACATCTTCCAGGGTCAGCAAGCAAGGTCCATGTGCCAGACACAGGCTCATTTTTTGTCTTCACAAAGATGGATTTAAAGAGGACTGAAAAACTGATGGAGAAAATAGTGTCAGGCACAAGAAAATGGCTTAAGGGACCACATAATGGCTTCCCTGATTCCCACTTACTGGGAAACATCATGTGCTTGACTGGAGGATGAATGGGTTCAACAGGTTCTCACCCAGGCTATGCTTTACATGACATGGGTTTCTATTATCAGAGCAATAAATAGCAGAGATATGAGACACAGCAAATCTTAACCCTCTTTAGAAATGGTCAGAAGCCAGGGCAAAATGCTGTTGTGAAAAGTTGTTTGGTTGAAGAAAGTCTTGTAGAATTTTCCAGAGCCACAGGCTGCAGGGTATTTTGTACCCAAGGGGAACTCTTTCTATTTTTTTTACTGTAAATTTGAGATTTGAGGCAGCAAACAACAGGCAAAGTTCTAAAATGAATAAAATGAGTGGAAAAAAATATAAAATGAGGAAAAAAAAAAGGTCTCCTTGTAGTGATAACTAAAGCAGTTGGTGCAGCTGTAGTAGAATTTGAGATTTGATGCAGCAAACAACAGGCAAAGTTCTAAAATAAATAAAACTAGTGGAAGATGAAGGAAAAAAAGGGTCTCCTTGTAGTGATAACTAAAGCAGTTGGTGCAGCTGTAGTAGAATTTGAGATTTGATGCAGCAAACAAGCAAAGTTCTAAAATGAATTATAAAAGTGGAAGATGAGGAGAAAAAAAAAGTCTCCTTGCTGTAGTGATAACTAAAACATTTGGTGTGGCTGTAGTAAAGAAATAGTTAAAAAGAAAGATCATCAGAGGGCAGAAAGTTCTTTCATGCTTTAAAAAAAGTGAATGGGAGAAATCAGGGTCACAAATCAGATCTTCCACAAACACATCAAAGTTGAGGGACATCTGAATCTATCCTTTTGGCTCTCCTCTAACTCTCACTTTAATGTTGCTTACCCCAGATGACCTCTTTTATGGAAATTGCCTCTGAAATATAATAAACAAAAAAAAAAAAAGAGAAATTTCACTGGGATCCCCTAGAGATTATTCTCAAAGACTCCACTTGTGTGTGAAATAGAGGTACAAAAATGAGGCTGCAGATGAAAATAAGAAGATCTTAATTGGTAAATTCTTTAATGCCCTAAGTATTTCTTTATTAAAATCACTATTTTTGTCTTTTCTCATTCCTGAGAATTTATTATTTTGGCCTTTGCTAGCATGAGACCTCTTCTATTTAAAGCAGAGCATCCATCTGACAACACACCAGGGGATTTGTGCAGAACAGGATGTTCTCCTACACCCACATTTTTGCCCTCACTTCCTTCCTAATTTTCTTGGACCATTTGGGAATAAGCTATCAGGAGAGGGATGAAAAGTGGAGTATTTTTTTGCTGAAAAAAAGAGATTTCAGCAAAACAAGCTGGTTTTCAAAAGTTCAGATATTATGTGGGGACACAGCAGGTCCCAGAAGTGTTTTCTAAGGGGAGTTTCCATGATGAGAGTGGTTGGTGATGGTAGGAAAAAATACAAGGGCTGGTTTAGAAAGTCAGGGAGGTAGAAACAGAGCACAAAGTTTATCAAGTAAAGCCAAAAGCTGAGATGTCACGCCACAAGTGTGGAATGGGGTGGGATGAGAAGGGAAGGGAAGGAATAGCAACTCAGCTGCAGCAAGCAGGGACATAGAATCATAGAATAGTTTGGATTGGAAGGGAACTTAAAGATCATTGAGTTCCAACCCCCCTGCCATAGGCAGGGACACCTCCCACTACATCAGGCTGCTCAGTGCCTTGTCTAGCCTGGTCTTGAACACCTCCAGGGAGGGGGCATCCACAGCCTCTCTGGGCAACCTCTTCCAGTGTTTCACCACCCTCACTGGAAAGAATGTGTCAAGTCTTATGTCAAGTCTAAATCTACCCCCTTCCAATTTACATCCATTATTTCTAGTTCTCCCATCCGATATCATATTAAAAAGTCCTTCCCCTGCCTTTTTGTAGGACCCCTTTCTGGTACTGATAAGTTACTCTGAGGTCCCCCCTGAGCCTTCTCTTCTCCAGGCTGAACAACCCCAACTCCTTCAACCTGTCTTCATAGGGCAGTTGCTCCAGCCCTTTGACCATCATAGAATGGAAGGACCTTCAAGATCATGGAGTTCCAACCCCCCTGCCATAGCCAGGGACACCTCCCACTAGATCAGGCTGCTCAATGCTTTGTCTAGCCAGGCATGTGTCTAGTCAACTAGCAGAGAACTTTTACAAACCTCTCTGTTTCAAATAAACAAAGTGAGGATTTGAATTTGAGTCTTTTAGGTCTCCTACGTAGGTTTCTCTGTGCTTCTTCTCCTCTTCAGAGCAAACAATAGGTCTGCTACAATGAAGGTGGAAACATTCCCTTTGGGAAAGGTGAAGAGAGAGGTTTGATCCTCTTGGATGACAGGGAAGCATGAGCTTCCAAAACCCTCCTTCCTTCCACTGCCAGCTTCCCTTCCCACTCATCAGGCTGACACCTCCAGGTTGGATTGCAGTAATTCACTGAATCTGGAGCTAAGTGTGAGTCTGTGCAGGCTCCAGCTGGCCCAGAGTGCAGCCATCTGCCTTCACCTTGCTTCAGGACTCTGAAAGTCAACCCCATCCTGCAGTAGCTTTCAATGTCAGCTTGAAGACCTTGGGAGACACCTCCCACTAGACCAGGTTGCTCAGTGTCTCATCCATCCTGGCTTTAAACACCTCCAGGGAGAGAGGGGACATCCACAACCTCTCTGGGCAACCTGTTCCAGTGTCTCACCACCCTCACAGCAAAGAACTTCTTTCTTCTCTCCAGCCTAAATCTTCCCTCTTCCAATTTGTATCCATTACTCCCAAGTTCTCCCATCACAAATCCTATTAAAAAGTCCTATCCCTCCCTTTCTGTACCCCCCTTCCTTCAGGTATTGAGAAGCTACTATGAAGTCCCCCCTGAGCCTTCTCTTCTCCAGTCCATGCAATCAAGGCAATGTAGGAGATGATATTTTGGTCTTGTGCAGTGATCTGGGTGAGGATCTGGTTTNGATGTAAATTGGAAGGGTGTAGATTCAGGCTGGATAGAAGAAAGAAATTCTTTCCAGTGATGGTGGTGAAACACTGGAAGAGGTTGCCCAGAGAGGTTGTGGATGCCCCCTCTCTGGAGGTATTCAAGACCAGGCTGGACAAGGCACTGAGCAGCCTGATGTAGTGGGAGGTGTCCCTGCCTATGACAGGGGGGGTTGGAACTCGATGATCTTTAAGTTCCCTTCCAACCCAAACTATTCTATGATCCTATGATTCTATTCTACCTATTCATACCCTGGAAAGGGGGTGAACAGTGTTGGAGCCCAGTTTGCTGTACTCAAGGTAGTGAGATCAAGGGTCTGCAGAAAGATCTGATGAGACTAAATGAATGGGCAATAAAACAGCAAATTAAATTTAATGCAGCCAAAAGTGAAGCAATGTTCATGGCAGGAGAAATGTTCTGGATTTCACGTACAGAATTATGGGCTCTGGGCTCACTCAGGAGTAAGACATTTGGATTATAATGGTTCTATTAAATGTCAGTTCATTGCTCACTAGTGGTGGATTAAGCAAATAAAATATTAACAATTACCAAGGGGCAATGCCACTGAATATAAGCAGAGTTCACTTCTGTCTTTAACACTATATTCTGACCCCTTTATCTCCAGAAAAGATACAGAGATGATGGACAGGATTGCTTTTATCAAGAAATTACAAAGAAAGCAAAATGGACTCCCTGGTCTGGAATTAAAAAAAAAAAAAAAGGCTGAAAGGACACATTAAGAAGATCTACAAAATGATGGTGAGTGACATGGAGAGAGCGACAAGGGATTGCTGTTTGCTAAGTCACACAATACAAGATGACACAGGATACAAGAAAGTATCTGCATCACTCATGGCCACTGCTGGAGATGGAACCTTTGCTCTGACCCAGCACAACTGCTTTTAAGTTTCAGTTCCATATGAGAAGAATTATTTTACTTTCTGAAGTACCTGAGACAATTTGAGGCTCTAGAAAACAAAGTCATCCAGGAAGTGCTTTGACATCCAAAAGACAGAAATATCAGAGACATCATGAAGCCACCAGAACTTTAGATAATATTTAGATGACACAGAGGTGACTGGAGGCAACCAACATGGCATCACCTGGGGCAAATCATGCCCGACCAATTTGGTGGTCTTCTATGATGTAGTCACAGCATTGGTGGATAAAGGAAGGGCAACTGACATCATCTACCTGGACTTGTGCAATGCATTTGACACTGTCCCACATGACATCCTGGTCACCAAACTGGAAAAGGATGGGTTTGATTGATGGACCACTGGCTGGATAAGGAGCTGGTTGAATGGTGGCAACTCAAAGAGTTGCAGTCAATGGCTGCAAAGGACTAGAAATAATGGATGTAAATTGGAAAGGGGTAGATTCAAAATAGATATAAGTAAGAAATTCTTTACAGTGAGGGTGGTGAAACACTGGAAGAGGTTGCCCAGAGAGGCTGTGGATGCCCCCTCAATCCCTGGAGGTGTTTAAGGCCAGGCTGGACAAAGCAGTGAGCAGCCTGATGTAGTGGGAAGGAACTTGATGATCTTTAAGTTCCCTTCCAACCCAAACCATTCTATGATTCTATGTCATTGCTTGCAGCCAACACACTTGCCAGGCTGGGGCCAGATGAAGAATGAGCGTGGGAGTCCCACTCTTGACCTCTTGGCTGCAGTGGGATTGACAGAACTCCATAAAGGAGCAAATATTCTGCTTCCACACGACAACAAGATAAATGTTTTTATAAGGAAGTCCCCAGATGGGAAGTGCCAGCAGCCACGAGGTATTACAAAGAAGGAAAGCAATGCCCAATGTCACCCTACCCTGAAAAGTTTAGCATCAAGCTTCACCCCAGCCTTTTTATAGCATTTAATAGGGACATTTCTGTTTTTTTTTTTTTTTTTTAATAACTGAACTCAGCAACAATGAAATGGAGTGCTGGACCATCCTGCCTTGGAAGAATCACAGGTGTTGTGGACCCCTCAGCTTTCAAATTTAAAAATGACAGCTATAATTTCAGTTTTATTGTCACTGTATTCTACCAGCATCTCATCTCATCTTCCTGGGCACAGCTGCCTCTGTCTGACTTCTTTCACAGTCCCCATTTCCATTATTCTCTCCTTATGGGTGGTCTCTCTCTTTCCTTGATGGCCTCACACCACTCTCTGTAGCTAAGACATTGTTTTATTTTCATGATTTAACTGACTGCCTGGAGAGCTTTGTCTAGAAGGGATCTGTTTCCTTCTCACATGCACAATGATTTAAAGGACACTAAGGAAAAGGGAGGGGAAACCTCAAGTTTTCTCTCTTCCAGACTTCCCTTGGGGCCAAACAAGCCACCCAAGAATGGAAGACTCATTTGTCTTTGGCCCAGGCAGGCTGAACAAGTGATGCTTTGACAGCTCTTGGCTATTTCAGCTGGAGAAAGAGGGCTGTGAGGATGGAGAACACAGAGAACATGGAAGAATCAGGAGATCCCCAGCCTCCCATGGGCAGAAATCTCTGCAACACAACTCATCTACCCAAATCACAGCAAGAAAAATGTGTTTTTAAAACATACAGAGAAACTCTTCCTTTTCCTAATCTTATTTGCTACAGTGTCACACTGGTTTCTCCTCTCACCTTCCCAAAGCACCACCTATTTGTCTTTGGGGATTCCTATGTCTCAGGGTGACCTGCTGGGCAGAATTCCTGCAGAAATAGGATTTCTTTGGGAGCTGGCTGAGCCTGCACACCCTTGGAGATGTCCAGATGTCACTGAGCTTATTATTCAGCTTGCTGGGAGGGATCCCTCTTCATCTCCCCCTCCTTGATGTAGCAAACCAGCTGCATTATTAAAACGTTTAAAAATAGCCTGAGTTTGCCCAAGACTACATCTATAATGGATCAATTGCTTCTTCAGACATTTCTGGCTCCCGACAGTGCTGCTTTGTCATGTCACTTTCACTCATTTGGGTGAGATCTTGAAATAATAGGCACATTCAGGGGATATAAATATAGCTGTTTGTTGCCTTAAAATGGCTCTGCAGGCAAATCACAGCCCCAGCGTGGAGTGTTTGGAAGTTACACCTTCCCCCTCCATCCTTTCCCTTTTGGAAATGGATCAAAAACTGGACTTTGCAGCTTTATCTTAAAGCCATTTTATCTTCAGCTACAGGCAGTAGTTCTGCTGCACAGAATTTGTACCCTCAGAGATTGATTCAAGCAGCACTTGGTGGTAGCCTGGATTTAATTCCTGTAAGAAATAGTGCAGAGCTCACATCCAAAGGCTGCAGCACAGTGAAATAAAAAATAAATGCACTGCATTGTGTGGCTTATGGGGTGCTAATTTCTTGGGAGGGCATAAATGGGAGGCACAGAGCACATCTGTTTGCTGGCACTGGGTTGGGAAAGAGCAGGGGAAATTTGGAGCTCTGTCACAGGGACAGGCTGAACTTTGTTCCTGTGCCTTGCAGCACTGCACAAAGTCCCCCTCTGTAGAATAGCCAGTTAATTAAAAATTATATTTATGGTCTCCTGGTGATGCATGCCCATAATTCTGCTATTAGGGTTTCTACAAAGTCTGGCACTGCAAGAGAGTAGAGGCATCAGCAATGCAAACAGTGTTCTTGGTGCTCTCCACGTGGCTGGAGTCCACACAAGATGTGCTTTAGACAGCCAAGACCCTCTCCATCGTGCCATGTTTGCTGAGGAGTTGGGTTTTTATTGCCTGGAGTTGGGTTTTTATTGCCTGGAGTTGTATTTTTATTGCCTGGGTGAACATGTGACACCCCCTCCACATTCAAATACATGAGATTCCAGGTATTTTGCAAACAGAAGGGAATTAACTGGCTTGATGGGGAGGGTAAAGTGCTCCCAGGTTGTGGCATCACTTGCAGTGGGATATATGGAGGCACAGAAGGATCCAGTGCACCTAAAAGCATCATAATAAAATCCCACTGGGCTTTTCATCCCCTTTCATCCTTCCTCCTCTAGCTCACATCCAACTCAGCTCCCAAAAAACTATCCACAAGCAATGACAGGGTATTTCCATCCTGTAAGGATGGGGATTTAGAAACATCTACAATGTTCTCTGCTGTGCAACAAAGGGGCTTTTGGATAGTAGAGATTGATGACTCAAGAAGCAGCAATGTCCTGAAATATTAAAAAAAATATGCACAGGACAAAATGGAGAGATGATGGGGGATGGAGTGGAACGGGGAAATCTCCAGATATTTTATCCCCCTTGTTTAAGCACCTGCTCTGAAAAGTCTTTCAGAGAGAGAGTGCAGAAACTTGAACCTCTGGGGATGGATGGGGATTATAGAATCACAGAGTAGTTTGGGTTGGAAGGGACCTTAAAGATCATTGAGTTCCAATCCCCCTGCCATAGGCAGGGACACCTCCCACTACATCAGGCTGCTCAGTGCCTTGTCCAGCCTGGCCTTAAACACCTCCAGGGATTTAGGGGCATCCATAACCTCTCTGGGCAACCTTTTCCAGGAGAATCTTTATCCAATTCACTCACAACTGACCACTTTCAGCATCCTTTTTAACTTTTTCAGCCTGAATTTGGAGAGACTTAATATAATAAAGCAACCTGGAGTTACTTTGTCCAGTTCTGGAGCCCTCAACATCAGGAGGACATTGAGCTGTTGGAGCAGGTCCAGAGGAGGCTACCAAGATGATCAAAGNCATTGCTGACAGTGAAACGTGGATGGACAAGGCACTGAGCAGCCTGATGTAGTGGGAGGTGTCCCTGCCTGTGGCAGGGGGGTTGGAACTTGATGAACTTTAAGGTCCCTTCCAACCCAAACTATTCTATGATTCTATTAACCTTTCCTTTAACCTGGACAGAGGTAATCCTAGAGATCTCCATCTCTCAGGGCTGAGATCCCCAGCTCCCCATCCCACCCTATCTCTCTTGTATTTAAAAAAAAAAAAAAAAATTGGAAAACTCACACAGAAGTCCGTAATTAATTTTTCTCCCATCATTTCAGCCCTCTCCCAGCCCTCAGCATCCCTCCCCCAGTATCCACCTCCTCCATGGCACCATCAGCTCACCTTGGGCAGGGGTGCACAGGCTCTCAGCTCGGCTGGTACCCGCGAGTGCCTGCAGAGACGTGGGAGCTTTCGTCTCATCTTGGCATATTTCTTCATCTCCTTATTTTGTGCAAAGATAAAACTCCTCTTTATCCAGTTGCTGC
The DNA here is from genome assembly GCA_013400935.1 of Turnix velox. Lineage (NCBI taxonomy): Eukaryota > Metazoa > Chordata > Aves > Charadriiformes > Turnicidae > Turnix > Turnix velox. The sequence goes on along the minus strand of VZTY01030694.1, from coordinate 26,291 downwards.
CAGTATCTAATAGCTGTTAATTCATCCTAACAGCTGGAAACTTGAAGAACTCTTCAGCCTCCTGTTATAAGCTTGGTAAGAACAAGCTGAAGTCATCGGAGGTTTAGCTGATGTTATATGGATAACAGCTCTATCCTGATCCCACTGAAAATAGTCCCAAAAAACCTCTTATCAAGCCTTTCCCTCTCTTCCTTTTTGCATATTATGAGTCAGTGAAAAAAGGACAGTGTTGGCTGATTGAAAAAATAAAAAAAAAAGATGATGAAAGGGAGAGAAACTCCTTGACACACTTCTTTGGGCTTTTACGTGTTTCACTTTCAATTAGGATGCTAAACCTGGAGAGTGACACTGCAGACTTCTGAGGCATTAAAAAAACATGAATCAGACCTCACTCAGCATCATTTTATTTGCTAAAAAAGAAATTTTTCCCAACTATAGAACTCAAAAAAAAAAACCAACCCAAAACATTGTTTGGGCTCTTTCTCATTGCTTCCTGGGTTTTTATTACATTTTGTTGTGTTCCAGGATGGTGAAGGGTAAAAAAAAAAAATCTCCATTTTTCTGGCTGAGTCCAGCATTGACAGATAATCAGTTGGTTGGGGGATTTAAGGCTTTAGGAAGGGTTCAGGGAGTGTGAGACTCCCAGGAGATGTCATTCTCCATCTGGTCTCCTCAGGTTCATTTCACCCTTGCTGAGCTCCCTACAGGGGGACATCTTGGCTGACAGGGGTGTCATCTGTCTAAGAAGAGCAACAAAAATGCCTAAAAAAAGGCCTTTTCTGTCTGAGGTTTGAGCCTTGCCCTTCACTGACTCCTGGAGAGAACTTGGCAGCTCTGTGGGATGAACCCCCTTCCCAAAGCCTGGTAAAGGGGAGATGGGAAGAGGATGCTTGGCTCAGTCCCTTCACACTCCTGCCTCAGCAGGAGGAACCAAAAAGTTTAGGAAGACACAGAGAGCATCTTCCCATGCTCCTGTCATCACAAAACTCACCAACACTGTTGCAAATAAAGCCTGGAGCTGTGGCAGNGGCTGAGTCCAGCATTGACAGATAATCAGTTGGTTGGGGGATTTAAGGCTTTAGGAAGGGTTCAGGGAGTGTGAGACTCCCAGGAGATGTCATTCTCCATCTGGTCTCCTCAGGTTCATTTCACCCTTGCTGAGCTCCCTACAGGGGGACATCTTGGCTGACAGGGGTGTCATCTGTCTAAGAAGAGCAACAAAAATGCCTAAAAAAAGGCCTTTTCTGTCTGAGGTTTCAGCCTTACCCTTCACTAACTCCTGGAGAGAACTCGGCAGCTCTGTGGGATGAACCCCCTTCCCAAAGCCTGGTAAAGGGGAGATGGGAAGAGGATGCTTGGCTCAGTCCCTTCACACTCCTGCCTCAGCAGGAGGAACCAAAAAGTTTAGGAAGACACAGAGAGCATCTTCCCATGCTCCTGTCATCACAAAACTCACCAACACTGCTGCAAATAAAGCCTGGAGCTGTGGCAGAAGACACCATTGCTCCTGCACAACCTTTACATGACAAATTCCCTGCAAGCTTCCAGGTTCCTCTCCCTACCTCAGCATGATGTCCAACCTCCAGGCTCATCCCCAGGGACAAATGACTGACCAAAGAGAAATGCATTGCTCTCTCCCTGTCCCAGAAGATGAAGCTTAGCTTAATATGACAACATGTTAAGCTTGGCTTAATATGAGCAACAGAAATGCCTAGAAAAGGGCAATTTATGTCTGAGGTTTCAGCCCNCTGAGGTTTCAGCCTTACCCTTCACTAACTCCTGGAGAGAACTCGGCAGCTCTGTGGGATGAACCCCCTTCCCAAAGCCTGGTAAAGGGGAGATGGGAAGAGGATGCTTGGCTCACTCCCTTCACACTCCTGCCTCAGCAGGAGGAACCAAAAAGTTTAGGAAGACACAGAGAGCATCTTCCCATGCTCCTGTCATCACAAAACTCACCAACACTGCTGCAAATAAAGCCTGGAGCTGTGGCAGAAGACACCATTGCTCCTGCACAACCTTTACATGACAAATTCCCTGCAAGCTTCCAGGTTCCTCTCCCTACCTCAGCATGATGTCCAACCTCCAGGCTCATCCCCAGGGACAAATGACTGACCAAAGAGAAATGCATTGCTCTCTCCCTGTCCCAGAAGATGAAGCTTAGCTTAATATGACAACATGTTAAGCTTGGCTTAATATGAGCAACAGAAATGCCTAGAAAAGGGCAATTTATGTCTGAGGTTTCAGCCCTGCCCTTCACTGACTCCTGGAGAGAACTTGACACCTCTGTGGGATGAACCCCCTTCCCAAAGCCTGGTAAAGGAGAGATGGGAAGAGGATGATTATTTCAGCCACTTCACACTCCTGCCTCAGCAGGAGGTACCAAAAAGTTTAGGAAGACACAGAGAGCATCTTCCCATGCTCCTGTCATCTCAAAACTCACCAACACTGTTGCAAATAAAGCCTGGAGCTGTGGCAGGAGACACCATTGCTCCTACACAACCTTTAGATGACAAATTCTTTGCAAGCTTCCAGGTTCCTCTCCCTACCTCAGCATGATGTCCAACCTCCAGGCTGACCCCCAGACTGACCAAAGAGAATTATAATGCTCTCTCCCTGTCCCAGAAGAAGAAGATTGGCTTAATAAGACATAGAAATAACTCAACCAGGTCGTGGTCTCTTCTTGGTGTGCTTTGCTGAGGAGATCAGCAGTGATCCTTCCCCATGCCACAGTGATGAAACTGATGCCACAAATCTGTCACTGCTTATGCTCCATTACATCCTTGCAAGATTTTCTGGGCTGACTGCAGAGATGTTCTTGCTTTGGCTTTTCAAGGACTTCAGGGAAATCAGACAGCCAACATCTCTGGTGGCAGCAGCCTGATGCTTTGGGGTTTGATCCTTCCTCAGCTCTGCCCTGGGGGTGTAAGAGGCACAGAAAACACTGCTTTTATGTCTTACAAGGGCATCTGTCAGGAAAATACCTGTTGAAAACTCATGGTGTCTGCTCCCTACACTATTTAATATGAATCCTACTGCAAAAACAGTCTCTACATACAGTGCTGGGATGTAACCCTGTGCCTCTAAGTGATGTTGAGTGAGCTGAGATGAATCCACAGATGCAACAGACTTAAAAAATCACAAAGTCTGCAAAAGCTGTGCTCATGGAAGGATTTGCACAGGTAAAACAGGTCAATTCCTGCCTGTAAAGAGCATCAGGGAAGCAGGACTGTATCAAAATGCTCCACAGCTAGTGCTGGAAAGCAAGACAAATGCAGACCCTTCATTGCTTCTGCTCTGGGACCTCACAATCCTTTGCTTCCTGTGAATGGAAAACATCAAAAGGCACTTCCTTCTCCTCGGCTCCCCATTTCCAACTGCCTTTTGGAGTTCAGCAGGTCTTGGATGTCTCAGCACCTTTCTTCCTGTCCTTCCCCCATTTCCCAGCACTCAGGTATCCACTCCTTCCGAGAGTTTCTGCCCTAGATCCCAGATTCCTGCAGAGTTTCTACCCTAGATCCCAAATTCTGATCTCAAATCTCTGATCCCTGTGCCCACAACCTGGCTGCTCATTCCACGTCTCCTCCTCTTCCTCTCAGCCACTTGAGAAAAGCCTGAGCATTCCTTGGTGGGTTCAACAGGGGACAAATATAAAGTGCTTGCAGGGACCCTGGAAATAGAGCTAATGGTTTCTCCAGGGATTAACAGGTTTTGCTCTCCCTTGTTGCTCTGACAGATCCATCAAGGGGCACTTAGCTAGAAAACCCTGAGACCTCTGCAAGGGAACATTTCTCCTCCTGTGTTTATGCAGCTCTGAACTGCCTAGTTAATGTAAGAGCCTAAAATAAAAGGCTTCTTTGGAGGGGTTTTAGGCACTTAGAGAAAAACAGGAAGCCAAGACCTGTATAATCACATTGCTAATCTCTCACCCTATATGTCAGGCTTCATACTCTTGTTCAAAATAAGTTTAAAACACACAGTATTTTTTGTTTCAGCTCTAGGTGCTAGCTAGGATCCTCATTTTCTCTGTGCCTTTTGTTGGAGAGCTGCACTCCAGCAAAGCCCAGACATCAGAGAGCAACAAGATGATCTTTAAGGTCCCTTCCAACCTGAACTATTCTATGATACTATGATCCTTTTTCCTCCCTAAAATGAAAGTATTCATAAGGTAAAGGTGCTTATGCTATATGCTGAGGCACAGCCTGCCCTGAGGCTCCTGTCTCAATGATGTTCACTTACATTCTATTTGTCTTTCCTTGTTTCATGACAGGGACTACACAGGGCTCACCAGATCTTAGGTGTGAGATGTCATGTAAACGCCTACAGGAGGGTTGCATTGTTGTCTCTGCGCCTTTGCACTGTAAAACAAGTACCAAGACCCAAATGTCTCACTGAAGAAAAGGAGTTGGGCAACTTCAGAGCTGAATAAACCCATAAATTCCTTGCTGGTACATCCCTGCTCCTAAAGCAAGTAGATATGACATATGGGGATTGTGACCAGCAGGTCAAGAGAGGTGATTTTGCCCCTCTCCTGGGCTCTGGTGAGACCCCACCTGGAGTTACTGTGTCCAGTTCTGGAGCCCTCAACATAAGAAGGACATTGAGCTGTTGGAGCAGGTCCAGAGGAGACCACCAAGATGATCAAAAGGCTGGAGCAACTGCCCTGTGAAGACAGCTGAAGGAGTTGGGAATTGTTCAGCCTGGAGAAGAGAAGGCTCAGGGGAGACCTCAGAGGAACTTCTCAATACCTGAAGGGGGCTACAGAAAGGCAGGGGTAGGACTTGTTAATAAGTTATGTGATGGGAGGACCAGAAATAGTGGATGTAAATTGGAAGGGAGTAGATTCAGGCTGGATAAAAGAAAGAAATTCTTTATGGTGAGAGTAGTGAAACAGTGGAAGAGGTTGCACAGAGAGGTTGTGGATGCCCCCTCAATCCCTGGAGGTGTTTAAGTCCAGGCTGGACAAGGCACTGAGCAGCCTGATGTAGTGGGAGGTGTCCCTGCCTATGGCAGGGGGGTTGGAACTCCATGATCTTTAAGGTCCCTTCCAACCCAAATTATTCTATGATTCTATGATTCTGTTTCTATGAACAGACAGCACTTGCAACTACTCTTATTTTTGAGAAAACAGAGAGTTGTAGAGGTAAGAGATGGGATATTTGGGTTTACTGATCACTTGACAAAAACAGAATGAAAAAGTCCTCACTCCTTTCACCATCCTGACAGTGTACCTGGGTGTTTGTATTTTTCTGCATTTTTTAATCATCTTTCTTGGGGCCAAGAGGGAGAGGGTGTCCCAAGGATCACCAATCTTGCATGGCTTGGAGCCACTCATAGATTCAGCTCCAAGCACATTTGAGCAGCTTTCTCCTGAGATGTGCTTCAAACCCCAGATGAAAGCTAGAAGCAGCAGGGTGAAGGGAAGGGGGACTCAGAAAGGGAGTCTGGAAACCAAGCTGGTCATAACTGTTAATGGGACATGCCCCCAAGGAATGTGTATGGCCAGGTCCCCACTGATCCTGGAGAGTATGACAGGGCAAAGTGTCCTGATCAAAGGGCTCCAAGAGAGAGGAAGGCAGACAGCATGGGGTGGGGAGACATCTCTAAAGATTAAAAACATACACAGCATAGAGATGTTACAGACACTAAAAAGCCAGAGGAAAATACTCAAAGCAGCAGCCTAATAGCTCAGATCACATCCCTGGAGATCCCTGCTGCTCTGAGTTTATGTGACAGGAGCCTTCAATGCCACCTGAGCAATTAGCTGAAGTGTGTGAAAAATCCCACTTAATGTCTGTGTCGAGTGGTTGTGGCCATGGTAAATCTGCTCAGCCTTTCTGGAAGGCACCTGGGGCCTCCAAGGACTGAGTTTGATATTTGCATCTCTACTGGACTGGCCCTGGATGTGAGGAGGTGGGAGGCATAACAAACATTCAACCTCCAGGGAAGAGAATCACCCAACTTTCTGATGTCTGAGTGCATTAAAATATATCTTCTGCTTCATTTTGAAATGATGGTTCGGTGTTTTCTGACTCAAGCACCAAGGACATGCAGATTTTGTTTATGTCACTGCAGCAGTCCCTTGTCACCAGCTAAACCAGCATTAAACTTTGCATTTTCCTTCCAGAAGGCAGATGCACTGCAGGAGCTGAAGTTATCAAGAGTTTAACAGATCACTAGTCTTCAACTTGAAGAGCGGATGTCTGCCTGCTTCCAGCACTTTATATTATACCATAAAAAATATAAATTAACAGCACTGATTTGCTAATCTGTGACAATTCAGTCACTTCTAAGCATTGCTCCATCCCCCTTGGTTTGTGTGACCAAGGCTTGAGGGAATCAGGAGATATATTTCACTTCGTCTAGTCCAAATCCCCAACCCCTGCATTAGATCAAGTTGTTCAGAGCCTCATCAAGCCTAATCTTGAATATCTTCAGAGACTGGGACCTCCAACACCTCTCTGGGCAGCCTTTTCCAGTGCTTCACCACCCTCCTGGTGAAGAACTTCTTCCTAGTGTCTAATTCCAGCAAACCAACACTGGAGAGCAGGGAAATGAATGAAAAACACACCTGTATCATGAATGCTGCTGCCAAACCCGAGTTATTTTTACATGGCTGTATGTATTTGGGCTGATGGTACTTTTCCTTTTCTAGAAACAATGGATGTAAATTGGAAGGGGGTAGATTTAGACTTGACATAAGAAATTCTTTAGGGTGAGGGTGGTGAAGCACTGGAAGAGGTTGCCCAGAGAGGTTGTGGATGCCCCTTCAATCCCTGGAGGTGTTTAAGGCCAGGCTGGACAAGGCACTGAGCAGCCCGATGTAGTGGGAGGTGTCGCTGCCTATGGCAGGGGGGTTGGAACTCCATGATCTTTAAGGTCCCTTCCAACCCCAACTATTCTATGATTCAATGATTTCCTTCACAGAACCAACCCAATGCAACTCTTTCCATTCCCTTCCCTGCTCAGTCCTTGCTATGGGACCAGTCCAATGCCTTTTGTGTGGCATCTTTACTTCCATACTGGCCAAAGGGAATGTTGACTCATTGACTGACGTAGCAACTCACAATAAGCTTCAGAGATAGATTCCCTCTGCAGGTAGGAAACAATTTCTTATGCAGAGGGATTAAAGCGATAAAGAGTCTGGGAAAGACGACAGAGGGAAGATATGATCAAAGTGTATAAAATCATGAAGGACACCAAGCTGGCAAATAAAGGATTATTCTTTTAAAAATTATATTATACTAAAGACTGTGCAGTGACATGATGTGGATGCAGAAGTAGAATGTGAAAAAGCTCTTCTTTGCTAAGCTCGTGGTGAAAGTAGGGAAAGCATCACCAGCTAGTAGCAGAAGTGCTTTGGAAAAATAATTAGGAAAATTAACATAGGAAAAGGCTGTAAAAGGTTGTTAAACGTGATGAAGTGTCTGAGCTAGCAACTCTTGGGCAGTGGGAGGATTGTGCCAGGGAAGTTTGTCTGCAGCCTTGCCTTTTTTTCACCTTCTCCTGAGTATTTGTGGCTGAATGCTGTTGGAGACAGGGTTTTGCGGTGGAAGAAACTTATTGTAATTTAGCAGAGCTTATGTTAGCTGATGGAGAGAGTTCTCCTGAGTGTGCCACAGCTTTGCCATCCCTCCCACACCCCTGCAGAGCATCACAGAATGTTTAAGCACATTCATTAAGTGTTGCAGTATGGGCACAGGCTATAAAGGGTTAACAACTGCTACTAAGTTTTCAGCTCAAAGCCTGAAGCAAATCTTATCAAGCCACGTGAAGGCCTTGGAGCTCGCCTGTGTCTTCGATGGTTTTGGGAAAGTGTCTTCGATGGTCTGGGAAAGTATCGAGGGAGTAAAGAACAAGGAACAGATAACAAGGACTTGTGTACAGCTGTGTGTTGGCAGAAGAACTGTAAGAGGAGGGTCTGATATTCATGCAAGAATGTAACTTGTAACCAATCAGTATGTTAGTAGCATTGATAATTAGCCATCACTGTATATAAGCTTGTCTCATGCTCTCAATAAACAGATTCTGGCAGATCATATTGATCGTGGAGGTCAGCCCCTTCTCACACCAACCGTTGTACTTCATTAATTAAGCACCTGAAGTTCCTTTCTTTAAACACCCCCTTTTTCTGACTGTGATTTCCAAAAAGCAACAGCAACTTTGGCTTCTACACCCCACTGTTTTCAAAAGGACTCTCCTGAACTTCAGCTTCTTAGATATTTCTAATAATCTTTCCAGGCACCTCCACATAACTTCTGTGAAAATCAAGCCTAGAATGATGTCTTTGACACTGAGCAGTGGGAGGTGTCCCTGCTTATGGCAGGAGGGTTGGAATTCGATAATCTTTAAGGTTCCTTCCAACCCAAACTATTCTATAATTCTATCTTCTGACACTCATCAGGTAATACTTGCAAAATGCCTTGTGACCTGCAGATGGAAAGCTGTGGTTCCTCCACACTTTGCAACCATCATTAGTGAGGATTTCAAATGTTAGATTGCTTGGAAAAGGCATTTTTGTCTTTTGCAAGGATTATTTCGGCCAGTTTCCTTCTTATAAATTTCAAATGGGTGCAGTGAGACCTGCTGGTGTCACCCCCATCCATCTCTGACTTTTAAAGCTGATTCCAACCCCTCTTTCCTTCCCCACAAGTTGAGAAAAGTCAAGCTTGGGCAGGTTGTGTGTCACCATGCCAGGCTCCAAACAGAACCACAAGCTCTAGGAACATAAATCAGGTCAGTAACATGAGGCTGCTGGAGGAGAACTCTATTTTATGAACTTGACCTGGATCCAGAGTTCATTTCAACATGACCCTGGTGTAACTTGTTTTATCAGCTGTAAAGACAAGCTCAGCAGCTGTACATTATGTTCACACTCCAAAGCCACTGGAAAAAAAGCAACCAAAGCCCTAAAGCAGACCTAAGGGAAGAGGCCAAGAAAGTTCATTCTAAATCTTTTGCTTTCCCTGCTATAAAGCTGAAAAAAAAGGGTCTCTGCTGGGCTGGATCCAAAATAAATTAATTAATTTAATTGGTGAGTGTGCTTTTCAAAATAAAGAAACAAAAATCAAGCTGGATTCTAAGATGAAGGGTTTTCTTAAGTGAATGATTTAAATGTTCCATATGGCAATGTTAGAATGGAATTTTACCCAAACGACAGAAGAAGAAAAGATGCAGAAAATTTTGGATTAATTGAGCCCAGGTCTGTGGATACTTTCAGTCAGCCTAGAAGTGAATTTATCAGCAAATAAGCCATTAATCTGACAAATGTTATCTGGTTCTACCCCAAAATGTTCTTCCCATTGCTAAGAAAAATGCTATTTATAGACAGAGCTATTGTTAAGGGTAGATTCAAGCTGCTGAGCTGCATTGTCTGGCCCAGAATCTCCTTGGGAGAGCAAAGCAATTAAGCTGCTCTTTTTTGGAGCCTTGGTGCCTGTTTGTGCAGTTATTATGTCATATAAGGGACCATGGTCTTATAGTTTTGACAGATACAACAGCACTTCTTAGAAGAAAATATCCTATTTTTAGTGGCTTTGAGGAATAAATGGTCACAACACAGCTGAGGGAAGCAAGAAGAGATGAGCCCACTGGAGCATCCTCTATCCAGGTCTCTGTCAACCCCTAATCCTCCCAAAATAACCAGTAAAACAAAAGCATTGTTCCTAACCCCTGTTAGGAAGAGACAGCTTCTGTGTCAAAGCAAGGGGAAACTATGACCTTTCCAAACTTTTTATTATAGAGTCAGAGAAAAAAGAGAAATGAAGGGAAAAAAACAAAAATCAAAAGATTCTGCTTGTAAGAGTGATGCTTTTCATTATTTTTGAGGATCTTCTAAAAGCCTCGTTGCTTGCTTTGGCATCTGAAGTTTTGTCTCTCTTTGTGAGACAGGTACAGCAGACATAAATCCAATCACACCTGTCTTGCCAAGGTGTCTCAGCCCTTCTGTTGCAGGAGGGGAGAAATCTGTGCCTTCTGGATGAGACTGGTGGAAGCAGGGCTTGGGATGGGACTTTTTATTGTGATGGTGACTGAGCATTGGCATGGGTTGGCCAAAGAATGAGGGTCTCCATCTTTGGAGATGCATCCTAAGCTTTATGAAGGTGACCCTGCTCGGATGAGAGGATCTTTAGAGGTTCTTTCAAGTCTCCCTTTGTTTCATGATATGGATACATGTCACGAGCACAGCTCTTAGAATCATAGAATAGTTTGGGTTGGAAGGGACCTTAAAGATGATGGAGTTCCAACCCCCCTGCCATAGGCAGGGACACCTCCCACTACATCAGGCTGCTCAGTGCCTTGTCCAGCCTGGCCTTAAACACCTCCAGGGATTGAGGGGGCATCCACAACCTCTTCTAGTGTTTCACCACCCTCACTGGAAAGAATTTCTTTCTTATATCCAGCCTGAATCTACCCCCTTCCAATTTACATCCATTATTTCCAGTCCTCCCATCACATATCTTATTAAAAAGTCCTACACCTACCCTTCTGTAGTCCCCCTCAGGTCTTGAGAAGTTACTCTGAGGTCCTCCCTGAGCCTTGCCTTAAGGTGTCCCTCCTTACTGCAAGGAAGTTGAACTAGATGAATTTTTAACGGTTCCTTCCAAATCTGTGTTTCTATCTGAAGCAGCAGCAGCCAACAGATGTAATTGAGAAACTTGATTCTGGTCACAAGGGGCAGAATGTATCTGTGAACCTGGTCCACATCCCTATCTGGGCAAAGAAAAAGCAGCCATTCAGTAAAACTGGTCAGTGCATTTTTGTCTGCTTGGTGAAATGAGTATAAAATGAGTGGATAGGTTCATGAAGGTGATCAGAGGGCTGGAGCAACTGCCTTATGAGAACAGGTTGAAGGAGTTGGGGTTATTCAGCCTGGAGAAGAGAAGGCTCAGGGGGGACCTCAGAGGAGCTTCTAGTTCCTCATCACATCTGGCCTTGAATGCTTTCAGGGATGGGGCAACCACCTTTTACAGTGCCTCATCACCCTCATGGTGAAGAATTTCATCCTAATCTAAACATACTGGTTTAACTGGACCAGACTGGGTAACAGGGTGGCACTTACTTAAAGAGTAGCCATACTTAAAGAGTGTGAGGCAGCTGCTGTTTGCAAAACCATTTCTCTTTAAACTGACATTTTAACAAAACCCTGTCCTCATGTTCATCAGGTGCAGGGGCAATATTCAGAATATTCTTTGAAGTGCCCCAGCAGCTGCAACAGGCTCTCTGCTAAATTAAAGGAAAATACTTAAAGCTCCTGCGTGTTGCTGAAGTGCACAGGCAGCAATGAATTTTGCAGAGCTCACAATCCCCACGTCGATTCCCCTGTATTCATTTAAAAGCCTCAGGGGGCAGGAGCCACGGGTTTTAACAGTGGGAACACAAAAGAAACTCCTTTTCGGGACGAGAGAGTATTCTTTCTCGTGCAAGAGGAAACAAAGCCAACACGCTGCTGGTTTGAGCTCTCTCCCCCCACTGAGACACAGGGATTACTTTGCAGCCCTTTGCTTAAATGCTCAAGCCTTAAGGTAGAACGAATTTGAGTGTTGAACACACTCCTGGTAGAATAAATGGAGGTGGAGGCAGCTCCTTCCTGCACCCAGATGGCATCCATTTGTACCTCGTGTCAACTCACAGTTGAGTTTGCATCCTCAGAGAATTCCCACTTTATTTTTCCTAGTCTTGATTGGGAATAGCAGGAAAACTAATTAAACCCCTCGAACTGTTATTCATTATTCCTTCCCCTGTAATATAAGCAGCCTTATCTCACTTTAGAGCTCTGGTTCCCTGTGCAGACCTGCCCTGAGCCTTTGCCTGTGTGCTCACAGCACTTCACACACAGCAAATGCAATTAATTTCCTTGCAGGAACATACACAACTGTGATCAAAGTTCTGTGCTAACCGACAGCATAAAAAAAACCGCAAAAAACCCTCAATCCCTGCAAAAAACGTGCGATCCAGCCCCAGTGCTGCTCGCTGGGCAAAGAATTTGGGGAAACAGCACGACCTAGTGTTCCCTCTGCTTCTCATCATCTCACACATGGATGGTTCATGGACTCATCATTGCAAATGTCCATACCCAAGATTTCTTTCTGTAATCCCATTTCCTTTTCTTCTCCCTCCTGAATATCTCCTTCAAAGTGTCTATATCTTTGCCTCTGACACATCTTGTCTCTTTGTCCAAGGAAAGAGGATGTTTACAATCCCATACAGTCTGAACCTTTGCAGTGCTATAAGGTATGAACAGGTCCAAAAGCTGCATGGGCTTAGGAAGGGGTCTGCTTTGCAGTTCCACTGCAAGTAATTTTGATAGATTTTCTCCTTTCAGAAAGGAGAGAAGCAGGAGGTATCTGGGAACATCACTGACTACAGGATGTGCTGGTAATGGGAAGGTAGCTTTGGGTTGGAAAGGAACCTCAAAGATCACCTGGCTACAAACCCCTGCCATGGGCAGGGTCACTTCCCACTAGCCCAGGTTGCTAAAAGCCCATCCAGCTTGGCCTTGAAAACCTCCAGGGATGGGGCAGTCACAGCTTCTCTGGGCAACCTGGGCCAGGGTCTCACCACCCTCACAGTACAGGATTTCTTCCTAGTATCTAACCTAATCTTAGTTAAACATTCTTTCAGCTAAAACCCATCATCAGCTGATGTGGTTTTACATGTCTCTAATGGCAGAGCTGCTCACACCCTTTCCTTTTTTATGGGTTGTTACCAGCACAACCCATGAAGAAAGGCTCCACCATCCTAATATGAACATGAAAGACAGTCTGAGTCTGCTCCACCATCATCAATAGACCTAAAAAATTCTGGGTATGGGCAGCTGCTGACTTCTGCTTTCCAGACAAACCTCAAGACAGGAATCTTCTTTTGACCAGTCTTATTATCCATCCACTCTCTAAGATCTGACCTTCTCAGGATGCATTTCCATGCTAGAGAAGCAAACCACTATCTGTCTGCTGGAGGCTGAGTAATGTGTGTGCTCTAGAATTGCAAAATAGCCCCAGCAATAAATGACCTCAGGGTTGATCATCTCATTCCCTGGAGGCTGAAGATGTTCAAGAGATTTTTGTAGATGCAAATGTTACTGCTATCATAGTAATTGCTACAACAGAGGATGCTCCTTCACAAAGATCTTGATCAGATGCCCTATTAGACAAAAAACAGATCTCTCTCTTGCACAGATACACACAGACCTCTCAAAAACCTTTCTGATGTTGTAGACAAGATGCAACTGGTGTGTGGATTTGCAGTCCTGGAAAGATTGGTTTGCATATCTTATCAGAGAATAGTTTGGGTTGGAAGGGACCTTAAAGATCATCAAGTTCCAACCCCATAGCCATGGGCGGGGACACCTCCCACTACATCAGGCTGCTCAGTGCCTTGTCCAGCCTGGCCTTAAACACCTCCAGGGATTGAGGGGGCATCCAGAGCCTCTCTGGGCAACCTCTTCCAATGTTTCACCACCCTAACTGGAAAGAATTTCTTTCTTCTATCCAGCCTGAATCTACCCCCTTCCAATTTATATCCATTATTTCTAGTCTTCTCATCACATATCTTATCAAAAAGTCCTACCTCTGCCTTTCTGTATCCCCCTTCAGGTATTGATAAGTTACTCTGAGGTCCCCCCTGAGCCTTCTCTTCTCCAGGCTGAACAATCCCAACTCCTTCAGCCTGTCTTCACAGGGCAGTTGCTCCAGCCTTTTGATCATCTTGGTGGCCTCCTCTGGACCTGCTCCAACAGCTCAATGTCCTTCTTATGTTGAGGGCTCCAGAACTGCACACAGTAACTCCAGGTGGGGTCTCACCAGAGCCCAGTAGAGGGGCAAAATCCCTTCTCTTGACCTGCTGGTCATGCTCCTCTTGATGCAACCCAGGATTTGGTTGGCCTTTTGGGCTGCTTTACGGTTACAGCATATGACTGCTGTTTTTTATCTGAGAAAGGAATAAACAGGGATGGAGCTATTATTTGGGTAGGGCTCCGACAAGCCAGAGGCTCAGTGAAAGTCATCCCAGCTCCACCTGGCATTACACAGCAAGATCTGGGAGCCATGAGATGCAGTGGAGTTATCCACACTCAAGCTCCCAGCTGCTGGTCCTCTAGAAAAGGGGTTTGTCAACTCATCTTCATCCTGGCAAGAGCTTCCCTCTTCTCTGTTGCACAAACACAAAAGCAAATAAACAAACCTCAAGCAAGACACAGCTTGCCCAGCCTTTAATCCAGGCTGGAAGCAGCACAGAGCCCATGTGTGTGTGTCAATGGAGATCTGAGTCAGCCCCAGAACTGGAGGAGAGGATGGTCTGGCAGTGGATAAAAGGGATGGCTCCTTATCTATCACTCACACCATCTGGGAACCTCACTCCTCCCCTTCCCAAGCCTAATTATTTCTACTGCTTGCTCTCAAGAGGTGCTTGTGGTGTGACCCACAGCCCAGGGAGCCTGCTGTTTCTTGCCCTCTCTCTGCCAGTTGGCTTTTCAGACACTCCATTGCCATCTTCACCTGTGAATCAGATCAATGCTCATGTGATCCCAGGGTTTTAGTTCCCCTTGTGAGCCTTTGGACATTGCAATTTTCAGGGGATTATATGCAAAGCAGCAAAGACATCAACCCTGCCTTTCATGCTTTCCCCCCCCCAGTCTCTCTTTTCCCTGGGGACAAGTCTTTTATCTCAGGGAGATTTCCAGAGAAATCAGCAATTCAATGACACTATTTTTTTTGGCCTTTAATGCAGACACTTATTCCTCTACTATTTTTTTGGCCTTTAATGCAGATACTTATTCCTGTTTGATCACATCATGCAGAAACTCACAGGAAAGGGATGAAGTCCTTCCTAGTTGCAGATGCCAGTTCTTTGCTAAACCAACTCTTTTGTTTACTCTGTCCTTATTTTGTGAAGTATTTCACTCTTTTGTTTACTCTGTCCTTATTTTTTGCAGTATTTCAACCTGTCAATCTTGAGGTTTGATTCCATGAAATACAGACTTCAAGCCGTGGGTTCACCAGCTCTGATCCAGCTTTCCTTTAAGCTCCTACTGAAATCTTGCTGATGCAAATTCAGTGAATGAAAAAGATGAATCTAGGAGGAAATTTGTGCCTAGTTTTGAGGATCCCTTCCTACAGGGGAGATCTGCAGAAGCAGATCTTTATGCTGGTAATGCAGGAGTAAAATGAGGGTCCATGCCATGGTTGCAGGGCAGATCCTGCTAGGCAGGGGGGTTGGAGCTACATGATCCTTGAGGTCCCTTCCAACCCGGGTCATTCTGTGTGATTCTGTGTGTTATAATGATCCCTCCTGAGCACAAAACCTATAAATGATCAACACAATCTAGTAGATATCTTCAAGCCAGCTCAAACCTGCTTCCACCCCCAAACTGCTAACAAGTACGGATCTCATCTGTCTTCCATACAACCACATCCTTCAAGAATAGTGACATGAGAACAAGTCTTTTGAGGTAAGCTGCTACTAAAATCTTGCAGATGCAAATTCAGTGAAAGAAAAAGATGAGTCTAGGAGGAAAATTTTGCCCAGTTTTGAGCATCCCTTCCTATAGGGGAGATTTGCAGAAGCAGGTCTTTCCTTATGCTGATGATGTAGGAGTGAGACTGAGGGTCCTTGCTATGGTTGCAGGGCAGATAAACTTATCATTATCATCCCTCCTGAACATATAACCTATAAGTGATGAACATAATCTAGTAGATATCTTCAAGCTAGCTCAAACTTGCTTCCACCCCCAAGCTGCTAACAAGTATGGATCTCATCTGACTTCCATACAACCACATCCTTCAGGAACCTGAGAAAAAGTCTTTTGAGGAGCATCTGAGGGAACTGGGGTGGTTCAGTCTAGAGAAAAAGAGCTGAGGGGGATCTTCTAGCTCTCCACTATTTCCAATAAAAACAATTCTATGACCTGCAGATGTTGCTGCCATGTGTAGAGGTGAGAAGATGGCTTCACACCCTCCTCTGTGGGTCTTGATGTGTGGAGGAAAAGATGTTGTGTAGATAACTGAGCTTGTGGATCCCTCTGAGCCTGAAGCAGAGAGAGAGAGGAGCACCTCAGTTGATTAAGAAGATGCTCATGACCTGCCCTCTGCCATGTAAAGGAAGCTCAGCCAAGCATAAACCTTATCAAAACCCTGTGCTGAATCAGAAGTCTTGAGACTAAAAAGCAGAACAAGTTTGTTAATTACTGCTCTTGCTGGTAAATCTCTGAAAGAGCTGAAATGATAAGGCAAGTAATTTATTTTATGCACAGATTGTATCTATTTTAATGAGATCCCCAAAATAGAGCTTTGACGTGGTGGCTTTAAGCTCTGATGTTGCACAGGGGTTGGGTTTTTTTTTTTCCCATATGAAATTTTTCAGAGGGTTTAACAAAGCTTTTCTGTCCTGGAGATAAAGCATCTCCTTCTGTGTCGCAGTGCACCAAAAGGACCCATGGGTTGAACTTCTTCTGACTTGGATTGCTCTTCATGACAGTCTTTATTCAGATCTAAGACCTACAATGTTGGGGAAAGGGATGGTCTTAGGGTGCAAAGGTATTTTCAGGGTCTGAGGAAATTCTAGCTCTGCCATGCGATTTAATTCTCCTGTCTGTGACATCCTTGCTTCAATTTCTCATTTGAAGCATGAGATAGTAAAGCATAGAAGAAGAGA
>VZTY01030691.1:8128-24204 GCA_013400935.1 Turnix velox | reverse complement strand
CAGGCTGAATGATCTGGACAAAGCTCCACATCCAGTTACCCAGCTCTCAATCCATCCCATCCTCCTAGAATGGGAGAAAAAGACCCAAATTTGGATAAAATGGGGACAAAATCTAGCCACAGGTATGTGTGTGCCCACATGTACCCCTGCTCTGTAGGGTTTTATCTCCTGCAGGCATTAAACTACCAGTGAGGAACTATTAATGGTGTTCACCCCTGAAGAAACACAGATTAAGGCTCTAAAAGTCTCCAAGAAGATCAAGCAGAGGACAGTTCCCTGACAGCAGGATGGAGCTGGGTGTGGGAGAGTCATCCCAGCTGGAATTCTGCTCCCAGCACCTCACACCCCAGCCTCCAGGGACTTTTCTTCCACCTAAAGAAAGAAAAAGAGCAAAAAAAAGTCTTGAAGGGAACCTAAAGCACAAACTTACTGCTGGGAGAAACAGCTGGGGAGAAAAAAAAAATTATTTGAAACATTGAAGTGTCCCACAGCTGCTCCTCAGAAATGAAAACAAACAAGCAAACAAAACCCAAACTACCCAAAAAAATCTGCCTGTTTTGGAAAATAACATCCACCAGAGGCTGGAGCATCCTCATCCCAGCTGGGGAAATGAGCCAACACACTCAAAACATTGGTTATAGGTCTCCATAAGTCCTTATAACTGGATAAATCCCCAATTCTGAAGGGGTCAGGAGGTGTTTATAGAGATAAGAGGCTGGGATTCTTTCATTTACTGGTATCACTGGGTATTCTGGTGCTTCCAAGATGCTTCCTTCTCCCCCAGCATCCCTGAGCATCACTAACTCTGACTAACCACTGGTTAGATCTTGAGTTAAAAGGAGGAAAAATCGCTCTTTTGGGACTCAAAACACAACCCATCTTTGCAGAGGGACAATCCCAGGTCGTTGTCACCAACAGCTGCCGGTGGCCTCGGGCCAGTAGCCAGCAGGTAGCGCTGCGGGTCCGTCCCCAGCCCCGTCGTGTCCCCGCATCGCTTCCCCGGGCTCCGGAGGAGGGAAGAATAGGGGGTTCCATCTCTTCATCCTCCCCAGAACTCCTCGAAGGTCCAGACATCCCCTTGCCACGAGTGAAAATTAACTTCGAGGCTTTCCCAGTGCCACCAGACGTGCACTGGATGGAGTCAGGGGAGGAACCAGCATCTCCCACTTCGTCCCTCCAGCATCACCGTCCCATAGGAATCATAGAATCATAGAATGGTTTGAGTTGGAAGGGACCTTCAAGATCATCGAGTTCCAACCCCCCTGCCATGGGCAGGGACACCTCCCACCAGCTTGGGATAGCCAAGGGCAGGGTTATTTTCCTTTTTGCCAGTGTCACCCCCTGCCTGGTGTGACCCTGGGCACAAATTCCCCTCTTGGGACCTCTATTCCCACCCCTGCTGATGCTCACATTTAAAGGCAGAAGTGCAAGAAAAGGCTGAGTTTCCCCATGAGGGTGGTGAGACATTGGAAGGGGTTGCCCAGAGAGGTGGTGGAGCCTGGAGACATCCAAGGCAAAGCTCAATGAAGCTCTGAGCAACCTCATCTAGTGCAGGATGTCCCTGCTCACTGCAAGGGGGTGGCACTAGATGGCCTTTGAAAGTCCTTCCAACTATATGATCAACCAAGTGATCTTCATCCTCAGAAGGATGTGCTTCTGTCCTCATTGTATCAGGGATCAGCTCCCCTGCAGCAGCTGGGATGGGAATGTGATCATGGCCCATGGACATGCTCAAATCTATCACTGGCTCCTGTTTGGATGCACACAGCAGCCTCCAGCCCTGCCCAGGGGTAACAGGATGCAAATGAGTGTCTGGAGCAGTGAGAAGGGGTGGAAGTGTCTGGGATGGACTCACCCACAGGGAGAAACTCTTTTCTCCATTGAGTCATGGAATGGTTTGGGTTGGAAGGGACCTTCAACATCATCTACTTCCAACCCCCCTGCCACGGGCAGGGACACCTCCCACCACACCAGGTTGCTCAATGCCTCATCCAGCCTGGCCTTAAACACCTCCAGGGATTGAGGGGGCATCCACAACCTCTCTGGGCAAATTCTTCCAGTGTTTCCTCACCCTCATGGAGAAGAACTTCTTCCTCATTTCTCATCCAACCCTAACCTGCTCTAGTCTCAAGCTACTGCCCCTTGTCCTGTGGCTACAGACTCCATCCAAGAGTCTTCCTCCATCTTGTAGCCCTCGGGAGGCCACCAGAAGGTTTCATAGAATCACAGAATGGTTTGGGTTGGAAGGGACCTTCAAGATCATCCAGTTCCAAGCTCCCTGCCATGGGCAAGGGCACTGCAAGGACACTAGCCACTAGTACAGATTGCTCAGTGCCTCATCCAGCCTGTCCTTAAACACCTCCAGGGATGGAGGGGACATCTACAACCTCTCTGGGCAACCTTTTCCAGTGTCTCACCATCCTCACAGCAAAGAATTTCTTTCTTCTCTCCAACCTAAATCTCCCTTCTTCCCATTTACAACAATTTTTCTCCATCTCAGCCTCCTCCCTGTGACAGTGGCAGTGGTGGCTGCTGGTGGGAGATCTGAGTGGACCAGGATGAGGAACAAAATCACCTTTGAGACAGGTCTTTTCCTGCCACCCAAACATCCAAACACCCCAGTGGCCTCAGCCCTCCAGCCAGGATACCAACAGCTGATCCCTGTAGGATCACACCCAGGGGCTGACACAAAGTCATACCCCCCAAAAAAAAAAACTTTCCCCCTCCTCAGCATGGTGCCTGGCTGCCAGAACTCTCTGCAGGAGCTTCCTTTGCTGCAGCAAAAGTGCAATACCAGCAAAAACTGGCAGGGAATCCAGGGGCCAAGCCTGGAGTGAAACTCTGATAATGCTGTGTTTATAGCAGGAATTTCTTTGGCAGATTAATCACGTGAGGGAAGAAACAGATGGGAAGTAGCTGGAGACACTGCCATGAGAATTTCAGGGCAGGGTTGGCTTGGCTAACCCTTTGGAAACACCACTGCTGGGGCTGATGCCACCCAGAACCAGGAGGGAGATGAAAAAGGGACCAGTAGCAGAGCAAAGAGGCACCCAAGAGACTGAAGTGAGGAGCCAGGGCTGCAGCTCCTGTCCCTCAGCTCAAGCCAGCTGGAACTTCCAACCCTAAGGCATTGAGCAATCACAGAATAGTTTGGGTTGGAAAGGACCTTCAAGATCATCTAGTTCCAACCCTCTTTCCATGGGCAGTGACATCTCCCACCACACCAGGTTGCTCAGTGCCTCATCCAACCTGTCCTTAAACACCTCCAGGGATTGAGGGGGCATCCACAACCTCTCTGGGCAACCTCTTCCAGTGCCTCATCACCCTCATGGAGAAGAAATTCAGAAGAACTTCTTCCTCATGTCTCATCTAACCCTAACCTGCTCTAGTTTCAAACCAACACCACTCATCCTGTGGCTACAGACTCCATCCAAGAGTCTTTCTCCATCTTGTAGCCCCCAGGAGGCCACCACAAGGTTTCATAGAAGCATAGAATGGTTTGGGTTGGAAGGAACCTTCAAGATAATCTAGTTCCCATGAGCAAGGACAACCTCCCACTATACCAGGTGGCTCAATGCCTCATCCAGCCTGGCCTTAAACACCTCCAAAGTTGAGGGGGCATCCAAAACCTCTCTGGGCAACCTCTTCTAGTGTTTCTCACCACCAATGATGGCCATCACCAAAGAATGGTCTCATGGTCCTCATAATTCCATCATATATGGCTCAGTTCTGCCTGCAAAGCTTGCCAGAGGCATCACACATGCTCTGTGGTTTGGTGGCCCCCATGTCACCCAAATGGAGCCCTTTTAGGGGCAGAGCAGGACACTGGCACAGTTATGGGTCCCCTTGCCCTATCCTGGCTCCACCAGGGATGCATCTGGGGGTAGTTGGGTTTCCAGCCTTGTGGTCCAGCATTGAATGAGCCACGTTCTCCTCAGGCAGCCAGTGGTGGAACATATGGGACCTGTTAGCTGGGAGCACATAAAATTGAGAGCTGAATTAGTCACCAGCTCCGTCATGTTCATTCCACTGCTGGTAGACACTGCTCTTGCAGAAGCCACCGACAACTGCTTGTGTTTCTACTGTCAGCTCCAATAAACAACCCTGTTTAATGCTGCAAAGGAGGGAGGGAGAGGAGAAAAGGGGGGAGGAGATGAGGGGGGAAGAGCAACTCGATCCAAAAATAACAAGTTTTAAGCACGAGATCCTGGCCGGCTTCGTGGCTCCATCTCTCTCCCCCACTTTGCTGCCTGGAGATGGAGGGAAGAGGGGTCCAAAAGCTGAGATGACCCATCATTAATAAATCTCTGGCTCCCAACATGCTGTCCCAGCAGCTCTCCTTCACCAGCCCACCCCACAGCAGCCCTTCAGCATGGAGGACACCATGAATCATTGAATAGTTTGGGTTGGAAGGGATCTTAAAGATCATCTAGTTCCAACCCCTCTTCCATGGGCAGTGACACCCCCCACTAAACCAGGTTGCTCAAGTGCCATTAACATCCCGAGAGTGACATCTCCAACATACTTGGGGGATAAATTAGTTGCCAGATGATTTCATAACTTCATAATCATTGAGGCTGGAAGAGACCTTTCAGATCATCAAGTCCAACCATCAGCCCAAACTCTGCCAAACCTCATACCTGCAGAGGGACTTGAACCTTTGACTCCTCAGATTAGGATTCTGATGCTCTCCCAACTGAATCCAGGTCCATTAACACAACCAGAAACAATAATTATGACAAAATCAAAGGCAGAGGTTCCTCCTTCACCACAAACTGAGTGACCAGCTGAGGACACCACCCCATCCCTGCATTTTGCTGAAATAACTGGGATGTGCATTGATGGGGATCCAAAAATTGGATCTCCATCAGAGCTCCCATGGGTCTCTTGTGTGGCAGACAGTCACCCCGTGGCCCTGGGGAGCTGGGGTGACTTTCACCCAGCTGGTGCAACCAAGGCATCACGCGCTGGCCACTAAACACAGTGAAACTCTTGCCCTCATAGAGGGCTTAAGTGCCCTGGCGCTGTTGGATAAACAGGACCATGCTGAACACACACAGCCTCTTGGCACAGGTCCCTTGGGCATCTCAGCATCTTCACCACCCCACCCCTTTCATCTTCCCTGTGGGCAGCCCAACCATCAGACAGCACCCAGGACCCTTGTTCCTCCTCAAACAGGAGGTCCAGCCCTTCTCTGGGGTCTGAGACCTCCCATTCCTGGTGGGTCTGAGACAAATCACCATCAGAAAGCAAAACATCTCCAGTTGTCCCAGTCTCAGTATCAAGATCTCCAGCTCTTTGAACCACTACTGCATCTTTGCCTCAGATGAATAGACCCATAGAACCAACCCAGGTTGGAAGGGGGTCTTCAGATCATCAAGTCCAACCATCAACCCTACTCTTGACAGAACCAACCCTAAAACACATCCCTAAGCTCTGTGTCTGCCCAGCTCTTCAATCCCTCCAGGGATGATGCCTCAAATCCTTCCCTGGGCAGCCTCCTGAGTGCTTGATAACCCTTTCAGTGCCAACTTTTTTCTACTTCTCGATTTTAACCCTCCCCAGGTGGAAATTGAGGCCATTTCCATGTCCTATTAATTGGAAATTCAACAGATGGAAGCCATAATACCTTGCCCTGCTGTGGGTTCTGCCCCAAAATTAAGGAGGGCTTTGCAAGGATGTCTCAGGCTTCCCCACCAGCGTCTTCCCAGCTCAGGGTGGGGAATGATGTCAGCACATGGGCTTTATCATCTTCTCTAATACCCTAACTCTCAATTTTCATTGATTCCCCCAGTTTAACCAGTTTAGCCACCTCCATCCCAGCTGGGGAGCTGATGGAAAACAAGAAGGAAACCCAACCTGCCCCTGAGAAGCTGGGACCAGGGCACAAAGAGGAATGTGGAGTGAAAGTTTCCTGTGAAACCAAACTCAAAGAAACAAGGAGAAATAAAAAAAGCAGCAGAAGGGGGGTTTTGGGGGCACCCACCCAGCCCAGACACAGATCTGGGTGATAACAAGAGGGACCCACCAAGTTCAGCCCATCTGTCCCTCATCAGCAGCACCACCAGAGCCCCCAGGTGAAAAAAAAAAAACCCTGGGGTTTAATCATGCTCAGTTAGTTTAAGATAAAAAATATGGAAAAAAAAAATTCACAAGACTCTCCCCTTCATTACATTTTGGAGGTGATAGGGAGTTGTGAGCTGGGCAGCTGCTGCTGGAAAACCTGAGATAGGGAGAGAAATGTCACCCCAAATTTATTGTATTTACTTTCTCCAGTGTTTTCAGAATTTTTTACTCTTCAATAGTTTATATTATACACATTTATCAGCTTTGCTTCAGGCTTTTAACCCCAGATTCACTGTCTCAGGTTGTAGCTGGGAGGGATGAAATGGGTATTCCTGGGGCTGAGAGCTGGCATCTGCTCAAGGGAAGGCTTGTGGCCAAAATTTAAATCATCAAATGGCCAAAATGAACCCAAAACAAGGGGTTTTGGGCAGTGAAATCTTTGCCTCTGGCACCAAGGGCTTCCCACAGGTCTCCTCAAATCCCTTCCTTGCAGGGTTTTGCATCACTCACACATTTTATTCCTAATTCTACCAAGAGATTCTTTATTCATGAAGTCTGGGGTTTTTTTCTTTCTCCTTTTTTTTCAGAGGAAAAATGAAAAAAATCCACATTTTATCCAAACAGACCTTTTTTGGGTTTTTTTTTTTTGGGTTTTGTTTTTTTTTTTCCAGAAATCTACTTTTTAAAGATTACTTATAATCCTCCAAGAAACCAGTGCAATGAGCCCCACCAGATCATGCTCCCTGGAAGAAGACAGGGATGGAGGAGGTTGAAACTCCTTGATATGAGGGAAAAACCACCAAAAGGGGGAAAATCCAGCACACGAATCTTGGTAAAAAGTAAAATTAACTCCCTGACTGTGAAACTGTTGAATGTGGTTGCCCCAAAAAAGGACGGTGGGATGAAAGCTGGGATTTCCCCAGGCTTGGGGTGTGATGCTTTGGGGCCAGAAGCTTCTTGAGAAGGTGCAGAGGAACCCATGTAGCTTTGCAATGAAAAACACAACTCCCAGCCTTTCTGGGGGTCCCTTCCCAAAAGGAGGGGGTGGCAGGAGAGGGAGAAGGGGGTGGGGACACTCGTGGTGACCCCAGAAGCTGGAGGGGCTGGGATAATGCTGGCTCCTGCTGGCAGGATTAGCCACAGAGCAGGACAGCTGAATCAGACTTACAGCCCTTAACAGGATTATGCTCCAGGGAACAGCAGTGAAAATACAGACACCCTGCCTGTGCTGCTGCTCTGCTCACACAGAGTCCCCAGGGTGGGAGAGACCCTCCTCATCTCTTTGGAATGTCATCAGAAAGCATTGGGTTTTATGGAGGAAGGGTCTCAGGGGATTCAGGGTGCATCCTAATCCCAGTTTTCTATTTGCCCTCACCAAACACTGCACTGGGCAGGAGCAGGAGGATGGCTCTGGCTACTGGGATCTGATCCTGACCCTCTGCCACCCCTTCAGCCATCATCTTGGCCACAACATCAACCATGGTGAGCCTCAGCTATGAGTTACAGAAGGACAGCACATGGAAGGACCCTTGGGGCTGAGGTACCGTCCCAGTATCACCAGGAGTCCTGCTGGAGTGGTTCCATACCCCCATCACCAGGAGTGGTCCCATCCCAATGTCACCAGGAGTGATAATGGAGTGGTCCCATCTCAGCATCACCAGGAGTGATGTGGAGTGGTCCCATCCCAATATCACCAGGAGTGATGTGGAGTGGTCCCATCCCAGTATCACCAAGAGAGATGCTGGAATGGCCTCGTCCCAGCATCATCAGGAGTGAAAATGGAGTGGTCCCATCCCAGTATCACCAGGATTGATGCAGAGTGGTCCCATCCCAGCATAAGCAGGAGTCATAATGGAGTGTTCCCATTCCAGTATCACAAGAAGAGATGCAGGAGTGGCCCCATCTCAGTGTCACCAGGAGTGATACTGGAGTGGCCCCATCCTAGTGTCACCAGGAGTGATGTGGAGTGGTCCCATCCCAGTATCACCAGCAAAGATGCTGGAGAGACCCCATCCCATAATCACCAGGAATGATCCTGGAGAGGCCCCATCCCAGCATAATCAGGAGTGATCTTGAAGTGGTCCCATCCCAGTGTCACCAGGAGTGATAACAGAGTGGTCCCTTCTCAGCATCATCAGGAGTGATCCTGGAGTTGTCCCATCCCAGTATCACCAGGAAAAATGCTGGAGTGACCCCATGCCAGTATCACCATGAAGCCCACTGGGAGCAGATGACCATTCCTTGAGGCACCCACACCACAGGATGCTGTGCAGAGACCACAAAGAGATGGGCAGAGAGGACCTGGGGAGTCTTCTCCAGGTTTGAGACCCCTGCTATCCAGTGTAGGGGTGTCTTTCACTATTCTTGAGTAACCTGGGATCAAACCCTCCATTTCCATGGAAACACAAACCTTCAAGTGTCCAACACAAGGATCTTCTCCACCTTCCTCCACAGGATGTGCCCTGACCCACTAGAATTCATTGAATTATCAGGTCCAAAGCAGTGAGGTGCCTCCAGAATTACATCCTTCTTCCCTCCAGCAGGAGATTTACAGCTTGAGGAAGCACCAGGCAAAAGGAGAGCTGTACAATTCCCAGTTTAACACTGGTTTTCACCCTTTCTATCCTGCAACCTCAACAACAGCCCCGTAGCCAGAATGGGGATGGGAGGAAAAGGCAAAGCATGGCCCCCCTTCCCTCCTCCTTGGATTTCAGAGAGGCTGGGGCTGAAAAAAGCTGATCCAATTTAGCCACAGTTCATTATCCCACATAGCATGACACCAGGACACCAGCAGCCATAATCCCACCTCCTCCTGCTTTGCAGGCTGGATGGACCAAAGGCAGGAAAAAGGAGCATTAATGGCTCTCTGCTCTGCAGGATGAATCCAGGCAGAAGCAGCAACAAGAGATCCTTTGGGCTATTTCTGTCCCCTCTCACACAAGAGTAAATCAGAAGCTTCTACAGACTTCCATTAAATTCTTCTCCAACAAGAGAGATTGGAATTTGTCCTCTTTTTTTTTTTCCCCCAGCTTTTCTGATTTTTTTTTTTCTAAAAGAGCTAAAACTCTTGGTTTTCTTGCTGAGCTTAAGATAAAAGTTAACCTCTGAACCACAGCAGCATCTTTCATGTGAGGCACAATACAGAGAGGGCTTTTTACAGCAGGTTTTAGACCAGTAATGTGGATTTTAGCCTCTCTCCTTTTACACCACAGACACACACACCTCACTGTGGGAGACAGGGGACAAGGGAACCATCAATATTCATTGGGGATGGTGGTGAGATGATGTCACCTCTATCATCCAAGCTCATGTCAACGTGGTGAAGGCACTTGCACCCACCAAGGGGAGAAGTCTCCAGCAAGAACAATGGAAGGAAACTGGCTAGGACTGGATTCTGCCACCCATAGAATCATAAAATGGTTTGGGTTGGAAGGAACCTTCAAGATCATCTAGTTCCAACCCCCCTGCCATGAGCAGGGACACCTCCCACCACACCAGGTTGCTCAATGCCTCATCCAGCCTGGCCTTAAACACCTCCAGGGATTGAGGGGACATCCACAACCTCTCTGGGCATTTCATCCCTCCCCTCCTGTGTCCCTGCCCTGGCAGATGCTCCATGAGGACTTTGTCATACCCTGTTATCTGATCTGGAGCTCTCTGGTCTTTCCTCACAGTCAGACAGTCCTTCAAGCCCATTTGGGATCTGTGAGTCACTGAAGAAGCACTTAAAATCCATCCTGGATGATAAGGTTAGTGCTGCCAGTGGTGCTTTTCCTGCCCTAGTTTGGACTCAGGCTCTTTTCTCTTCCACCTCTTTCTCCTTCCAAAGTCTCCACCACACTGACTGCAAAACTTAATGGAACAAGAGGGAATTGCCTCATGTTCCACCACAGCAGGCTTAGACTGGGTATTAAGGAAAATTTTGGCATGGGAAGGGATATCAAGCATTGGAAGATGTTGCCAAGGGAAGGTTGTGAGGCACCATCCCTGAAGGGATTTAAGAGCTGGGCAGTCACAAAGCTTAGAAATACGGTTTAGGGATGGTTCTGTGAGAGTTGGGTTGATGGTTGGGTTTGATGGTCTGAAACTTCCCTTCCAACTTAGAATCATAGAATGGTTTGGGTTGGAAGGAACCTTCAAGATCATCTAGTTCCAGCCCTCCTGCAATGTCCCACCTCCAACTACACCAGGTTGCTCAATGCCTCATCCAGCCTGGCCTTAAACACCTCCAAGGGCTGAGGGGGCATCCACAGCCTCTCTGGGCAACCTCTTCCAATGTCTCACCACCCTCAAAGGAAAGAATTTCTTTCTTCTCTCCAGACTGAATCTCCCCTCTTCCAATTTACATCCATTATTCCTAGTCCTGCCATCCCATATCCTATTAAAAAGTCCTACCCCAGCCTTTCTGGGTGATTCTATGTTTCTAAAATGGTTCAACAGAGATTCATCTGGACACAGTGACCAGCCCAGGTTACTACAGGGAAAGATGAGATCTGTGCTCTTCACAAGACCTGGAACAACCCAACACTACCTCCTCCCACAGGCAGAACAAAAAAATGGGGGCATTTTGCTGACAGAAGCTGCTGTGACACTGCCACCAGCCCATGGGGAGCTTCTTCACTCTTTCTGGTACCTACCAGGAGGCTCCAGGGTGCTTCAGTCCCTGAATCATCAACAGAATAGGCTCAGAACATCAAAGAAAAGGCAACTTGCATCTACCACGCAGGTAATGGCCAAACTAGGAGGACCAGTTGTGTGCTCAGGGATGTAGCTCATTGTACATCCTCATGTCCCCTTCCTCTCTTAGGGTAAACCCTCCCTGGAACTGTCAGCACTAAGTCCTCACACTGTTGGGTCCCTGCCCCAAACTCATTTTCCTCCCCATAGCATCCCCCTTTGTGAGAAATTCACCTCACATTAGAGAAATTATTAATCTTAATACTCAGGCACCAATAGTTTCCCCAAGGAAAAAGAAACACAAATCCTCCTCTGCACTGGCAGAGACAACCCACATCCCTCCATCCTCATTAAGGAACTAATTAAACCTGGTCTTTCCACCCATCATGTCTGTACAAGCTTCATGGTTGAAGCCTTTGCAGGATTTGGCCCCATTTCCCCACTTTTATTAATCACAGGGGAAAATCTCCATCTAGAAACAATGCTTGAGATATACCTGATAGGATTGGGGGTTTTTATTTTCTTCCCCTTAGCCACTTACCACTTGGCAACTGAGATGAAGCTCTGCCTTTGCAAAACATTCCAAACCCTGATCCTGTTCCAATTCTGAATCACCCACCCCAAAGTTTTCTGGGTTATCTGTTAAAGAAAACCCAAAGGAATGGATGATCCTGCAATGCTTCCACTGATAAACCCCAAATGTCTCATTTTAGCTGTAATTTTACTCAGGTAAACACAGAATGGTTGGAGTTGGAAGGGACCTTCATGATCATCTAGATGTTGATGACCACAGAAGGAAAAGGGGTTGGAAAAAAACAAAAAAAGGGAAAATTTTTGTGCCCTGGGGGCACCCTGATCTTGTCACGTGTCCAGATGAACCTCTGTTGAGCCATTTGTTTGGTTAGAATCATAGAATCACCCAGGTTGGAAGGGAAGTTTCAGACCATCAAGTCCAACCATCAACCCAACTCTGACAGAACCATCCCTAAAACATATCTCTAAGCCTTGTGTCTGCCCAGATCTTAAATTCTTCCAGGGATAGTGCCTCAAACCCTTCCCTTTTACCCCTCTTGAATCACAGAATGTCAATAATTGGACCTCAAGAGATCATCCAACCACCTGCTGGAGCAGAAACACCCAGAACAGGTCACACATCCAGGTGGGGTTTGAATGTCCCCAGAGAAAGAGACCCCACACCCTCTCTGGGCAGCCTGGGACACTTTTCTGTCACCTTCACCATGAAAAAGTTTTTTCTCCTATTTCTTTGGAACCTCCTGTGTTCCAGCTTGCACCCATTGTCCCTTGTCCTATCATTGGAGGTCACTGAGATAGCCCTGGCTCCATCTTGACACTCACCCTTTCCATATTTATAGACATTAATGATTCTGATGTGCTCAATTCTTGGGTGATGGAGGGGGGAATTAGCTGGGGAGGGGGAGAAAAAACTCCAGGAGGAAAGAAAACCACTGGAAACCCAGACAAGGGACACCATTGCTGCAGTGATACCCATCCCTCCCACTGGGTTCTGGTGCTCTCAGCTGTTTTAGGTTTGACTTTGGTGCTCCTGAGCCTTGTTTTGGCCACTCCAGAGGCTTGCAGAGGAGGGATGGTGAGGACACAGGAAAAGCCACCCCAAAAACCCACTTCAACCCTTCTCCTGGTTCTAAACAGAGCAGTGGCTGAAGGTGGGAGATGGATGGGGAGCTCCTCCCTGGCTCTGTGTGATGTCACCCCGTGTTTTTCCACAGGTCTGTAGACTTTCAGCCCTGTCTGATCCTCCCATGACAGTTGGGGGCTCCTGCCTGCCAGAAGAGAAGGCAAGAAGGGAGGCCAAGAGGATTGATGGCTCCCACAATACACAGATCCCTCAGGAGGATGACAGAAACTGGGAACAAAAGGGTATTTTTAGGTGTTGTTGCACCATTTCTGGCCCCTTGGTGACTTTCATGACTAATGCAGCTGGATTTGTGGCCATCAATCCACACCTGGGAGCTCAGGAGGTCTCCAAATGCTGTTTTTCTGTCCCATCAAGCTGGAAAACAGGGAAGGGAGGGATGAAAACAGGGCCACACTGATGCTGGATGGGTCCCACCAGGAGGATTTGGCTCTTCTGAAGGCAATGGAGGGGGGAAGGCAGGGAAGGAAGGGATGAAGACAGGACCACACTGATGCTGGATGGGTCCCACCAGGAGGATTTGGCTCTTCTGAAGGCAATGGAGGGGGGAAGGCAGGGAAGGAAGGGATGAAGACAGGACCACACTGATGCTGGATGGGTCCCACCATGAGAATATGGCTCTTCCCAAGGCACTGGACCAGGGGAAGGCACGAAAATGCATCAGGTAAGGGTTTAATTTCTCTAATCACAGTAACTGGCTACAGCTGGGATTGGAAGGGACCACCTCAAGAGATCATCTAATCAAGGGTCCCACCAGAAGAATTTGGCTTTTCCCAAGGCACTGGGAAAAGGAGAAGGCATAAAAACACTCCTGGGTGGAAATCATCTGGTATCAGGTAAGGGTTCCATTTCACTAATCACAGAATGTCAGGAGTTGGAAGGGACCACCTCAAGAGATCATCTAATCAAGGGTCCCACCAGAAGAATTTGGCTTTTCCCAAGGCACTGGACTGAGGGAAGGCACAAAAAAATGGGTGGAAATCATCTGGCATCAAGTAAGGGTTCAATTTCCCTAATCATAGAATCATAAAATGTCAGGGATTGGAAGGGACCACCATAAGAGATCATCAAGGGCTCCATCAGAAGAATTTGGCTCTTCCCAAGGCACTGGATTGGGGAGAAGGCATAAAACTCTCCTGGGTGGAAATCATGCATCAGGTAAGGGTTTCATTTCACTGATCACAGAATCACAAAATGTCAGGGATTGGAAGGGACCACCATAAGAGATCATCAAGGGCCCCATCAGAAGAATTTGGCTCTTCCCAAGGCACTGGAAAAAAACAAAAACTCTCCTGGGTGGAAATCATGCATCAGGTAAGGGTTTCATTTCACTGATCACAGAATCACAAAATGTCAGGGATTGGAAGGGACCACCTCAAGAGATTATCTCATCAGGGGTCCCACCAGGAGAATTTGGCTTTTCCCAAGACACTGGACTGAGGGAAGGCACAAAAAAAATGGGTGGAAATCATCTGGCATCAAGTAAGGGTTCAATTTCCCTAATCATAGAATCATAAAACATCAGGGATTGGAAGGGGCCATGATCCCACCAGGAGAATTTGGCTCTTCCCAAGGCACTGGATTGGGGGAAGGCACAAAAACACTCCTGGGTGGAAATAATGCATCAGGTAAGGGTTTTATTTCACTAATCACAGAATATCAAGGATTGGAAGGGATTGGAAGGGACCACCTAAAGAGATCATCTAATCATGATCCCACCAGGAGAATTTGGCTCTTCCCAAGGCACTGGACCAGGGGAAAGCACAAAAATGCATCAGGTAAGGGTTTAATTTCACTAATCACAGGATCATAAAACATCAGGGATTAGAAGAGATCATCTAATCAAGGGTTTAAATTCAACCTGCTTGCTGTTGGACCCACTACCTTCACACCATCCACACCATGCAGGAGCTGCCCACCAGTGTCACAGAAGGTTGTCCCCACCTTGTATGTGCCCAAACACCAGTTTGGAGGGTTCAAACCCTCCAAAGGGTTTCAAGCCCACTTTGCATTGCACATCCCACACAGCACATCAATTAGTGTGAGAAGGAACAAAGCAATCAACAGGGGAACCAAGAGATGGGAGTGACACTGCAATGTCCCTCCCCAACACGAGCAAGCCACCACCTTCAGCTCCCCAAGAGAGTCTCCAGAGTGCCCGACCTGCTAAGAAAACAGAGAGCCTGCTTCCTTTGAAGTTAATGAATCGTGAAAGCCTTTGAAAGCAGAGCCTTGTTTATTTACCCACCATGTGGATGGAGCACCCAGACACCCCCAGCACTGCTCATCTGAGCCAGGGATCAGATCCTGGAGCTGAGGGGTTTGCCCTGGACTCAGCCTGGCACAAAGCTGGGGGAAAGCTGGAGGGGGTGAGTCCCTGGGCTGAAGCAACCAGGTTGGAGAGAAAAATTCAACAAGTTGGGTGCCAACCTCTGTGAAAACCCCAAAAACATCACCACAACACCTTAATTAGGATGCAACCCACCCTATTCCCACCCTGTACCCTTTACCTTGATACACCACTGCCTGTAGCCCTACAAGCATCCCTACATGTGTCTCCTGATCCTTCATGCCCTCATCCCACAAGCAGGTCTGTGACACCCAAATGTGCCACTTGTCACCTCCTCCTTTCCCCATCAGAGCACTTTCTCTCCCCAGAACAACCCGGTTAACAGGAAACAGAGCCCTCCTCTCCCCAAAACATTCCAATTAAGAGAGAAAAGACCCACAAAATGGTAAAAAAGCAGAGACCCCAGTGTGCCACCAGCTCTGATGGGGCTCCTAAACCCACACACAGCCTTCCAGCAGCCTATAAATACCTGCCTTTTCAGTGGGGTGGCTTTATGAATAAGCTGTACCAGAGTATTTCTCAGACAAAAGGACTGCTCCCTCCTCCCTCCCAGGACCTTCCTGTCACTGCACTTTTCCACAGAATAATTGGATTAGAACCAAAGGGTGAGTTTTTTCCAGTAACTATTTCTCTCTCCAGCCGAGGCAGCCACTCTCTGATCTGGAACAACAGGGATGGGAAAGGGAAGAGCAAGAACGAGCAGAGAAGGATGGAAAGGAGGGGGAGAGAGGGAAGGAAAGGGGGCTGAGGGCACCCACCACCATGTCAAAAGCACTTTTTTGAGTGGATAATGAGGTTTAGGATCCCACTAAATAATTAGGACTATTGGGAGGTGGTTCCCCATTGCAGCCAGCTCACATCCAGGCTGTGGAAGGGGCAACCAGACAGAAACCCTGCGGGGGGGTCCTGGGTGGGTTTGTTGGTCGTCACCAGCCCCCAGTGTCAGGATGCTGAAGGGAAGAGCTCAGAGAAGCAAGTCCACCAGTGCTCCCAGTCTCTGACACCACAGACGGACACCAAACTGGCACAAGGGCCCAGCCACCGGCTGTCCGACGTGGTGGTCATCTCTGGGGACCTCCCCACCCCGGGAAGTGCGTGTCCTAAAACACATCCAACCGCATCCCCCCGTGTCGCGGTGCAGCATCCCTGTCCCCCGCCCGCCCCGGGAGCTGCGGGGGTCTGCGGATCCCCCCCCCAACCCCGTGTCTCGGCATCCCCGTGGACCTTTTCCCACCCTGCAGTGACACCTTGCGGGGATCAGCGCGGGAGGAGCCGGCCCCAGCCCGGAGCATCTCCCCCTCCCTTTCC
>VZTY01030689.1:0-20557 GCA_013400935.1 Turnix velox | reverse complement strand
AAACAATCCTCAGGGAGGTGGGAAGATGACAAACAACTTCATCTGCACTCTGGGGCAGTTTTGCCACAAGGAGTGAAAAAAACCAAAAAACAAAAAAAACCCCACAAACAATTAATTCCTTTTGCTTTGAAATAGAGAAATGAGACAGATCTGATCATGCTGACATTTCCATGTGGAAGGTGCTTATTGTGGGATCTAAACGTGACAGAAACCCCAGAAGTCAAAAGGGAAACCAATCAGAAAGCACTGTAGGTGTGATCTGACTGCTGCTCATT
Organism: Turnix velox; assembly: GCA_013400935.1. Classification (NCBI taxonomy): domain Eukaryota; kingdom Metazoa; phylum Chordata; class Aves; order Charadriiformes; family Turnicidae; genus Turnix; species Turnix velox. The sequence continues at coordinate 20,282 of VZTY01030689.1, read as the reverse complement.
CCCCATCTCAATCCCTTTACAGTCCTCTTGTCCTATCTCAATCCCCCCACCCCATCCCAGTGACTATCCATCTCAGTCAAGACAATCCCAGTAAGTTTCAGGCCCTCCTAACCCCATCTCAATCCATCCCAGTCAAACTCAGTTGCACCCTGGCCATTCCAGGCCTATCCCAGGCACAGGGCACACAGAGACACTCAAGCAGCACCCATAGGAGTCCTTGAGGTGGCCACACACCCTCCCAGACATCCCTCCCCCTGCCTGTCTAGCCGGGGGGCCACGAGGCCCCCCAGCCTTTCTCCTCCCACCATGTTCCCTCGGGATGTGCCCAAGCAACTCACCAGTGACGTCCTGGAGTAGTGACACCAGAAGGAGCATCCCTCAGACCCCACGGGGGGGGGCAAATGTGGCTGCTGCTTTTCCCTGAGTCTGGGAAATAGGAGAGGGGGTGGAGGAGGGAAAGTGGGAACACCTGGGGGAGGGAGGAATCTCCAATGGAGCCCAAGTGCTCTGTGATTTGGGGGAAAATGAGGTGGAAAAGGGTTGGGAGGAGGAGAGAAGTGTGAAACTGGCTACATGGAACCCGCTGAGAGGCAATGTGGAAGGGAAAAATGGAAGGATGTGGATCTGTTGGAGAGGGTGCAGAGGAGAGCTATGGGGATGATCTTAGGGCTGCAGCAGTTCTACAAGGACAGGTGGAGAGCATTTGGGTTGTTCAGCCTGGAGAAGGCTCCAGAGAGACCTCATAGTGGCCTACTAGTACCTGAAGGGTGCTACAAGAATGCTGGGGAGGGACTATTTGCAAGGGCATGGAGAGATAGGATGAGGAGTAATGGGTTTAAACTAGAGGAGGGCAGGTTCAGATCAGTTCTTCCTCATGAGAGTGGTGAGTTGCCTGAATAGATTGCTCAGAAAGGTGATAGAGGCTCCATCCCTGGAGACATTCAAAACCCAGCTGTATGAGGCTCTGAGCAACCTGATCTAGTGCAGAATGTCCCTGCTCACTGCAGGAGGATGGAATAGATGGCCTTTGAAGGTTGCTGCAAACCCTATGATACAGCTTGAGCTGTAATAAACCAGCTCGGTGCCAGACTGAGTCTAAAGTCTTCTTTGCAGTTGGAGGCCAAGACTGGACTCAGCTGCACTTAGACTCTTCTCTGAGAAGGAAGCAAGAGCATCCATTCTGAACCTCAAAATTCACTGGTAAAATCTTCTACAAGACTCCTTTTAATGTGTATCCTTGGTACAGACCATCTTAGGAGAGGGCACTTCAAGGAACCAAAGCAAACCCACGTGCTTTTGGAGTATCCAACATGGACACAGCTCCCTACCCTGTCTGTCCTCTCAGTCTATTACTTTATTGTGGAGCTCCTGAGAGGTGAAGTGGGTGACATTTGCTAGCAGGACTGTGGCCAATATCACTCAAACTGAAACTCCTGACTCTATGTCTGAGCTGACTCATCAATTGGAGTGCCAAAGAGTGATCAGCAATCCTCATTCATCCATTAACTGTCCCATATGGCCAGAACAAAAGTCTGTCAGAGGGTGAAGGTTAATGATAGACTATTGTGGCCCTAATCACTGAGTGCTGCAGTACCAGACATGCTAGTGCTCCACTATGAACTGGAGCCAGAGGTGGCTAAGTGTGCTACATCTGATACTACCAATGCATTTTATTTTAATCCATTTGGCAGCAGAATGCAAGCCACAGTTTGCTTTCACATGGCAGGGTGTCCAATGCATTTGGAATCCACTGTCCCAGGGGTGGGAGCACAGTCCCACCATTTGCCATGGGCTAACACAAACTGCACTGGAGCAGGTTGATACCTGAATGTCCACAGTACATTGATGACATTATTGTGTGGGGCAGTAAAGCAGCAGTGTTTGAGAAGGGAAAAAGAGTAATTCAGACTCTTACAAAAGTTGCTTTTGCCATAAAAGAAGTAAGGTCAAGCACAGGAGATTCATTTCTTGGGAATAAAATGGCAGGATGGGCACCATCGTGTCCCTGAGGATGTGGTGAACTAGACAGTAACTATGTCTCACTCACTCTTCTCCATGGACATGCCTTCTTTTCTCCCCAGAGTGCCTTTTCCCAGGTGAGTATGTCCAGGCTGGCCTGGCTGGATACTCCTGGTCCCCACCTCTTGCTCCCCATTGGGACCTGATCTGGTGGTGCTGCTTTGAAGAGAGAATGGGCTATCGAGCCCTGGGGCCATAAGGTAACTGCACTGGCCATGCTGGTCATAGTACTGAGTAGACCCAGACAGATGGGGTTTACTCTTGCTAAGGCTTTTTCCATCTCCTTTCATGGCTCCACAGCAAAAGCTGGTCTCATAGCGGGCAGTGGCCAACTGCACTAGATCCCGCCCTTGGGCTTTTCCAAGAGAGTATGCTGAAACACTCTTTTCTCATTTTTCTTTTCCAGCTGGCTACCCACAGCTTCTTCTAGCATTGCAAAGCTCTTATTAGCCTGTGCTATCCTGAGATTCAACTTTTGGTGTGGGAGACTTTTTAGAAGATGTGACACACTGACCACCATGACTCTGCCCAGAAAGGCGTTGGAGTCTCTGTCTTTGGAGAAATTCAAAACCCACCTGGACATGCTCCTGTCTGACCTGCTGTAGGTGACTTTTCTCTGGCACTGGGTTGGACTAGATGATGTTCAGAGATCCCTTCCAGCCCCTGCCAGTCTGTTACTTGTTCTGTAACTTTTATCTGCCTTCTGAACCCCTCCTGTATGCTGAGCCTCTTAGGCCAGATTCTGAGCAGAAGAGAAGAGCTAGAATCTGAGAAAAATAACTTTCCAGTGGTTTTTGTTTTATTGAGTTTCTCTGAATAGGGAACCCGGATCCATAGGTAAATGATGCCTTTGTGTCAAGGAATAAAGAGGTAAGAGGTAAATAATAATAATAATAATTGGTGTACAAAATATGAAATGCATAAAAAAGCCCAAAACCTGTATAGGAAACATAAAAACACATGTGAAGAAGTGGCTTTTGCTGAGATACTGTAGTAGTCATAGTGATATAGTTGAAACCTTCTTAATCTGAAGTAGGTCATGTTCAAATAGGTTACATAGGCTATCCTTGAGTTCCTGGTTCCTCATGCTGTAGATGAGGGGGTTCACTGTAGGAGGCACCAATGAGTACAGAACCGCCATCACCAGATCCAGAGATGAGGAAGAGATGGAGGAGGGCTTCAGGTAGGAAAAGAAAGCAGTGCTGAGAAACAGGAAGACCACGGCCAGGTGAGGGAGACATGTTGAAAAAGCTTTGCGACGTCCCTGCTCTGAGGGAACCCTCAGCACGACCCTGATGATCTGCACATAGGAGACCACAATGAAAACAAAACAACAAAACCCTAAAGAAAGAGTAAACAAAATAAGTTTGGCTTCCCTGAAGTGGCCTGAATCTGAGCAGGAGAGCTTGAGGATCGGGGGGATTTCACAGAAGAACTGGTCCAGAGTGTTACCATGGCACAATGGCAATGCAAATGTACTGGCTGTGTGCAGCAGAGCACCGAGAAACCCACCAGCCCAGGCAGCTGCTGCCATGCGCACACAAGCTCTGCTGCTCAGGAGTGTCCCGTAGTGCAGGGGTTTGCAGATGGCAATGTAGCGGTCATAGGACATGACAGTGAGAATGCAATACTCTGCTGCAATAAAGAAGAGAGAGAAAAAGACCTGAGCTGCACATCCTGCATAGGAAATTTCATTTGAGCCCCACAGTGAATTGGCCATGGATTTGGGGACAGTGGTGGAAATGGAGCCAATATCGAGGAGGGAGAGGTTGAGGAGGAAGAAGTACATGGGGGTGTGGAGGTTGTGGGCACAGATGATGGTGATGATGATGAGGCTGTTTCCCAGGAGGGCAGCCAGGTAGATGCCAAGGCAGAGCCAGAAGTTCAGGAGCTGCAGCTCTGGTGTGTTTGTGAACACCAGGAGGAGAAAGTGTGTGATGGAGCTGCTGTTGGACATCTGTTCACTCTGGGCATGGGAGACTGTTGAGAAAGGAGACAATATGGATAAGTTGAAGCTGATTTCTTGCGTCAGTCCTAAGCTGTTTCCCTTCAAAATTTCCTCTGTTTCTTTGAGGGAAAGTTCATTTCAAAGTTCATTTCTCCATGCAGCTGAGCAGAGAGGGATGCAGAGGATGTCTCGGAGTTGTCCTTGTGGGTAGCTCTCTCTCTGCCTGCAAGTCTTTTCCCAGTCACTACTCACAGCTCTGAGCTGAGCTCTGCCCTGTAGGAACCTCCTGGAAGAAGGCAATCACTGAGGGTCATCTCCTGTCAGGATATCCTAAGGAGTAGGTCAGATAAGACCTGATGCTGATGCTGCAACCAAAGATGATGCTAGTGCTGCCTGTAGGTAGAGGAGTGGTAGAAGGCATTTCATAAAGTTCCTGTAAAATTTGCTGTAACAGACCTGTGTAACAGTTCAGGGGTCTGAGTGACTTAAACTTGACAGCCCTTTTCCCATTTCCCTAAAAAGCAAACTGAGACCACAGATCCTGGGAAGGTCTTAATCTTTGAGGTGGCATCTGCCTTGACATGCCTCTTGAAATGTTGCCTCTGTCAAAGTCCAGGGGATCTCTGGAGCTGTAAGCACAGCATCTTCTTGAAAACAGGAAGAACCTGTCCTGGTAGAGGTCACTCTTACAGAAGTTCCTTTCACAGAGCTGTGAGGAAATCCCTAGGCAGGTTGAGAGCTGACCCTGGCAGGAGGCAGAATCTCTGTCCCAGCAAGCAGCTCTCCGCAGTGCAGGGACCCTGACCTAGATACACACCAGCTTCACACCCATGCAGCTGTCCCTATCCCTCCCATGCTCTGTCCTGCTGATGGTGCAGCAGGGAAGCCCTGCTCTGGAGCATGTCCTTCTCCTCTATGGAAGAGAAAGACCTCATAGGCTTTGGGTTATGCCAGCTTTAGAAGATCCCTTCATGAACTGCAGCTGCACTGCCCTGCATCCAGAGACTTACCATGCCAAGATGTGCAAAGATTTCTCCTCCCTCAAGTTCCCAGCATCTTTCTGTGCCTGACAGCCTTTAAAACTTTGTCTGCCTCCCTCTTCTCCCTACACTGTGTGGAGTAGCTGCTCCTGGGCAGAGCCACCCACTTGGCACCAGCTCCTTACATCCCAGGAGACCAGTCCAGCTCAGCAGCACAGGACTAGTCCAAGGCATTTTAATGACCCCTCTGGTGGGTTTGGTACTGTGTCCATACAGCTCAGACACTGAGAAACGAAGTTCAAGTTATAGTCAAACACCAAAGTTTACTGGAGTGATAACAGGTCCCACTGAGGACCATTATTGACAAAGTCTCTCTGGTGGCTGGTTAGACCAGTAAACTGGAATAAAAAACAATGGGCAAAAATAATGTAAATATGGAACAGATTCCGAGGAAACCTGGAGGTGGCAAAGCCATGACTCCTACCCCGGGAAGGGAAATCCCATCCATGAAACCTTACTCTCTAGTGCAGCCTTATCTGAACAAGTGGCCTTGTTCATTGTGTCCAAACTCCACTGGCTCAAGCATCGTAGTGTCCAGACCTTTCTCCTCAGAATCTGCCCAGACCTCAGCGAGGTCCCAGCCCATCCTGATGTATGGGCTTATTCTTCACCTCCTGCCCTGGTACCCACTGATACAGGACTGGCCTCTTCTCTTTGTAAAACTTCATGTGGCTTCTTATTGGCCAAATCCCAAACTTTCTCAAGCTCCCAATCAACTGAAACACTATTTGCTCATCTTTTTGTGTTTGCCTGCAGCTGGCTAATCATGACTGTGTTATCTCTTACAAGGGAGCATGAGGAGTTTCAGTACCCTACGAATACCTCCTGTAAAAAATGTAGGTGCTGATAAAGCCACAGGTTTGGACCCAAAAAGGAAGTTTCCCTTTATGGAACAGAGCAGCAGGAAAACATGGGACTCTGCCTGAAGGTGGACAATGAGTCCAAGTTGAAGGGCCAGTCTGGAGACGGCAGAACATGGGTATCACTGAGGTAGGTGAAGGTCTGCTGTGGATCCTGAGATCAGGAAGAAAAAGCAGATGAGCCTTCTTCAGACAACTGGAAGAAAGCCCATGTTTAAAGGTCCTGGTCCTCATAGCAGACCTAAAGTATCTAGTATTTTCTGAAGGGGCAACACAATGAAGTATAAGTCATCCAGCTCATTGATGACATCTCCCTTACAAGGATGACTGGGAACCAGCGAGGTGAAGTGCCCTATGAGACTTCCTATTTACAAGCATGGAATAACTGGTCAGGGATGGAAAAAAATAAGGTAAAATTTATGCTCCTGAAAGAAGCAAGCCCATAGGTTTTTCCTTTTGTTTCTCATGGGGGACTTCCACCACCCCAACATCTGCTGAAAAGGCAACACACCAGGTACACACAGTCCAGGAGGTTTCTGTGGAGCACTGAGGATAATTTTTTGGCACAGGCTGTTGAGGCACCAACAAGGAGAGGTGTGGGGATACAAAGAGTAGAGCTGTTAAGCTCTGCAGGCAATGATCACCCTTGTGAGAAAGATACAGTGGTACTTGTTGGAATGGTGAACAGCACTGGGAACAAGATCTACCAGAAACAAGAACACGTGGTATTATTACTGGATATCTTTAATCAGTAGGCCCTAGGATGGAAAATTACTGCCTGCAAATGATATAAACCACACTGTAGCTCAATAAAGCCTATGCTCTTTATCATCCTTGTGTGTCAACCATGTGTCTGCTGTCCCCTGAACAGGGATCTTGTGGTCCAGGCCTCAGAATGCCACAAGTGCTGCTCTAAAATGGAGCCTTATTATGTCGCTGTCAGTGAGGGGCACTGTTGGAACTTTTCTGACTAAGACAGAAGGACTTGTTTGGGATGTGAAAGGGTTGCCTTGGCATCCTTGGCCACCATCATGAGACGGTGGAGTTCCGGATCCTATGTGGAATAAGTACAGCAAAAAGAACTACCCTGAACTCCAAGGGTGCTGAGCTTGGCCTCTTCAAAGACCTATTTGAATGAATCCCATGAGCTAAACCTCTAAAAGGTAGGGGGTACAAGTGAGATGGTTAATATTCAAGCACCACTTCCTCCAAGTCCTACACTGGTGCATGTTCAGGAGTGTTTGCTCTGAATNCTATTTGAATGAATCCCATGAGCTAAACCTCTAAAAGGTAGGGGGTACAAGTGAGATGGTTAATATTCAAGCACCACTTCCTCCAAGTCCTACACTGGTGCATGTTAAGGAGTGTTTGCTCTGAATGGTGGATCAGGGCTTACTGGTGGCACTGGTAGCAGCTTCTTCCCTCACCAAAATGAGTCTATGGTGGGTCCAGCAGCTGTGGGTGTAGCCCCCTTATCACCAGCTTCAGCACTGTCCCCATCAGCAACATCCCTAGGGTCACCACTATCCCAGCCTGGCCTTTTTCTCTTGGGACCTGGGACACGAGGCTAGCAGACACCTGCACCACTGCTGTATGTGTCACCTCCCCCCAGTGTTTCCAGCGGTCACCAATTGCACCAAAGACTGATGCCTATTTCCTTATATCCCCACAACCCAGTGTCCTCCTGGTGTCCCCTAAGTTCTCCAAGGTCACCATGCTGCCTTTGGCTTGCCCGACTTGTACCTCACAGCAAAACACGTGCACCACCTACACCAAGTCAGCCATAGTGCCCACATGTCTCATCTTCAGTATCACCATGGTGTCCTCATGCTCACATCACTACTGTGGACTGTTGCCACGTCCCCTCCCAGCTCCATGTCAGTACGTGGTCTGAGCTCCTCCAGCTCCAAGTACAGTTTTGTTAAACTCTGAGTTGCTGGGAAATGGTGGGACACTCCCCCAGGTCATCCAGAGAAGCTATAGCAATTTTAGGACCCCCAGTAAAGACACCAAGAACTTTCAGACTTTTCTAAGCAGAGCTTTATTTATATCAGCAAAAAGTTGTCACAGGAGAACCTGGATGAAGGGAAGTACTTGCAGATACTTTTTATTCTGATGAGCAACCATTAATACAGTTGGTATTACGAAATATACATATAGTTAAGCCATTAATACTTTTGCCTTGAGGGGAATATTCAGAATTATACAAAGGATGTTGCTCTGGACACTTTTCTTTAAATAAATACAGGATAAAAACACACCAAGGCCATAAGAAATACTCACGGAGTTCCTTCACCAAAGCTCCACGGGTTTCCCAAAAGACACCACCCCTGGGGTTTCCATTATCTTTTAAGATTCAGCAATTTCATTTATGTCACTGAAACAGTCAAGAAGCAGCTGTGGGGTAAAAAAAGCCACAATTAAAGGAAGTCAGAGCAAAAAAAGAGTTAGTATTTAGTTCTTTAAATAAGAAAAATTCATGCCCTGGATTTGATGTAGCTGGACTGACTGAAAATGCTCCTGGATAGGACACATGGAAATAAAACTTACTGAACTACATCAAAAGTTTTCGATCAAGCACTTCTCAGATAAAATGTACTTTATAAAAGGTAAAATCTTATTGTAGAAGGTGGGCTCTCTCAATAAATCAGAATAAAGAGCTGTGAAGAAAAGGCCACGAAGTTCTGTTTATCCCCTCTGGCTATTTATTCCACAGCAGGGAAAAGCTCTGCAACAGCACAGATGTAAGAAAGTGGAGTTTTGCCGGGTCTCAGAGTAATTCTAGAGCTAAACCAGGGATAACATCAACATCCCATCAGATAATACATGCCAACACTCATCACTGATCCAGCACCTCCTTCTAACTCAAGCCAGGGTTCAAAAGGGAGCGATTTTCCTCCCAGAACAGGCCGTACCTCCGTTATTCCTCACATTATCCTTCTATTCTTTCCGCCTGATGGGCCTCACCCGAAATACACTATCCAGCGACTGTTAGGATCCATTTTGGGCACTGCTTCTCTCCAGAATGTGTTTTTGGTAAGGGGGCGGGGGTAGGCTTACCCTCTGCATCCATCCCGACCGAGGCCAAGGGTATCCCCGACTGGGACGTGCTCAGCCATCGATTCTTCTGGTCCCACCCTAACGCCATGTCACCTATAAAAACCAACAAAACTCAGACGTTTGTGGACACGGTGGCAGTAAGCCACAGATTCGCACACATCCCCGCCCCAGACCTAACCTCCTCAAGGTCACTCTCCACATATTCCACCATCTCTGTATACACCCCTCACTACCGAGGCCATGGCCCCGCCGCAACCCAACTGGAAGCCTCGGCCCAGCTCCCCCCTTCTCCTCCCGCACTAGAACTCACCTCTGTCCCGTCCGTGCCGAGAAAGAGCGATGTGCTCTGCGCGGGCTTTTAAATCCCATCCCATCAGGACCCCGCAGAGGCTGCCCCTCTATTCGCCTGCCCCGCGCGCTGCAGGCGCTTGGACGGGACAGCCGCGCACATGGCAGGAAGGACCCCGCGGAGACGAGGCAGCTCTCCCTCCATCCCAAGAACCCAGCCCAGCTCGGCAGTGGAGGATCGGCCGGGCTGGTCAGTACTTTCTCTGCCCCACTGGGGCTCTCTCTAGAGGAGCCTCCAGTGAAAGAAGCTGAAGCAAGCCCTCCCTCAGCTGAAGAGAGACACTTTTCCCCAGCAGTTTTATCTCTCGGTCACATTGAGGTCCAAGAAAATATTTTTTTCTTTCACTGTTAGATAGGACATCTGGACAATGCCAGGGAGGAATCTCCTTTACCTTATCTGAGGGGATTCAGATGAAACAATGGAAGGTTCTAGATTCTCATCCTGGGCTCGTAATCATTAGGGGCTAATAGAGGAGTTAGCTTCATTCCATTCACACCACAAATGCACACGTAGTAGTATTTCTCTTTCCTCGTTATGATGTGCCCAAAATTATTTCCAGCACATGAGCTGCTTGTCTCAGCTGTCTTGCTAATGAGTAGAAGTGGAGGGCAGGAGACACCTGGGGACATACTTGGTGCCAGAGTTGACCAAGATGGATGCCTGGGTGGCCCCTGGGATCATCTCTGTGGAGGCTACTGAGAAACTACTGTGTCCACCTACAATGAGAGAAGGTGGTGCCCACCTGTAGGACCAGTGAATCTGTAATTCTTATGTCCAGGACAGCCTGAAGAGGGATTCAGATGACCCCAAGGAATCATGTGGCACAGGGTGACTCATTCTGGCAGTTGTCTACTATGCATCTCTTCATTGGCTAATCTAATTCAGCTCAGCTGAAATAGTTTAATTTCCAAATTCAGGGATGCAAAACTGCATGCAGCCAACTTGGACAGCACAGGTCTGTACAGGAACCCAGCAGCAACAGAGGAACCGTTTTGGACGTTAATGTTGGGGGCAGCCTTGGCTATAGGGATCACAAGAAGACACAGATTAGGATCATGGCTAGCATGCACAAAGCAGCAAGTAAGACTGCAGCCTTGGACTTCAGGAGGGTGAACTATGACATCCTCAAGAAACTGGTTGGATAAATCCCATGGGCTGAGGTGCAGAAGGGTAGGGGGTCACTAGAGAACTGGTCAGTACTCAAGTACCACTTTGTCCAAGCTCAGGATTGATGCATCCCAAAGAGCAAGAAATCAGGCAAGGGCAGCAGGAGACCTACTGGTTGAGCAGGGAGCTTCTGAGAAAGCTTAAGTGCAAGAAGGAAACTTATAGCACCTGAAAGAGGGGACTGGCCACTTGGGAAGAGTACAAGAATGCTGACAGTGCGTGCAGGGATGAAATAAAGCCAAGGCCTCCTTGAAATTAAACCCTGAAAGGGGTGTCAAGGTCAAGGATGAGTGTGAAAGCCTGGGGTGTTTCTCTCAGTTAAATCCACCAACTTATTTGTCAGCAGACACCAAAAGGTGACTCTTAAATCCAGCCTTATGTCTGTAAAAAGTAAAAACCTGATATTAAGCAGCATATTCCTGAATATAAGGAGGAGGAGGAACTTCAGGGGTTCAGTTACTCATGCCTCTTTGGAGAAAGACTCTGTAATAAAAATGTATCACTGGGAAGGTCTCATCACTTATTTTACAGAGATTCTATGAAAGAAACCAGCTTTGAGGCGCCATTAAACATGCTTTATAAGGGAATTTGGTGGTGCATAGCAGGCAGAAGTCTCAAGTCTAGTGACACTGATTAAACTTACATGTAGGAGCATAAACCCCAGAAATGGTAGTAAGATAAGCAAATACGATAAATATAATCATTAAAAACAAGCACAAAAAAAACCCCCAAACAATCAAAAAAGCTTAAAAAAGTATAGAATCAGGGAGTAATTTGTGGAGAGAGATGGTAAATAAATTACTTCCTCTTAAAAAGAACCCAAATAGAGTCCTTGAGATCCTGGTTCCTCATGCTGTAGATGAGTGGGTTTAAAACTGGAGGAATAATTGAGTACAGCACAGCTACCATCAGATCCAGGGATGGGGAGGAGATGGAGGAAGGTTTCAGGTAAGCAAACATGGAAGTGCTGACACAAAGGGAGACCACAGCCAGGTGAGGTAGGCACATGGAAAAGGCTTTGTGACGTCCCTGCTCAGAGGGGATCCTCTGCACAGCCTTCAAGATCTTCACATAGGATACCACAATGTAAACAAAGCATCCAAAGAGTAAACAGACACCAAACACAATAAACCAAACTTCCTTAAGGTAGGAGTCTGAGCAGGAGAGCTTGAGAATCTGGGGGATTTCACAGAAGAATTGGATGAGAGCATTGCTATAGCACAGTGGCAATGAGAATGTATTTGCAGTGTGCAGCAGAGCATAAAGAAACCCACTGCCCCAGGCAGCTGCTGCCATGTGGACACAAGTTCTGCTGCTCAGGAGTGTCCCATAGTGCAGGGGTTTGCAAATGGCAATGTACCTGTCATAGGCCATGACTGTTAAGAGAGAATATTCTGCTGTGATAAAGAAGAGAAAGAATAAGACCTGGGTCACACATCCCAAGTAGGAGATGGCCCTCGTGTCCAACAAGAACTTGGCCAATGTTTCAGGTACAGTAGTGGAGATGAAGCCCAGATCTATGAGGGAGAGGTTGAGGAGGAAGAAGTACATGGGGGTGTGGAGGCGGTGGTCACAGACAATGATGGTGATGATGAGACCATTGCTCAGAAGGGCAGCCAGGTAGATGCCCAGGAAGAGCCAGCAGTACAAGAGCTGTGGCTTCCATGTGTCTGCAAACAGCAGGAGGAGAAAGTGGGTGATGGAGCTGTTTTTTGACATTTTTTTCCCTTGGAGTTGGAGACCTTTTGGAGGAAGAAGAGATAACGGACAGTAAGTGCAGACTTTGCTTAAAAGAATTCTATTCAATTCCTCTAGAAACTCAGCATACTGTGACTCCTATTTAGGAAAGACTGTTGTCACATCTGTTCTATACACTCCTGTTGGTGGTGACTGGTGGTCTGTTGGGAGCTGAGAGCTGTGCCAGATTCAGTCCAGCCCTGCAGCCATAGCTAAAAAAGGAACATGAGGCGATCTCAGATTAAATCCATTCATGGCACCAAGGGCTTTTCAGCTTTGTTACTCCAAACTCACTTGGCTACAGAAGAGTAGAGCTGAAACTACTATTTTTGTGTTTTCTGTTTTATTTTACCCACCACACATGATGAGTGTTTTTCAAGGCATAAATTCCTGGGATTTCTGCTGTGCTGCAGGGGAAATCTTGTGGGTCCTAAGAGCACAGAGTCCTGGGACACAGGGACCTTCACTGAAGAACAGCCCTGAGTACCCCTGGATGCACTCCTACTTTCACACCCCTGCAGCCATCCCTGGGAAAAAGCAGTCGACGTAACCTGTCCCTTTCATGATGTGATAGAGATATCCTGCTCTGGAGCACTTCCTTCTCACCATATAAAGAACACTGAGAGCTTTCATAACAGCTTTGATCAGACATGGGCTATGCAAACTTTAGGAGATAGTTTCAGGAAGCCTCTCTGCAGTATACTGCACCCAGAGACACATTTATGCTCTGTCCCACTGATGGCACGGTAGGGAAGCTCTGCTCCACAAGTTGTCCTTCTCAACTACCATTATAGAAATGGAGAGATCTAATGGGTTGTTAAAGCTTTTAGAGATTCCTCCAGCAACTGCAGATTCAATGTCCCACAGCCAGTTACTTACCATGGAAAAGGCTATGATGATTTCTCCAACAGTGAGCTCTCAACTATACGCAAGTACCCAGGGCTATCTTTAATATCTCCCTCACTTTTCTTGTTTCCCCTCAGTGCCTACAGGCAGTTTCCTCAGCCCTGCTGTGCTGTGCAGAGGAGGTGCTCCTGGGCAGAGCTGTCCTTCTGCAGCACTGCTCTCTTGACACAAGCTCCCTCCATCCCAGGAGCCCAGCCCAGCTCAGCAGCAGAGTTCCAACCCAAGGCAGCAATTTCCCTGCATCCCCACGGGCTTCCCCCTGATGTCCCCATGCCTTCAGAGGAACGTATGGAGAAAGAGATTGGGATAATTATGTGCAGTCTCTCAAGACCTGCTTCTTTCTAGCTGTGCAATTTCTTCCATCAGAGAGAGCTGTGCACAAGAAAGGTCTTATTGCTTCTGGTATGAGACAGGAAACTTGGACTGATCTCCTTTGCCCCTGCTGAGCAAAGGCAGTCAGCTATGTCAATTATGTTATTTCTTCCTTAGTTTATAGTCCTGGGCTGGAAGTGGACTTAGCTCTGCCCTAGGGCTGCCACTGACCCACATGGAGTGGGATTCCTCCTGCCTCACTTCAAGTGGGCACAAAATAGGCACAAGCTGCCTGGGAGCTGCAGGTCCCATCTCCAAAGGTAATTCCTGGAGATGGAGGCCAGGAGGGTGTTGTTCAGACTCAAACCCTGGTGGTGTTTCAGGTGTCAGAGGTGGTCGAGGATACATTCAGGTAACTGCAAGATCCACAGGTGCAATACCTAGAGACAGGGCAATATCTGGAGGCTTCATTTTTGAACTTCATGAGGAATTCCTTTGACCGCCAGCAAATGCCCACATTTATAACCACTGAACTTTTCCCTGTTCTTCACATCCAGGGCAGCCTGTTGAGGCAGTCAGGAGACCAGAGGTGGTCATTGCCATCATCCAGTTTCTCAGTCAGCTGCGTGCACCACATCGTCATCAACTGTGATGGCAGATGTCTCATGGACATGCCTACTCTGCCTAACCTAGTCCAGGGCAGCTTTTCAGTAACACTTTAAGGCCTGTAGTACTACATGAGATACTGGGGCTCTCCAGCACAACTGCATATGGCTGTCAGGGACTGCACAGGACATATGGGAAAGGTACTGTGTCCAGAGTGGGTACAAGATGGACACTCCAGATGCCATGTCTGACTCAGCTTCTGTTGGCCATCTACTGAGTTCTACCACAGCAATGAGGCAGGGTCATTCCCATCTACATCCAATTGATGCAGAGCAGTTTACAAATAGGAATCACATTCTACCAGGATCTCTGCTGCTCTGCTCACTTGCAAACTCTGCTGGCTCTTCTTAATGGCATCCTGTACTCATGATCTTGATGATACAGTTGAAGAATTATAGAATCAGGGAACAGGAATGTAGAATGGTTCAGATCTTCTACTCCAGTCCTCAGCCTGACTTTGACTCAAACTGTGACTAATCTAGTCTGTGTCTCCAAGCTCAGTGTCTATCTTAATAGCGCTGGAGGTGAGACTCAACCACTTCTCTGGGCAGCCTGTTTCAATGCTTGGTAACACTTTCAGGGTAAAAATCTTTCCTAACATCCATCCTAAACCTCCCCTGGAGAAACCTGAGGCCATTCCCTCTTGTCACTGTTACCGCCTCTCACATCATGCTTTTCACCTCTCACATCATGCTTTCAAGGTATGGCAGAGAGCAAGAAGGTCTGTCCTCAGCCTTTTTCCCTCCAGGTGGAGACACAACAGGTCTCTCAGCCACACCTTGCAAGACTTGTGCTCTAGACCCCTCACCAGATCTGCTGCCCTTCTCTGCTCCATAACTTTCCCCAAAACCGATATCAGCCTGACAGGTCTGTAATTCCCTGCTTGCAGCTGTCTTGTAAATGAGCATCACAGGAGCTAACTTAAAGTATGACCTCCCTGATAAGCTCGGAATGCTGGCAAATCAAAGAAAGTGGCTTGGTGAGCATGTTCACCAGCTCCTTCTGTACCATTAGGTGAACTCCATCTGGCTTTGTAGCAATTTCAAGATGCTCCTTAATTGCAGCCTGGCTTGCAGAGTATCAAGCACCAGAAAACAGAGGTCTTGGATCACTAGTGAGTGAGCACTGAGGAATCCTCCATCTCAAGTGAAATTAGCATGGGAGAGGAATGATTCTTCTGACGAAGATCCAGGAAAAGGACCTTCTAAAGGAGTCAAAGGAAAGGATCCTTTGAAAGCAGATCAGGGAGAAGGTCCTTTTCAGACAGTGTCAATGCAGCAGGAGAAATCAGATGCAGAGATAATTGTTAAATCCTTCTCTATGAAGGATTTGTGAAATGTGAGGATGGACTCTTGTTGTCATGAAAGTGAGACACTTATCTCTTGGTTGCTCCAATGCTGGAAGAATGGGGCTGAGATCATAAACTCAGAAGTTAGAAAAGCTGGTCAGCTGGGAAACTAAGGAAAAGAATGCCAAGACCCAAAAAGCTGCTGGGAAAAGGAGGAGTTTTTAACCCATTGTGTCCCCGGTGAAGGTCAATGTTGACCACAAGAGCCTGCACAGCCTGGGCATCGCACCTGCTCCTCAGCCACCACTCCCTGTTCCCCTGCTTTCCCAGCCTTTGCTCTTATTCCCAACAGCTGGATACTGGTTCCCTGTAATGTCTGTGAACCAGTGCAGGCAGCTTGGTGCATAAACAGGAGGAGTTAGAAATCTGTGCTCAGACAGGAGATTATAATCTGTATGATCTGGTGGCTATCCCAGAGGCGTGGTGGGACAGCTCATGTGTGGTCATAAATAAATATGTCCTTCTCAGGCTGTATTAGTTTGCAGACAGCAAAAGTGGCTCAAGAACTTTAAAAGTAACAAAGGAATTCAGGTAAGATTAAAAAAACACAGATAAAAAATAAATTTATCTTTATTAAAGGGCTGCCATAGCCAACATCTCCAAATGCTTTGTGTCACAACAAACATTGTTAAATAACCATCCCCATTATGAGGCAGTTTCCTCCCAAGTAGCTCTTTCCAGAGTCACAAAGCCCAAAATTCTTGAATTCTCAAAGCCCAGTTGCTGCTCAGGTGTGAAGAAGATTGTGTTTTCTTAAACAAAAATAGTGCAGACTGTCCCCATGGTTGGTTTTGGTGCAAGTTCCCAGGTGTTATGGGAGGAGGTAGGTGGTATTGCTGGGTGTCAGTCTCTAAGACATGTCTGCTGGGGGCCTCTTAAAAACTCTTCAAAATCAGAAAGGTGTCAACTATCCTCGTGACTGGTTTTGGTGTGAATTCCCAGGTGTTAAGGGAAGGTGTAGGTGATAGTAATAGCTTTGATCTTCTGAAAGACCCTGAAAATAAGAAAATGTAAAAGATTGTTAATTGTTTCTTTTTAAAAATACAAATAATAGGAAAAAACTGTTGCCAGTTCCCTGTTACAATTTGCTGCACGTAATGAGGCAGCTTCAGGTGCTGATGGTTAAACCTGAGGGATCACTGGCAATTTAAAATGCTGGAATTATGAAAATTTGGTTGAGTTGAAACTTGAGGAATTTTGCTCAGTGTGAACAAGCAAAGTGAGGAAGAGCTGAGGCACAAACCCCAAGAGAACTTCAGAGGTTTTTAGCTAAAAAAAGGAGAAATGGAGGGAGTCTTGCACAAGGAGAGGGCAATCTGAACCTTGTGGCTTGGCAGAAGATCTCCTTGACTCCAAAAACATAGGGGGTTTTGGAATTAAAAGTCAAATAATAGAGTCAAGTGGCCTTGGGGTGAGGGGAATCCTCCAGCTTCCTTCTCCCCTCTTCCCCCCCTTTGGTTTTGAGCCAAAATCGCCGAGGAGACGAGCTCCGGTGAGGGAAAGCCTTCACTGTCAGAGCCAGTCTCGGCAGAAAACCGCAAGAAGCCTCTTTCGAGGGCTTTCTAGAATCCGAAAAGAGAGAGCAGCGGTTCCCGGCAGCGGCGGGGGATGCTGTGGGCTGAGCACGCGGGGGCGGAGCCAGCTGGGGCGGCGGGAGATCTAACCGATCTGCTAACGGGCCAAGGGGCCATCGCCGAACAGACGAGCTGCAGTGAGGGAAAGCCTTGTCTGTCAGAGCCAGTCTCGGCAGAAAACCGCAAGAAGCCTCTTTCTAGGGCTTTCTGGAATCCAAAAAGAGAGAGCAGCGGTTCCCCGCAGCGGCGCGGGTGCTGTGGGCTGAGCAAGTGTGGGCGGAGCCAGCTGGCACGGCGGGAGATGTAACCGATCTGCTAACGGGCCAAGGGGCAATGGCGGAGCAGAGCCCGCCTCTGCCGCTCCACAAACAAATAAAAACCGCACCGCTGCACAAGGAGGGTTCGACTGTCCTCATTAGACATGGTTTTGGCAAAAAGGAAGGCTGCATGCTGCGAAGCAGCTTCAGGTACTGGCACTTCACTGGCAAATTAAAATATTGGAATTACGAAAATTTGATTGAGTTGAAACGTGAGGAATTTTGCTCAGCGTGAGCAAGCAAAGTGAGGAAGAGCTGAGGCACAAACCTCAACAGAACTTCAGAGGTTTTTAGCCAAATAAAAGGAGAAATGGAGGGAGTCTTGCACAAGGACGGGGCAAACTGAACCTTGTGGCTTGGCAGAAGATCTCCCTGACTCTGAAAACAATGGGTTTTTGGAATTAAAAGTCGAATAAAAGAGTCAAGTGGAATTGGGATAAAGGGAATCCTCCAACTTCCTTCTCCCTTCTTCTCCCTTGTGGGTTTTGAGCCAAAAAGAAGCAGGATCTTAGGAAAACCAAGGGCTGACATTCAGCACTCGATGGAAGGGAAAACTCCAGGATCCCCAGCCGCAGGAAAAAGATCTTCTCGGCTTCTGGTGTTTCTTTGGGACCCCGCGTTGCCACTTTTCAGGCACAGCCTGCACATGGGGGGAGAAAATGATTTCAAGTGTCATTGAAGCTCAGAAGAATAAGATTATGGCCTGTCAGAAGACCTCTTCAGTTCCCTGGGAGGACAGGAGTGTGAAGGAAAAAATCAATTGTTCCTCCCATTTTAAGCTGACTAGAATTTTTCTCCACAAAAATACATACCAGAGGTGTAAAATGTGGCATTTGGCCACACTGGACAGACATGATGGTTGCATATGTACCACCAAGTATTTTTTAAAGACAGATTTTTCTGAGAACCAAATGCTTGTTTTCTACCAAAGATTGTTTTGGAAAATGGATTCATTGAGGAATCTCATACAAACCTCCCCCTAGCCTCATCACCACTTTTCCTACCTCATCTCCTGCCCTCTCCTGGCATTCCCGGAGTTTTTTCTTGAGAAGGCAAGGCTTGGTTGCACTGAACCTCATTTTTTTCTTGAATGAGTAATAAAATTCCACATACTGTGGGATAGTCTTAGTCGGGATCTACGAGGACAAGAAAAACAGAAGCGATTTAGAAATGGAAACGCCACAGAAAAATACAGAAGGCACAGATTGAGGGGGACTCTGTTTTGCACAAGGCAAGGGACAGGTGAGATGAGACAGAAAATAAAGCGCCCTCTGCTGAACAAGGCTGCAGAGAAGCACTTTAAGGGAAGATTTCCACATTTCAAACCATAATCTGTCAGAGCTATCAAGATGCTCCTTGTCCTAATTTCTTTACCTTCTTCTGGATAAGGAAAAAATTCTTCTTGTGTATATAAAAAGCTTCTTTAAATAATTGCTTCTCCAGCTCCGTCCATGTATCCGAGCCTGGGAATAAACAGCAATAGGCATATTATTAGAAGAGGCAGCCTTGTAAAGGGATTGAAACTTCCAGTTTTCCTCAGCCTGAAAAAATATTTTAAAGAATAAATTTCCTGTGTTAGCCCAAAGGGAATGGCAGTATCTGTTCCCCTCATTTACCTGCATAGTGGTAATTGGCCAGTGCATGGGAAACGGGTCTCTGTGCTGGCCCTGCACGTACCATCTGCTCAGCCTCCTGACAGACTTGACAGAGAAGAGAAAAACCAAACAATTTAACTTCCTCCTCCAGAGGACCCAAAGGGAAAATTCCTGCCCCTGGTGGAGACACAGAAGGCTCCAAGGATTGTTAAATCTCTTCTTCAGGCAGCAGGCAAGAACCTCCTGTGACTTTGGCAAAGAGATCCTGGTCCCCGAAATAGAAAACTCTGAGCGACTCCCAGGTCAAGCCAGTAAGGAAGTCCCTTCTCCTTTAGAAACGGATGCCTCTTACCAGGAGGTTTCCTTGGGCTTCATGGAGGCAGTGCAGGGCGAGCTCCAGGTTGACCCTGTCCCGGAGCTGGGAAGAAGCTTTTTGACTACAAATGCAATAAAAGGAAATGAAAAAAAGTCAGTTTTTCCCAGAGAAAAGTAGTGACAGCTGTTCTAGCTTTTTTAGAGTAAAATTCAACCATCTCCTTCCTTCTAGGGCTACTGGGCATGAGGGTAGGCAAGAAAGAAAGGAAAAGGAAGCCAAGACCCAAAAAGCTGCTGTGAAAAGGAGGAATTTTCTACCCATTGTGTCTCTAGTGCAGGAGGGAGGGAACAAAAGGGGAGGAAAAGCATTTCAGAGACCTTTATGAGGTTGCTTTCAGTGTCCCCCCCATGGCTTCCAGACCAGGGAGGCTCTCTCTTCCTCCACCTCCAAAGAGGAAGGGTCTTGAATGTCAGGAAGGACAGCCTGAAACTGGCTGCCAATCTTCACACGCCTGAAAACACGAGGAAGAGGAGAGCGAGGAAGGCAATATGGGTGCAACAGGCATGGCACAATCATGACATGGATATGTGACAATAAATATGTCCCATATTTCCTAGCTCCACTAGTTACCGTTCCATCTTCTGCAAGACTTCAGGCTCCACAAAGCAAGAAAGTTGCGGGTTTTCCCCCTTTAATTGTCTCCAAAGGGAGAAATTCTGCACCTGCAGCAGCAGTGGCCAGAAAAGCTTCCTTCACTGTCCACCCACTGCCTTCGGAATGTTGTGTATGATGCAGGA
Organism: Turnix velox; assembly: GCA_013400935.1. Taxonomy (NCBI): domain Eukaryota; kingdom Metazoa; phylum Chordata; class Aves; order Charadriiformes; family Turnicidae; genus Turnix; species Turnix velox. The sequence continues at coordinate 271 of VZTY01030689.1, read as the reverse complement.
GTTGTGTATGATCCATGAGATGGCAACAGTCTCATGGAAGTGGCTTTACTGGGCATCTCGTCACAATTTAGGGCAAAATGGGGTAAAAATCCCTCTGTTGAGAAGGAGCTGATGGACTGTGAGAAGGTCCTTGTTGACCTCAAGGGCCTGCACAGCCTGGGCATTGCACCTGCTCCTCAACCACCACTCCCTGGTCCCCTGCTTTCCCAGCCTTTGCTCTTATTCCCAACAGCTGGATGCCGATTTTGGCATTTCATCAGCCAAAACCCCA
>VZTY01030688.1:119154-157017 GCA_013400935.1 Turnix velox | reverse complement strand
GATGGCTCCGCCGGTAGGGGAGATGTGGGGGCAGATGTGTGTGTGTGTGTGTGTCTGTGTGTGTGTGTGTGTCTGTGTGTGTGTGTGTGTCTGTGTGTGTGTGTGTCTGTGTGTGTCTGTGTGTGTGGCCGCCGCCGTCCTGTCCTTCCCCCCCCACTCCCGACCCGGTGACCGCCTGGCCCCGGCGCTGGTTGCGTGTCTGTCCTTAGTGGCGCTGGAAACTGAGACAGAGTTTCTAACGTTTTCATAAGCAGCAACCCCAAATCTTTGAGTTTTTTAGGTTTTTTGGTTTTTTTTTCCCTCTTAACACTGGCAAAGGTTATGGGTAGATCCGAGTAAATGCCGTGGCTCCCCATCCTAGCGCCTGGATGTGTAAGGCTGGGATGCGATGATGGGAATCTTCAGTTTTAGCGATTAATAATAAATGTTTGTAATTTGGCCACCATGTGTATGCTGACCCTGTATTTTCCAGACGCCACCATTCGAAATTGACTTTTACATTTCACGGGATAAACTGATTTTTTTTTCTTCAGTGTTCTTGGCTAATGAGAAATTTAAGAGTACTCTGAAGAACTACCTGTTATGTATCAGTTTGTATGAAGATGTATTAAAGGGAGATAAAAAAGAGACTGAGTGGCTAAATGGATTTTCTGAAGTGATAAAATTCTGTTCATTGGTAAATTAGAGATCTGCTTACATTGAAAAAAAAAATTGCTCACCGGGAAGAAAATTTAAAATTTTTTTTTTTATAGAGGACAGAATCAGTGTTTCATGTATGAGTGGCAAGCATTAATCAGATCTCACACAAAACCTGGGGACAGCTTCTTGTGTAAATTTAGGAATCGGACATGTTCAGAAGTAAAGTCACATTTCATACTATGGGGAAAAGTGACATCAAGTCTATGCTACCCTTTTTTTTTTTGGTGGAATTACTGTTTCCTCAGAATCATTCAACAGATAACATGATGTTCGTAGTTATTAATTTATTCCTCTACTTCCTGCTATGCTAGGAATACTGCCTTCAACTGTTAAAGAAGCAGCTGGCTTTTTTATACAAATAAACTGGGCTCTGAGACTGTCAATCTTCTTTGTTTGACAGAGAGGAGTTCCCGCCTGCACTGAAAGAATAGCTCAACATCTGTCATCCCATTCTCTGCAATGGCCCCAAATCAGGAAGACTACAGCTGTCCTCTTCCTTTCAGATACTTCTGGGATAGAGAGGTAGGAGGACCGAGTATTTGGTCAGCATGTTCATCGTGCATTAAGCAAGTCTCTACAAAGCCCTTTGCATGTAATTGTATTGTTTTCCCACTGCTTGTATAGTAGAAGTTGCAGTTTAAAAGGTCTTTGGAATTTCAATCCTACTATATGGGGTTTTTTTAATGTCTAATTAGTTTAGTCAGAACACACATTTGTTAGTAAAACACATTTTGAGTGATATTAAAATGGTTAGCAATCATTTATACCCAGGCATGTGGCACATGAGCATGTAAATTGCAGGTGTATGCACCAGTGTAAAGCAGGTTGGGAGTTATACTACAACTATAGAGAGCTGGATGAAGATGAAAACAAGGGATGCAAATTAGCTTATTCCTTGTGAGCTCAAAAATGGCCTCTTTGGGAATATGTCTATATGGAGCTGAGGAAGGGATGGAAGAGGCTAAGAAGGGGATGTTTTCAAGAAAAAGAAATATTTAACCACATAATCTTGTCAGTTCTTTGGTTCAATATCCAGCAAATTAGACAAAAGGAAAAAAAAAACAGAATAGAAATTCAAGTAATTCATTGAATTAATTATGCCATCTTCTTCCAATAGTAGACAAACTACGGGTCAATAGTAGACTGCATGTCACTGTTCTTATAATTACAATTAAGAGGTACTGTAATAAACCTCAGAGTCCCAACCAGCAATAACTGTGCTAGGCAAGCACCTCTGTAACATGCAATTTCAGCTTTGTAGTCTCAAGATTTGGGGAAGGTGTTGTGAATTGTGAAATGTTCAGAGGGATTTAGGAGTTGTGAGCTCCAGCTTTGCTGTCCAGGGGAATCCACACTCTGAAGTTAGGCCATCAGGCTGCCTGTCACATGCATGCTGTGGTTACACTGTGATTTTGTTTAGGCTTACATCAGTGTTGCTGCTGAAAGAACTTCTCAGCAGCTCAGTCCAACTGTTATCTCCTACCTAGCTTCATGGGATTTACTTAACTGTTTTAACTGCTGGTCTTAGAAGAAAGGCAGCAGAAAGGAGGCAGTTTCACAGTAAGGCTGGTCTTCATCCATTCAGGGTTTCTAAATAAAAAGAAATTAATTACATTTTTCCACAGAAATGCTAGACTAATCATAGAATCATAGAATGGTTTGGGTTGGAAGGGACCTTAAAGATCATCGATTTCCAATAGGAACTTACTATTAGCAAGTGCTAGAATAACGAGAATTTAGTAGAATGTATCAAATCATATTTAGGGGAGATTTTAATATGTCTCCAGTCATTGCAAAAAATTCTAACTAAGCTTAAATAAAAACATGAAATGTTGTCATTGATCCTTATATTTACAGGTAAAAGAACAGGCTTGGGCTAATATTCGCTATTGAAGAATTAAGAAGGGAAAAAAAAGGAATAGGAAAATCTCCTGCACTGAAGAAGAGGATCATGAATGAATATCTCCTCCTTTCTCTCTAGGAGCTGAAACAGTGTCTTCCATGTCCTTTGTTTCTTCCCACATGTATGCCAAACTTGTCTCTGCCCCATGTGGAGCAACATATTTGTCTTCATCCAGATGCTAAGGTTTTGGGAGATAGCAATTGGGGACGTGCCTCCTCAGGTATCTTCTCTCTCTCTGTAGTGCTGCAATCTGATACCAAGGGCAAGAGGGATGCAGCTTAAAGGAAGGAAAAGGACTTGCTAGAAGTGTCTGTCTTCCTGTATGACTGCTGGGGGAAATAACATGTCACTGAATTAGTTGTTGACCTCCTCTTATGCCTCAGAAAAGACAATCCTGTTAACTGTCTTATTTAAAAAGTAAACTAAGCCTGCAAATTTAATTTTCCAATGTAAGTTTTCTCCAGAATGCTACATATAGGAATTTTTTGTAATGGAAGGCAAACTGGTACCAATTCTACATGGTCTCTTCATAAAGTAATATAAGTATTTTGCATGTGCCTTCTGGTTCATGAATTTGGGGTGTACAGTAATTTAAATCCTTTTCTGAAACAGTGCAAAAGAGAATTTTGTTTTATTGTGGGCATTTTTAATGGGAGAGGAGAATTTTGCAAGAATATTTTGTCCTGGAATCTGAAGCTTAAGCTTAATCCCACATATTGTGACACTCACAGTAAAACTGCGAGAGTTATCAACATTATAACTAGCCTTGGAACTATTTTGACTATCTCCCCTAAATCTTGGGGAGTCAGATCCTGAAGTTAATAAGACTAAGAACAGTTTAATAAGCACATAGAGAGTGATGCAACTCAGAGCATTTGTCTTTGTTTTATGAAAAGGAATCACACCTAAGCTCCTTATTGCTTATGACATGTAGTGTGTGCTTTGGATTGGCAGCCTTCAAACATATGTTTTCATGAGCTGTTACATGATGTGAAATAGGCGGAGACAAATTNTAGGCAGAGACAAATTAGTGGCCTTTAATCATAGAATCATAGGGTGGTAAGGGACCTTCAAAGGCCATGTAGCCTAACTCCCTGCAGTGAGCAGAGGCATCCTGCACTAGGTCAGGTTGCTCAGAGCCTCAGCAAGCCCAGCCTTGAATATCTCCTAGGAAAAGTGTGCCCACCACCTCTCTGGGCAAACTGTGCCAATGTCTCACCACTCTAATGGGGAGAGAGGCTCCAGCCCTTGTGTCATCTTTGTGGCCTCCTCTATACACACTCCAACAGGTCCATATCCTTCCATTTTTTCCTCCCAATTTACCTCTCAACAGGCTCCATATACCCCTCCTTCCCCCTGCTTCTGCTTTCCTCATCAACCCTTTTCCACCCCTTTTCCCTGCAAACACAAAACACCTGGGGCTCCACTGGAGACTCCTCCCTCCTCCAGGTGCTCTCACTTTGCCTCCTTACAGAATCACAGAGTCACAGAATGACCCGGGTTGGAAGGGACCTCAAGGATCATGTAGTTCCAACCCCCCTGCCTAGCAGGGCCACCAAACAAACACATTTACTAGATGAGGTTGCCCAGGGCCCCGTCCAACCTTGAACACCTCCAAGGACGGGGCATCCACAACCTCCCTCGACAGCCTGTTCCAGGACCTAACCACTCTCCTAGTAAAGAACTTCCCCCTAACATCCAACCTAAATCTTCCCTCCTTCAACTTGGATCCATTTCCCCTAGTCCTGCTATTGTCAGCCACTTTCCTATTTCCCAGCCCCAGGCAAGAGCAGCAGCCACCATTTGCCCCCTCTGTGGGATGCTCCTCCTTGTGTTACTACTCCAGGACATCGCTGGTGAGTAGCTTATCTCAAGGGGACACAGTGGGTGGAGAAAGGCTGGTGGGGCCTGCTGGCCCCCCAGTTGCTTAGGCAGGAGGAGGGTTGGTGTTCACTTCCATGTCACCCATAGGTACTGGCTGAGCTTCTCTGTGTGCTGTTGGGGTGAAGGCAGGGGCTTTTTCTCTAGGACAGAAGATCCCTTTTGCCTCCTCTGCCCACCCTTCTGTTTCCCAGCCCTGAGGAAGTGCAGCAGCCCTCCACTGGGGCAGACAGGATGCTTTTCTCAATGTCATTGCTCCAGGGTGTCACTGTTGAGTAGCACATTCCAGGGGACTTGGTGGGAGGAGAATGGCTGGAGGGCCTGTTGGCCTCCTGGCTGGTTAGGTAGGTGAAGAAGCTTGAGAGTTGGTAGTCACCTGTGTGTAACCCATGGGTGCTGTTGGAGTGATGGCAGCAGCTCTTTCTCTGGAGCAGAAGTTCCTTCTCTGTCATCTCTTTTCACTTTCACATTTCCCAGTGATGGCTGACATCAAACTGATTACCTTCAGCAGCCCAAGGAGCTGTAGCTGGAGACAAAGATGCTTGATGAACTTTTACTTGTTAGTGTGATAGTGATTGTTGTTTGCATTGCAATGTTGCCTGGCTTTCTTAACTTAGGGATTGCAGACCCCTGTGTTAAGCATTGTGAAAACTGTAGAAGATCATGGCCAAGAGAACCACTGGCCTTTGAAAGTCAGACACTGTCAAACATAAAGGAATAATGAGAGTATTTGTCTATCTGTGCATCTACCACCTGTTCTAGTGCCTCTCCACCCCATGGTGAATAACCTCCTCCTAATGTCTAACCTAACCCTGCCCTGCTCTAGTTTCAAACCACTGCCCCTTGTCCTGTTGCTCCATGCCCTGGCAAACAGCCCCTGCCCAGCTTTCCTGTAGCCCCTTCAGGCACTGGGAGGCTGCTGTGAGATCTCCCCACAGCCTTCCCTTCTCCAAGCTGAACAGCCCCACCTCTCTCAGCCTGTCCTTATAAGAGAGGTGCTTCAGACCCTGACTATCCTTGTAGTCTTCCTCTGGACTCTCTCCAACAGGTCCATGTCCTCCTTGTGCTGAGGGCTCCAGAACAGGATGTAGAACTCCAGATTGGGGTCTCATGCAAGCAGAGTAAAGGGGCAGAATTTGAGGTTGATCAGGCATGAATTGGCCTTGGCAATAGTGCACTTGCTGCCTCAGATCATCTTCCTGTCCTCCATGTGCTGTACCACAGCTTCTAGGAGAATCTGCTCCATGATCTTCTCAGGCGTAGAGGGAAGACTGGTAGTTCCTGGCATCTTTCTCTCTACCCTTCTTGAAAATGGTTGTGATTTTTGCCACTTTTCAGTCACCAGGGGCCTCACCTGACTGCCATGACCTCTTAAATATCATGGAGAGTGGTTTAGCAACTGTATCAGCCAATTCCCCTAATACTCTGGGATGCATCTGATCAGGTCCCATGGACTTGTGGCCATTGGGGTTTCTAAGGTGGTTGCGAACCTTGTCTTCACTTGCAGCAGTGACCTGACCACTGGGCAGCTAGTCTATAGGGGCTATTCCAGTTTGTGTTCCTTGATCACTCTGTGATCTCACAGGGAACATGAAGTACTGAGGACTGTAGAACTCCAGCCCTATTCCACATACAGATCTGAGTTGATGGTAAACTGTGAGTCATTTCCAGTCTTATCCTTGATTCCCCCAAGAAACTTTGCTACTTGGGTGAGCTCTGTTTGTTTCAGGTGGTGGAGATGCAAGCGCCTCCAAGTTCTTGATTGTGTGAAGTTTTCTTTGCACTGCATAATTAAACTAATGGTTAAACTGTGGTCTGAACAGCATTAAAATAGATTTCTTGTTAAAAGCCTTTGAACCCAGAGATTGTGTGGTAGTCTAGGCCTTTTAAGGAGGGGAAAAAAAAAAAAGAGTTGAGTGCCAATCCTGAACTCTGCAAAAAGAGTTTCTCCATGAAATAGTGAACAGAGCCCATCTTTAGGGACATGTGTCATGGGTGGTTGCACAGGTCACCACAATGCATGGTCACTATTCACACAAAGCCAGAATGTTGCAGTGTCATGCCTGTGCTGCTGATTCAGCTCCTTATCAGCCCCTGGCTGAGAGCTTTGATAGCTGATGTGACAAACCATAAATAATGGAAGGTCAAACTGAGCAATGCTGTGTTCACTCTGACCTTCTAATACTTCTGGCTTATTAGATCAGTCATTAGAGTTTCAACAGGCTCCTATGAAGCAGAGTACAGTGGCAATAGCTTCCAAATCCTTGCCTGTTCACACACTGCCTCTCTCTCTTGGTATTAAATATGTCCCAATGTAAAAGCTCTATGTTCCTTAAAAGGAAACCAGGTTATAAAATATGGTGACAACTGAGTAGCCTTATATTGAACTTGTCCATGTATAAGGGAAATCTATCATAAAAAAAAACCAAAACAACAAAAAACCCCTAACCTATCTCCCCATAAAAACTCAACATCCTAAACAACAACAAAAGAAGCTCATAACTACTAGGACGAATAATGGTATCTTTTTTTTAATCAAAAGGATATGAATGATCATGTTAGAAAATGAGGCGATGAGAACAGTCAAAACCTGACTGGGATTATACTGTCATCATCCATCCCCTGCCCCCTCCAAAATTCTGAAGTTAAGGTAGTTGAATGGTTTCCATTCCAAGGGTCTGTTTTTATCCTTCTTAGAGTGTTGTCAGATTTTCCATTAAAACTGGGAAATTTTCCATATCAGTGATCTGCTAAATCTTGGAGCTTTCAAAAAAAGCATGAGGAAAAAACATGGTTCAGAATTCACGATATCACCAATTCCAATTTCACCAATTTTAGGGACTAGTATCATTCAGCTAATTTTAAGAATGATTTCACAATTCTTTTTTTGCATAGGTGTAGACAGACTGGAAAATCAAGAAAGAGGTAGGGTCACAAGGGGTATACTAGAAGAAGAAAGACCCTACTAGCACAAATACTGCTCAAGATTTGTTTCAAGGTCTTACAGCTGCAAAGCAGGATGTCGAGTGCACTCCCATGCTGGGTTCTTGTGGAGCACAGTAACTGCCATTACTATTACCTCTTAAGTTAGTTTGACTCAGAAGTAGAATCACAAAATCCCATCTGTGCCAAAAAGCCACTTTGATCAGCTTTGTGATTCTACAGAGAAGAAATCCCATTTAGTAAGGATGTTTAAAAAAAAGGAAGATAAAAAAATCTGTATGCTAAAAATCAGCATGTAAAAAACTTTCAAAATCGTACAATCAACTGAAAGATTAGGAAAGGATTGGATTAAACTTCCCTTGCCTGCCTTAAGGATACCTCTTTGTGTTATGAATCAATCTCTTATTTTTCTTCAGAGTTCCTCTTTTGTTCTGGCCATGGTCAAAGGGGGTTCTCAGGGAACAAACCAGGGTGTTTTAACATAAGAGGCTGTCATCTGCTGGAATATCATGAGAAAGTGAGATGCTGCCATAAAGAAAACCAGAACAGGGACAGAACAAGCTTTCTCAGTGAAACCAGCTTTGTTTGAAAGGATTCTTCTGGAACCATAATGCTAGAAGTAACCTCTTGTCTATCCTGATTTTGTCCCTGTGGTACAATCGGGTTCCTTGAGCCTTTCACATGGAGGTTTTGTATGTGGAATGCACTTGTTAATTCCTTATTTCTGAGTGCACGACTGCAGATACTCAGGACTGATTCCCAGAAGTGCTGAGTACTCACAGATGCTGCTGAAATCAAAGGGACTAATACTTTAAATGAATATTGTAAAAATGCTAAACATCTTGGAAAATCTATCTCTAAGCACATCATGTTGAGGACCCAAAATGAGTGGACATTTTCATGGCCAAGCACTTCAGTTCCCCATCTGTAAAGTGGGTCTAATAGTACAGTCTCACTTCACAGGTTTAGAAATTAATTAGTGCTTGGGCAGCACTCAGAAACCCTAGCAGAGAATGGTGTAGAAACCCCCATGAAGATAATAATTCAGTATTCTGTGCAGGGTTTGAATGATGTGCAGTAAGGAAGGCATGGAGCCACATATTGAGTGATAAGAATAAAAAGAATATTGAACAGCTGCTTACTCAGGGAGCATGGTCCATCCTATGCACTGAATGATGTATGTGTCTGTGCAGTTAAAGAGTTATTATCATGCATATGTGCAATGAGCTCAAATTAAAGTTGCAAAGGCAAGCTTAACTCTGATTGTTCCAAAGTTGAGAGGACTTAAATGTGTTACATGAACATGCTTTCACAATATACATTTTGGGTGATCATCTCAGTAGTTTCATGTTTTCCTGCCAAAGACATGAAGGGTTTTCTGTGTCAGTGAACCCAGTGACCACTTGCATAGAGCAGCTGTGTGGCCCAGTTCACTCAGGGAACAAATGTATTGATTTCCAGGCGACCTACACCAGGAGTGAATTTAGCTTGAGTTGTCTTCTTTGTCTCATTGTGTAGTTTTGTAGTGACTGCTGGGCAGAAGTGAGGCATTAAACATTTTCAGGGACAGAGTAACAGGCTTGTCTTTTGGCTTTACTTCACATCAGGTTTTTTTGGTGGTTAATGTAGCATTTGAAGAATCACATAAACTTCCATCCCAGAAATGAAGTTATTGCCAAAGCAAAAATCCCTATATTTACATATAAATATCTCTATTCAGCATGACTGAATACCTTTCTCATTTATAATGAAATGGCAACATCCACAACAATCCAATTCTAAGACACAGATGTTAGATTAAACTGACTGTACACATCTTTGGAAGCAAACCCGATCTGTCAGAAATTCTACCTGATCCAAATAAATAATCATTACTAAACCTATTCTGAATTATGACCAGATTCTGCCATAGATTACTTGATTCCAGCTTTATAATAAAGAAAAGATAAGACTGCTGGCTCCTGCCATCTCTCTCAAGGACGTAGGTCTGTTTTTAGTGTGTCATCTGTCTTTAAGTCAAAGACCAAAGGCTTGGGTTTTCATGGTGACCTGGAGCAGCAGTCAATGAACATTGTGGTTTTCTATTATTTGAAACCAAACCACAGTGTGCTCACTTCAAACTTGTCACCTACTTAACACTTCAATTGCTGAAAAGAATGAGAATGGTACTTTATAATTTTGTTTTGTCACTTATATACAATCAAAAATATCTGCTTCTCCCCTTTCTTCACTCTCACTTTATCGTAGATTTCATAGCAAATGTGATGGCTTCCAAAGTGGATATAACCCTGTTCCAGGTTATGTTTTCTTGTTATACTAATTTAAAGATAATTTCATATGAAACTGCACCATCCCTTGTTAGGAGAGTATTTTAAATATTAAATCATATCATTATGAGCAAACTATTTTATTTGCACTTTTAAATGCTGTTCTATCTACAGTTTTTTGTTTTTTCTCCTTTTCTGAGGAAAAAAAAAGCTATGGTTTATTTACATAACTCTCCTTTTCTCATTTTTTTTTCTCCTGAAACATAACTTATTATCTACTCCAAGATTAAAAGCATTCTAAAGCATATAAGCTGCAAGAAATAGCTATCTTGTTGATTTTCAGAAAGTCTACAATATTCCATCTAATGTATTCAATGAATTATTTATTTCTTAAAGAGATACAATAAATCTTTACCTAGTGTATTTGATGATTTTCATAGTAGGAATAATAAGTAACATGATTTGAGTGTGGTTGGAACCAGGTACTGGGAAAGGGGGAAGGGAGGTCAATTTAGACTATTTACCAAGCATGTTGTAAGGCAGTGAATCTAAAAACAGACTGGACATTGCTGCTCACTGAAAAAATCCAGGTAAAGAAAGAGCAGATATGTTTCAATTAAAATTAAAGAGCAGGAATGACTCAAGTACTTATATTTTGAAGGAGCAGCTTAGGTGCAAAAGCACAATAGTGATGTTCAGTGCCATTGTTCTCTGTTACATTGGAGTGAATCCAGAGTAATTCCATTGATTTCAGTGGACTTTCATTGGGCTAACTGAGAATAGAATCTGACTCTGTGTTAGCTGGGGGGTGGAAAGAGTGACAAGAATATAAATTACCCCAGATAAGTATTTGAAATACAAATACTTTGCAAGATGGTTAGGGGTTTGTTTTTTTGTTTTTTTTTTCTTCTTTTAAGAGTGATCATATACCACAGCAGAAAAGTTCTGAATAAATCACCTTCCATTTATTTCGTTCTTACAGTTAAAAAAAATAAAGCACTGGTGGTTGTGGTGCCACTTTCAATGCTTTTATATATTGATAATATTGTATCCTGATGCATCCATCAGAAAATCTCAAGAGACTCTTGCACATCTTTTATATGCAATATGGATATTTCAGAGTTTTACAATCCCTTCCCCTTTCCTCACAGAAATTTTCAGTGTATTGTCATTTATTGATGGAATGTAGATGCAAGTTCAAGCAAAGCTTCATTTTTTTGTATATCTTCCTCCTTTTGCCTGCTTCTGGAGGGAGATGTGTTTTGCGTGGATTACCTGCATTGTGACCTTCCTCCAACTAGAATCCTAGAATAGTTTGGGTTGGAAGGGACCTTAAAGATCATCCAGTTCCAACCCCCCTGCCATAGGCAGGGACACCTCCCACTACATCAGGCTGCTCAGTGCCTTGTCCAGCCTGGTCTTGAACACCTCCAGAGAGGGGGCATCCACAGCCTCTCTGGGCAACCTGTTCCTGTATTTCACCACCCTCACTGTAAAGAATTTCTTTCTTCTGTCAAGTCTAAATCTCCCCCCTTCCAATTTACATCTGTTGTTTCTGGTCCTCCCATCAGATATCATATTAAAAAGTCTTTCCCCTGCCTTTCTGTAGGAAATCAGCCACAAAGAACAAACTGGGACCAGCTTGATTTGTCTGTGTGCATCATCTGTCCACCTCTGAGGCTTGAGGGATATGGACACATACATGGTCTTTAAATCCCCTTCAGATCTGGTTCTTCCACATCACTGGTACTGCATAAATATATTTTTTTCAATATTTTAGTCATCAGAATAACTGATCTTCAAAACATGCTGTTAAACAGCAAAGACTGACTTAAATAATTGCAGTTTATATACTTTCCTACTTCAGTATGTCTTCTGTAAAAAGCAATATCAAACCTCTCTTTGCAAAAATTACTTAGTAATTTGCATCTGTTGACTGGATTGCAGATTCCATTTTCAGGAACAGTTTACTTTAATATTCCTGTTAGCCAATGACTTTAGATTAGTAATGACACAGTGTTAGCCTACCTAAATAGATGAATTCTCATTCCACTTCTTTTTCTTAAAAAGATTTTCTTCTCTCTTCTCTCATTTGCACCAGAGTTTTGTGTAGCTGCCTAGTTTATGCTTGTACTGCTGCTACTTTGGAAAGCTTTTTCTCTAATACCCTAAATGAACTCAGCATAAACAGAATTCTAAACTTTGGCTGTCACTACTCCAGAAATCAAAACCTCTATCGACCTGTTATACGCTTGGGTTCATGGTGTAAAAGTAAAGCTGGTAATGACATTTAACGTGGCAAAATGAATAGCATGCCAGCCTACTGGAAATTCACCTAGAATAAAGCTGAAAGATACTGGTGCCATAAAACTAGCCTCAAAGACTGAACTGGCCTCACCAGATGCACAGTGGCAAGATGTAAGTGCTGAACCTCATTACCAGCTATAATAGGGAGCGGGAGTTCAGCTCTGAAGAGAAAGACTTGGGAGGGTCAGTTGATGACAAACTCAACATGAGCCAGCAGTGTGCACTCACAGCCAAGAAGGCACCAAACAAATCCTGGGTTCCATCAAGAGGAGTGTGACCAGCAGGTCCAGAGAGGGGATTTTGCCCCTCTACTCAGCACTGGTGAGACCCCAACTGGAGTTACTGTGTCCAGTTCTGGAGCCCTCAACACAGGAAGGACACTGAGCTGTTGGAGCAGGTCCAGAGGAGGCCATGAAGATGGTCAAAGGGCTGGAGCAACTGCCCTATGAAGACAGGCTGAAGGAGTTGGGGTTGTTCAGCCTGGGGAAGAGAAGGCTCAGGGGGGGCCTTATGGTAACTTATCAGTACCTGAGGGGGTCCTACAGAAAGGCAGGGGAAGGACTTTTTAATATGATATCAGATGGGAGGACCAGAAACAATGAATGTAAATTGGAAGGGGGTAGATTTAGACTTGACATAAGAAAGAAATTCTTTAGAGTGAGGGTGGTGAAACTCTGGAACTGGTTGCTCAGAGAGGTTGTGGATGCCCCCTCTCTGGAGGGGTTCAAGACCAGGCTGGACAAGGCACTGAGCAGCCTGATGTAGTGGGAGGTGTCCCTGCCTATGGCAGGGGGGTTGGAACTCGATGATCTTCCCTTTCAACCCAAACTATTCTATGATTCTATGTTACTGACATCTCTGACCAACTCTTGCTTGTTTCTCTGGGTTAGAAGCAGGCAGGACCATTCTGGGTGCAAATGTTTCTCACCAGTTTGCTCAGTCTGAAGTAAAGACCTAATGGCTATGGAGATGCCACAGGAAAGGCAAAAGGGTAAAACTGCTACTTAGATGCCTGTGACCAGTAGTTATCCTCTTTACAGGAAGCTTTTAGAAGAAAATGGGGCAAAATAAAACAGGGATTTTGAATATATTATAGCAACCAAATCAATTGGAAGACAGACAGAGCCAAAGATCACAAAATCCATCCCAAAAGAGCCCTTATCTCTGTGGTAAGAAATGTATCCTCATAACTTCACAGCTATGCAGTGTTTATTGTGGATGATCAGATTTTTCATGAGATATAGAGTGTATTTGCATTATGAACAAAAATCTGAAAAAGCCCTTTCCTATTTAAAGGTATTCAGACAACATGCCGCTTAACTGTGAAACTCTTGCTTTTATTAAGCTGGAGTTCACAGGGAATCATGCTGAAATAAACCTTCCAAGTTATCCTCCTAATTGCTTGCTCTCTTGGCTTAGTTCTCCATCTTAATTTGACAAATATGGTATAGATTAGGGACCAGGACTCTTTGCTCAATACTCAGAAGATGTAACAGCATTAGTTCTGCTCTAGTTTTGTAGCCAGCAGTGGTTTTTCTCTTGGCTCTGAGATGTTGTCCAACTTAACATCAGGCAATTGAACTTTGCAGTATCTGTTAAATCATCCTTTAAGCTTCATGCCGTTCTCTTTAGATTAAACCATTTGCATGTTTATTCCTGGCCTTGCTGTACTGTGACAGGCTTCTAAATTCCCAGTAAAAGGTTTTTGTCATAACAATTAAAAGAAGCTTTTTTCCTAAATTTGGGTTCACATACATTTTTCTCTTAGATTAAATTATGTTCTTTGATATTAGAGAGGTACCTGGGATTTGGCTATCATTAGTAGTGTCTGCACATCAGCATTGCTATGGGAATGTTGTGTACTGTCAAGATATGAACTTTTTCAAGGATGATGGAAAATTGGAGTAGGTTCAGAAGAAAGCTTCAGGAATGATTGGAGGCTCAGAAAGCACTCCTTATGCTTACAGCCTGAAGGAACTTAATCTACTTAGATTATTTACAAAGTAAGGAAGCAACTTGAATGTGGTCTAACTCTCTGCATAGTGAGGTGATTAGCTGAGGCAAGAAGTTTATTTGGAAAACAAGAAAAGAAAAAGCAAGATATAAGTTGATTCAATGGCAGAAGTCAAAGTCAGCAGTTGTCAAACAAGACTTTTGAGGAGGGAGAGCAATTAACTGGTGGAAAGGCTGCCAAAGGATGCAATCAATTTTATGTGTATTAAATCAAACCTGTCTGTTTTTCTGAAGGTGCAGTCCTGCCACAAGCCATGGCTCAAGGCACAAATTGTTGGGAGAACTGGAGCAGCATGTGTTCTGAGGGAAGGCAGAGTACGTGATCATAACTGCCTTGGCTGAGAATCTGGGGTTCATGCTCAAGTGCAAGCACAAGGCATTCTTTCAGCAGTGTCTCTAAAGTTATATTAAGTGCTCTCCAGGTCATTACAAGCCTTTACAAAAGAACAAGAAGTCTCTAGTTACAGACCACTCTATGTTTCAGTGCATAGAATATGGCATCAAATTACCACTTTTTTTTTTTGGCTGAGATGGGGACTTTTTAAACATGGCTCATGGAGGAACCATGACAAAAAAAATTAAAAAGCCTGGTGCAAAATAAAAACATCACAATTAAGTTTTTAATTTCCTAATGATATAGTGAATTCTGAAGCAGACCAAGCAAAGCAGTTAAATGAGCAGGCATGGCTCGCATTTAGCCTTGGAAAGTGTGCCTATACTGAAGACTGTGAGTTATACACTGATTTTATTTATTTTTTTAATTGTGACTGTACTATCTAAGGTCATGTTCAAGCTAGGGGAAAAAAAAAAAAAGAAAACCTATCAACTCTCTTTTTCATGAATGGATTTCTCTGCTACCATCTCACGCGCTCCTACAGTTTAAGTTCACCCACAAACTGCTGGGTAGCTCACAGCACTTCCTGAGCACCCACTTGGTTTGAATCAAAGCTGTTGCTGTTTCCCAGGATTTTCCAGACTCTACTGAGCTACAGACCATTTTATGGTAGACATGTGTTGAAGTATCCTTCTTAATTGCACCAAGGCATTTGATCCATTGGTAGTAACTGTCATCTCATAGTTGTATCACTAGCTTAACAACAAATTAATCCTTAGTTTTCTGGGCTATGAGTTTGCAGCAGTATGGCAGGTGATTTAATATGGTTTGAGGAGTTTAAGCTGGAATTCCATCTATTAATATCCTGCTGGATTCAGAACAAAACATACCCACGATGCTGGATAAATCCTGTCAACCTGCTGCCAGTGCTGCCTTACCCTGTTGGTTTGCTCCGTCTTTGAGAAGAGGGATCTTTTTAGTTTTCCTTCTCACTGAAGGCCTTTTACGTTGCCCCATGCAAATGAGTTAGCTCACAGAAATAGGAATTCTACCAGACAACATTTTATTCTGTCATTTAGGAGCCTCTTTTGGAGTTTTTGGAAACTTTTCCTATCTTCATACAAGCTGTTTTGAAACATCTGCTCCTAAATGACATGCTTGTGCTGGCTCTGTTCATTTCATTCTTGTTTCTTTTTCCATCTCTCCCTTTAGGATGTGCATGATCTTTAAAGAGTAATTCATTGTCTCTAGTTTGCTTCTTTCCCTGCTTTGTGCTTTTGTGCAGCATCTGGTATAATCAAACTCTGAAATACAAATAATATGTTCTTGGATGGAGAATAAGAGCTTAATTTCTCACCAGTGTCACTCCATAAATCTCTGGGACCTCAGAGTCACTAGAACACCTAGGGTTTATCTGTTACCAGGATCCTTTAATCAGTCAGTCAACCATAAAGTGTCTCAATGAAGACATATCTGAAATTTGCTTTCTGTGAGAAATTTTATCTTAATGATGAACTTTAAGAGGAGTTTCTGGAAGTTCCAGGCTATGCTGATCCTGGCTAGGAGATAAGCTTCAAAGTAAGACAAGGTAGCTATGCAGACTGGAGGATGTTCAGGGTGTTTCTGCTCTGCCAAGTCATTTTATTGGGAGTGATTGCTCCTAAATCTTCCCCACCAGCCAACACTAGGTCAGTTTAGCTGATTTTCCTGGTTTGAGGTAAAATAGGGTAAATTTTCTAGTTTGTAACTTCACTTTTCAGCTAGGCCTCTTCTGTCTGACTAAACTCTGAAATTAACTGCACATTGTTCAGACACTGTTCACTCCCAGACTGACAAGACCAGGGAATGGTATGCAAGAAGCTCTTATTTTCATTATTCACTATGGTGATCAAGGTCAGAAAGTTCATCATCCACCCTACCGGGGGGCTGGAAACAGAAAGACGTGAAGTCCCACCTGCAAGGAGGAGAGGACAGGGCAGGTGACCCAAAATTGACCAACAGGAGTATTCCATCCCATCTGCCCCATGCTCAGTATAAAAGCTGAGGGATCGAAGGGTCAGGCCCTTCTCTTTCTTGCCCTTCCCTTCTTTCTTTGATGGCCGACATCAAGGAAAGACTCTGCCTTTGACCCCAATCCCAGCACTCCTGAATCCAGCTCCAGCATCCAGCTCCTGACTGAACTTGGCCCCAGCCGGGGACTCTCCCTGCGTCTGCTGGGGACATGATCATCATCCCGGGAGCTTGATACAGTTTTGTAAACATTGTATACCTTTTTCTTTTCCTTTTAATTTTATCTATTATTTCATTATCTATTAAAGTAGTTTGGAATTCTTCTAAACTCACAAATCTCCTCATTCCTTCCTCTCCTCTCTTCTGAGAGAGGAGGGGGAGCCATCTGTCATTTGCGGGGCCCTTTTGGGCTGAAACCAGGACACTGATGCTGGTGAAGAGAAGTTGCTACCAGTACTGTTAACACTGCTTTTCACAATACAGAATGTATTGATTCTCATTAAGGTTAATTAAATTTTGTAGAAACAAAAAGAAAATTACAAAAGAAAATAGTGATGCTTAAGTAGAGAGGAGCTGTACTTGACTTGTTCCTGTAGTTGTAGTCCATGGATATAATGAAGATTTTTGTTAATTACTAATAGTCACAAGTGAGAGAGAACTTTGTTAATTGTCACTGTCATTAGTGGCAACAAATGAAACTGGCATTTAAATGAAGGTAGTAGGGAAGGACTTGTTTGTAGAACTCCATTAGAACTGGTTGCCTAGGAAAGGTGATGGATCTGTATTTGTACTTGGTTTTGTTCCCTTTGACAAATCACAGAATATCAGGGATTGGAAATGACCTCAAGAGATCATCTAGTCCAATCCCCTGGATCAGCAACTTACAGGTACCCCCATGAGTGGATATACTAACTCTTTCTTCTGTGATGCCTCTGTGGCAGGCAGACTAATCTTGGGGAGAAGTGGGGCCTGTGCTTCTAGAGAAGAAAGCTCCCAAAAGCATCTCTTGAAACCACTAATGTCAAAAAACCAAAGGTTTTCTCCCTTTTTGCCAATCCTTTAGCCTCCAAGTATTGCAGGAAGACTAAAGAGCTGCAGAAGGCTGTCAAGTATCTGATGCATAATGAACTAACTCAAAGACAAATTATCAGGATTTTCTTTGAATTCCTGTCTTTTGTTGTCTTGTTTCCCAAACCAGCAGGTTATTTGAAGCTCTCAATATGTTAATTGGTATGTTGTTAATTATTTTATTTTTTAAAAAAACTTTGTCTTGGACTATTTCTATCTGAGGATCACGCAAACCTGTACATATCTCCGTATTTTCAGCATATTTTATGCAAATAGTTGTTAAAAATGAAAATTCTAATTTCAAATGAAGAAAATTCATGACATGCATCTTGTGTCGCAATTTAATCACTGTATACTCAGGAAAGTATTGACAGTTGTCCCGTGGAAGCTATTAAGGTTCCTGTCCAAGGTTAAATGAAATTGCAGTTTATCAGAGCAGCATTGAGAAAATAAGGGAATCTGTTCATGGCTCTTGATTAATGCCAAGCATGATCAACACAAGGGGGTTCATTAAGCTATACATCATGTGGGTAATTTAACATGTCATTGTGCCTGCTGTCTGCTTTAACTCTCTGCATAACCCAGTGTTCTGAACTTGTAGCAGCCCTGCACTTCAAGTGTTGTCTCCCAGACTTTGTCCTGCTTGGGTTGACTCAAAATTTGCATTTATACCAATCCTTTTTTTTGCTTTTTTAAAAGAACATCCACATCTTCTACAGCTGCAGTTTTCCACCTTATCTAAATTTACATCTGGCAATGTTTATGTGAGATATGCAAGGGATGTACTTCATTGTCTAACTTTTACCTGATTTTTTTTAGGGAGTTGTAATTCCTTGCATCCTAGCTGCCTTGTTCAAATCCATCCTTATCTTGGGAAAGAACAGCCATCTCAGTTCTCAGCAAAGGGCTACATCTCTGTACAAGATCAAGCCTGACAGCTTTCCATGTAATTTATCTCTGAAGGATGATGTAGGTGAGGTTTCCTATAAATGCCTAGCAGAAATCTCTCAATTACAGGCCTTCATCCTTCTGGAGGATTTTGGCCACCCAGACATCTGCTGGGAAGACAGAACAGTGTTGTACAAGCAACTCAGAAAACTTTCAGACATCTGAGGAGAATCTCCTAGTACTAATACCCACCAAATAATGCTTAATGAGCCTAATTAATTTCTATGATGGAATGACTGGATATCAGAATTGGGGAGAAATGGTAGATGCAGTATTGTTTTACTTTAATAAGGTTCTCATGAAATCTCCCACGTCCTTTTCATGTAAGGGGCTGCTAAATGCATCAAAACTTGCCTGTTGGACCCAAACAAGTTTCTTCTCAATGTCTTTGTGATCAGTTAGCAATTGGCATGAAACAGACTAATGGATGTAAATTGTAAGAGGGGAGATTTAGGATAGATGTAAGAAAGAAATTCTCTATGGTTAGGGTGGTGAAACACTGGAGGTTGTGGATGTCCCCTCTCTGGAAGTGTTTAAGGCCAAGCTGGACAAGGCACTGAGCAACCTGATCTAGTAGGAGGTGTCCCAGCCTATGGCAGGGGAGTTGGAACTAGATGATCTTTAAGGTCTCTTCCAACTCTAACTATTCTATCATTCTATACAATTATAGTGGGGTTGATATGGTTCACTCTGTTCAGCAAGAAAAGTGAGGAAACTCTTAGCAAATTAGGAGAAGTAATTAACCTAATAAGCAATGAAGATTCAGTTTAGAGGGAGCTTGAGACACTTGAGAGTTGAAACAACATAAAATTCATTATGTTCAGCAAAAATTGCAGTGGCAAACACTTGCGTCAGTGACCTCATGTATTGGTACATATGGCAAGAACCAGACAGGCTGAAAAGTTCCTGAGGATCCCAGAGGACACCAGGCTTAGTACATGCCAATGGTGTGCTATCACTGCAAATGAGGCAAATCATAAACCAGGCTATATTGCAAGAACTGAGACCAGTGAATCAATGAAAGTTATTATTTCTTATTTTGGATAACAAGGAGACTGTAGTGGGAATATTTGTATCCTTGGATTCAGCAGTTCTGAAGGGATGTGTAGAAATTGGAGAATGGTCCAGCAGAGGGTTATGGGGGTTATGGACTTAGACAACTTTCATTTCAAGGAGAGACTGAGAAAGTTGATCTTGTTTAATCTGGAAAAGGGGAGTTAAAGGAATAATACAATATTCCTGCAACTACTTGGAGGAAATCTGTGGAAAGAATGGAGCCAAGTTCAGCTTTTGTAGCTGGTTAAAAAAAGATGCAATGGCTGATATATCCCACTGCTACAACTGAAATTGTAGGAATGTCCAACTGTGCATCTTGATACATGCCCAGCATATGTCCAAGTCCATATTGGGATGGAAATACCATAGAATGCATTGTCCCTCTCCCTTTGTCCCCTATACTCATGCCTATGCTCCCTGATCTCCGTGGGAGAGAAGTCTGGCCACTTGAGTGGACTGCAATTACATAAAGTGGTTAATCAGCAGCCAGGATTGTGGGTGAAATGATGGTATTCCTAAGCCTTTAAGGACTTAAGGTGCAGTACCTTTAGTTCTACTCTGAAGCCTCTGACAGTCATAGAAGTGGTGAGGTAAATGCAGTACCTCAACCATAAAGACATTTATCCTTCACTGGGAAAGCCATAGTAGAGTTACCAATAGTTTAAAGCAGAGCATGGACCAGCTATGAGCATAATTTGAAATTTATTGTGATCCTGATGATTTTTTTAATGTATCTGCAAGACTCTTATTAGTTGATGATTTTCAGTCCCTATTTATTTGCTGTGCCATTGGCACTGGGCATTTACACAGGACAAAGGATACTGCATTTATTTTTCCAAGTGTAACAAAGCTGTAAAAATAGAGAAATTGTAAGAACAGGTAATGTACAGGAGGAGCATCTGCAGATTCAAGCAGCATAGTTCAGGTTATATGCTTTATTTGAGCAATTGCAATGATTTTCTGCTCTTCTATTCACTTGTTTCCATAGAGTTGTTCTGTGATTAGCTGAGTTTGTTGTATCTAGGAAGGCCTAAATGTGCCAGAACATTCTCATTTAACAAGAATTAATGAACAGCATTCTCATTTAATAGGCATTTAATCTTAGTTATGTATTTCTTTTGCAGATATTAGTTTGGGGTTTTTTTTGCCTACACCTGAAAAAAAAAGAACAGTCTAATTTCTTTTAATATAGGGACTGAGAATTAAGTAAGTAAAGCAGATGTTACAGCCTAAAGCCAGGTTGTAAAGGTGTGTGAATTAGTTACAATAAGTAGTACTCAATCGTTGTTTAATATGAACGTAGTTATTGGAACTCTGCTTCTCACAAGATGGCCTTTAGCTACAACTATCTCATCTCTGCTGCAGTGTGGATAAAATAGCTTTCAAATAGTCATAGTTCCACACTGGAATACTTTTTTAAAAAGCTCCTGTATGGTCTCCTGCTACCATTAATTACCAAAGGTTTATTTACAAGACAATAATTAATTATACTTCTGGGATGCTCAAGAGTCTTACATAAATCAAAACAGACTTGATAAGATGCGATGAAAGTCTCACATAATTAAGCAGGGCACTAGAGACCAATTATTTATAGAATGATTTTGCTGGGGCTAATTGACACTAATTATTTAATCTGATTTTCTTCTTCCCAGTAACACTTCTACCAGTTCACCACTTTTGGCTGATGGCACAAGCATATTTGACTGTAACAAGGTGCTCTTGCTGTATCAGTATGAAGGATTTTCAGCTATTACTTTCAGTAGACTTTTTTTTTTTTTAGCAATGCAAGAGAGATGGATGGAAAATGGTGATCATTAAGTTTTGGTAATAATTTCCTAATGATATAGAGTATTGAAGCATTGTAAAAGCTAAGCAAGATAATGAATTAGTTGATGATAAAAGTTAATTCCACTGTAGAAGCAGCCTTAGGAAAACAAATATAAAACATATTTGAAGGATAACTGATAATTTGGCTCACTTGGTACAGCTCTAAAGTTACTAAGTGACAAATTATTTTATAGATACTATCTGTACCATTTTCCTCAAGTTTAACTCTCTCATGTTGATAAGTATCTATGTTAGTAGAATAATTTCTTGCAAGAAATTTAATTTAAGGCTCAGAGGTGCTACTGAATCCCTTGTGGTATTTTATTGGATCATCACTCCCATGCTGGAGCAGAGCACTGTACAGTTCTGCCATGTTCTGTATCCATGTAGAAATAGTAGCAAAGCTAAATTGTCTAATCCTAACATGCTATTACATTATTTCCAGATATGCCATTTATTTTATAGTTGTAGTGTTACACAGTGAGCAACATGCTTGGAATGTTGTTTATATGGTTTGTTAAAGTAATGAGGCTAATATGGTATATCTACCAGAATGCCTAGAGACTTTCTTCAACAAAATTTGAAATGGATATTACCAAAAAAGTGATGGCTCAATTATATGAATTTCCAGTGAAATTTGTGAAAATAGCTGTTTGTGTACTGGAAAAAGACATGTATTAGAATTCCCACAGAAAATGACCTCAGTATGAGATCATATTATTAATCAATAGGAAATCCTCATGGAAAACATCCCAAGACTAGTTAGAAAACTGATGTTTCTTAGACAGTATTGAATAAATTATTGCAGCAAAGTTTTTGATCTAGGGCTTGCAAACATTTGCCTTCAAGTGGATAAGTGTGTTTCTTCTCCTTGGTGTTCAAACACTGGTGAGAATTTTCAGCATGAAGCTGTATAATGCTCTGAGCCATGGGGCTGCCAGGGTACATCCATAGCCCCCAGCTGCAGTGTATCCAATTCACATGCACACTTAAACCTCTTTGCTTCTGTCTCTGGAGTTTCACATCAAAATATTCCAAAGTGTCTTTTTAAAAATAATTGAATAATTTTCAAAATTCAAAGTATGATCCTGTCCTCAAGACCCCACGCTCTGCTCAGTTCCTACCTACCTGTCAGGGCATTATCAGCTGTCAGGGATTTGCATTGCATTGTAATACCAGTAATTCAGACATCCTGATTATGATTGCTACCATCATTATTTTGACAGCAGGGAGAATATTCTCTCTCAATGACTGTTGCTTTTTGCTTCTTCAAATTATTCTTCAGGCTGCACTTCTGACTCCAGTAAGGGTTTCAACAAGTGACATTGGGTCAAGGATTGCAAAATAACCCATCCAATACTTCTAAGAGTGAATGTGGCTTGACTAGGAATAGTTGAACAGTGGTTATCTCTAGTAGTAACTGCAGAAAGAGTAGCTTAGGCAGGGCATTGATCCTACAACTATTATATCACCTAACTTTAATGTCCTAATGAGGTCATTGAAAATATATATTATTAATAATTTTTTATTTTACAACCTAAATCCTTATTTATCACCAGGTTTCTCCTCTCTTGAAATTTGTACATAAGAATTCATATCCCACAGAATCTCTGCTTGATATCATGGCTGTTTTACCTGGAACTTCATAAATGGTTTAGGATGCTTGGATAAGACCTTCTGTAACATGTTAAGCTGCCTTTATGCAACTATGAGCAATAGCAATACATTGTTAGTAACTATTAATAATAATTAATTGTACTTTAATAAGGTATTTAGGGCAGTTTGCTATTTTCTTATAATAAGAAATCTGTTAAAGGGATTGTTAACACAAGTCTCACATGAATGATGTTCTGCATGAGACAGAAATTCTGGTAACTGACCAAAACACAAAAAACAAGGGAGATTTCCTTCCCTCAGGTGAGAGCTAAATATCTGTGTGCCTGTATATCTCTGTCACAGATATATATCATATCTATATCATATGCAAATCTTACATGAAATCTTTTCTCACAGATAGTAAGATACAAGAATGCAGCAGAAATAATTTTCTATCTCCTTGTTTTTTCGTCTTCATGCTGGTTTTAAACCCATGTAAATCAAATTCCATTGAGTTTGTTGGAGAGATTTTTTCATTCTGTTATAAATTTACTTTTAACAGGCAAGGTAAAAGATGGTTTAGTGTTGGAATCTAATTATCTGCATATAAATGGATTTTGCATAGAGAAGCAATAGCATAGTATGGTTTTGAGGATGTCTCAGCACTGCGCTTCATTTTGGAGAGAAGGATATTGCATTTTAAATAATGGCTTTCTAAATGGAGAAACTGAAGCCTTGAGGAAAAAATATATGAAGATGTAAACTATAATAAGAAAATATGAGTAAGTAAGCATTTTATGCTGAGCATGAGGGAAGACATTAGGGCTAAAATGTGAAAACTGGTGTGTGTGAGAGAGTGCCTAAATATATAATTTGTTGTTTCATCTATG
Source organism: Turnix velox (assembly GCA_013400935.1). Classification (NCBI taxonomy): domain Eukaryota; kingdom Metazoa; phylum Chordata; class Aves; order Charadriiformes; family Turnicidae; genus Turnix; species Turnix velox. Next base: position 133,275 of record VZTY01030688.1, on the reverse strand, counting down.
GGTATCACAAAGATTAAGGATTTATTTAGATGATTTTCCAAAATAGCTAGACAAGCTCATATTTAGGCATTTAAAATACTTCTCAAAAACAGTGTATCATCATCAGCCTAATTCTAAGACAGAAATGCTCTGCATTTGCTCAGCTTTTCAATGTATTCTCAGACAGGATTCAGGCTGTAGGCTTTCATCTCTAACCCCCTGACTGGCTGTGGTTCCAGGGTCATGGAGTACATCTCTCCTTCCCCAGGCTGTTCTGTTGCAGCTGGAGACAAGGAGCACAGACTTTCCGAAGACAGAGGATGTTTGCTGTGAACATTATATAAGTGTTACTAACCCTATAGTCAATGTATTGCAGCTAGAGCACAAAGAATTAATTTTGATTCTAACCACTGGAATCGAATCCTACAGAATCACAGAATACCAGGGATTGGAAGGGACCTCAAGAGATCTAGTCCAATCCCCCTAGCAGAGCAGGAACACAAAGACACAGGAATGCATCCATATGGGTTTTGAATGTCTCCAGAGAAGGAGACTCCACAACTCCTTTGACCAGCCCATTCCAGTGTCACCCTTACTGTGAAAAAGTTTTTTCTCAGATTCCTGTGTAACCTCCCGTGTTCCAGCTTGCACCCATTGCTCTGAGTCCTGTTATTAGAGGTCACTGAGAAGAGCTAAGCCTTGCTCAGTCTAGTTGCTTTATGGGTACAAACTCCAGTATGGTCAATTTTCAAAGATCTGTATGTGTGCAAGGAGGATCAACAATGTGATTTAAACTGTTTAAAGCTGCTGTGTCATACACAGCCAACAGTCCTGCTAAGCTGCTCCTAGGAGAAACCTGGCAGATTACAAATACTGAAGGCAACTCTTAGGCTGAGATGTAGCACATGTGCTGTTAAGATCCCAACAGCTAGATGTAAATGCTGGCTCAGGGCCATTATTGTGCTGTTCCTGTACCTGCAAGATAAAGTTGAGAAGTTTTCAATTTACATGAGAAGTTTCCCAGGTCAGAAACTCATCTGCTCTTATCACCTTTAAAGAAACTGTAGATAGTTCTCAATGATCATAATAGGCCTCACTACATTGTCTTTGATGAAGAGCTGTGGGTTTTGTCAAGGTTTAGGGTCTCTCATCTTGGGAATTATGTCTTGCAGTGATAATCCAAAAGGTTGCACAAAGCCAGAAACATCTACTGGTGAAAGGAGACTGGAACCTTGCTGAGTTGGTTTTATGGAACCTTGTACCATTCCTGACTCCATAAGTAAGTTCAACTTACCCACAAAATAAAAATCATGACCCTTCAGATACCAGCCATAGGTACAAGTGACTCACTGACTCCAGTGTCTGAATTCATTGAGAACTTTTTTGTCAGTGATTCTGTGCTTGTTACAGCCATAGAGTTTGTTCTGTTCAAAGATAGAATATCTGGTACTTGTGTAATGAAGTACACATTGTGAAGAGTTTTTCAGTACCATCAAATCTGGAATGAAGGAGTTGTCACACCTTTTACTCATGATGATGGGAGTTATTATTTGTATCCTGTGTAGATTTTATTTAGGACATCCTGCTGATGTATGCTGCCGTGCCACAACTTTACCTCAGGATCAAGTACATAAGAGAATAATTTCTTTTTCCTCTCTTACGTTGAGTCTGGTAATCAATGGGAAGCAAAGCAGAATCGATTTTAATTGATCACTTAGGTTTTTAAATAATTGGCATTCATTTCAGTCTCTCAACAAAATTACTACTGATGTCCAGGGTTTGGCATTTTCCAGCTCTTTTTTTCAAGGGTGTCTGCAGGATACACACAGCTTCCTGTACATCCTGGTGCTACAAATGGAGCTCAGACAGGTTGTAAAACTGCAGTGAAGCACCATGGTGTGTTTTAGGAGTGCTCTGCTCAGTGCAGAGTCAGATTCACCCACAGATGCTGTAGGTTTTGTTCCTTTTAATTGCTTTTACTAATTCTAGCACTGTAACAAAGCCAGCCTAGCTGCAGCACCACACCTCATGTGAATGCAGGGTTCTAAAATACTGTCAATGACACCAGAGTTTACCTCCTATCATCTATGTTTTTGTAGAATACTTCAGAGAGAGCACGCTACAGTGCTGACTAAAAACACGGTGAGAGGAACAAAATTATAACTGTGGAATATAGAATCATAGAATAGTTTGGGTTAGAAAGGACCTTAAAGATCATTGAGTTCCAACCCCCCTGCCATAGGCAGGGACACCTCCCACTACATCATGCTGCTCAGTGCCTTGTCCAGCCTGGTCTTGAACACCTCCAGAGAGGGGGCATCCACAACCTCTCTGGGCAACCTGTTCCTGTATTTCACCACCCTCACTGTAAAGAACTTCCTTCCTATGTAAAGTCTAAATCTACCCCCTTCCAATTTACATCCATTGTTTCTGGTCCCATCTGATATCATATTAAAAATTCCTTCCCCTGCCTTTCTGTAGGACCCCCTCAGGTACTGGTAAGTTACTCTGAGGTCTCCCCTGAGCCTTCTCTTCTCCAGGCTGAACAACCCCAACTCCTTCAGCCTGTCTTCATAGGGCAGTTGCTCCAGCCCTTTGACCATCTTCGTCTGGACCCGCTCTCACCAGAGCCCAGTAGAGGGGTAAAATCACCTCTCTGGACCTGCTGGTCACACTCCTCTTGATGCAACCCAGGATTTGGTTGGTGCCTTCTTGGCTGCGAGTGCACACTGCTGGCTCATGTTGAGTTTGTCATCAACTGACACTCCCAAGACTTTCTCTTCAGAGCTGCACTCAAGCCACTCTCCACCCAGCCTGCGTCTGTGCTTGGGATTGCTTTGACCCAGGTGCAGGACTTTGCACTTGGATTGGTGTAAAAATACATGGCACTGGATGTATGCACAATTCTTTTTCAAGGAGCAATGTTTTTGCTCTATAAAATTCTCAGGCTTCTAAGGATGAATGTGAAGAATGATGCAGTTATCCCATTCCTGATCCCATTGTGTCTATGATCACGATTGAGAAGTGAACAGGGTAAAATTGCTGTTCTTCTTTTATTTTTTCTTTAATAACATCTCATGTTAGGTAATCTCTGTTGCATCAACTAATCAGAATGAATCTTGATCTTCTGGTTTATGAATACTTTGTCTGTCAATGTTGCATGCTTTCAATAGATGTCTATGTGCAGTTGCCCCTTGGTTTATGTGACAGCTGGGACTTCTAAAAGCTTCTTCGTAAGATCATTCTAGGACCTAGTACTTTGTCTCTGTTTCTTTTGATTTCCCAACTCTGCAACATTAGGAAACCTTTACTATACAGAAGTGTTGAGCCACAAAAACATTACAAGTTGTGAGGTGCTCAAATTTATGTGTGTTTCCAATCTATTTTATGCATTCTTGGGAATTCCCCAGGAATTTCCTCTTGGAAAGGAAAAAGTACCTGTAGATGACATGAAGGCTGCTGGGCAGCCTGATCTAGTGGGAGGTGTCCCTGCCTATGGCAGGGGGGTTGGAACTTGATGATCTTTAAGGTCCCTTCCAACCCAAACTATTCTATGATTCTGTGCACAGTGCTGTTGCAAAGCTCAGATACATACTGGCTTCCTGTTTAGCCAAGAATTTAGGAAAAAATATGTACCTGAGACATGTAATATTGGTAAGAAAATATTCTGGATCCTTTCTTGTGGAAAATGGTTCTTAATTTACTATCTGATATTGTGTCTGGATTTATGTTGTTTGGCACTTGCTGAATGTGCCAATTTTTTATTGTATAAATATGACAGAAGTGTATTGATGACCTGTCCTAAGTGCTTAATCAAACTCTATTATCCTGCTAACCATAAACTGACTAGCAGAAACTTACTGCTTTCAAATGTTACTGACCATGGATTGGACTTGAATGAAGAAAGTAATCATTCAGGCTCTTTATCTTGTGTGTAATAGAAGTCTCAGCTTCCTGGAACCAAAATGTTTTCATACTTTGCTATTAAGTTTCATTACAGTTTTGTTTACTTTTATGTAAAATCTACTGATTTATTAGAAATCTCACTCCACAGTAAACTGATAATTGGATGCTGTTGAAAGAATGAGTTTCATTGATCTAAGTCAGTGACCACAGACATTATTGAGGTAAACCTCTTCACAGTGCTGGGGCACATTTTAGCCACAATCAATTTTTGTGAATATTCCCTTCTAGATTCTTTTTGTATTTCTTGGCACTATCAGCATTGTTCTAAACCTGGAGCACATATCGTGTGTAAAAATTTATCTTAACAGAAAGGTTCATTACTTTTCAGTGAATGCAAACTTTTTTTCTTTATTATAGATTAAAAACCTGCTGTGACAAAGCTGTGCAAGTAATCTGTGGGTATCTCTTACATCAGTGCACTTGTACTATAGGTAGAAAAAGGATCATATCCATAGAACTGGGCTTCCAATAAGTGAGACACTGTATTTGCTGACGTGGAAGCGAATGTTTTGTAACATCTGGTGGGAGGAAGATGCCAAGTATAAAGACTCACTTCTCTTCTTAGTGCTGTTGTTTTAATTTATAGATAGTTAAAACAGCATGGGACAGCTTAAAGCAAATTAATTCTGTATACATTAGTAAATCTTATTAAGGCCACAATTTTACTGAAGAAATTAACTTCACATTTGTGACTACTCTCACTACAGTTAAAGCCAGAGTCCTACAACTTTGCTTTTGTTGAACAATGTGAGTTTCAGGATAAGTACATTATTTAGGTGATTCCAGGAACCAAATCCATTTTTTCCTTCCCCTGCCCACACAGGTCAACTCAAATGCAGTCCCTTTAGCATTAAACTCCATCAACTCACTGACAGGACAGACCCAAAGGCAATGTGTGACCCATAGAAAGACAGGAACACAAGAAAAGCCTTTCTTAAACTCTCAAAGACATTAGAGCATTAATGTTTTAATGTGGGTCATCAGAATGTTTTAACTCTGGTTAATGCTTAGAAATCTGAGCAGAGAATTTTTGTTTTTTATACATGCATATATGTAAATGTATATTTGAAATACTGTTGCTGCTAAACTAGAAGTACTTTTTGAGTTCCTCAATTTTCTTTATGTTGCATTATGTAGTAAGTGAATTAATGAGAAGTAATAAGTGGTGAATAAGCTTTAGTTATTTTCTGGTAGATACTGCATTACTATTTTTAGCCAGACACTATCTAGATTGTGATTGTTTGACTTCTAGTGGTAGATGCTTCAAATCTTACAATTCTTGGCTTGTATAAAAGCATATTTGTTTATGAGTAGCTGCATTTGCTTGAAACTTATTTCAGGGGAAAAAATGAATTGCCTTTATCAATTATAAAAATTTTATGAAATGAAGAGTCAGAACTATTCTTGATTAGGCACTCTGTAATGGAATGTCCTATTTTCAACATGTAAAGCAGTTCCATATCTCAGTTAAATGCCCAGTTATACGAAGACAAATATTCAGCAACATAAAATGTTCTAGAAGTCTGAGTAGTAAGAATTGCACCTGTTTCTGGAGAGAATTGCTGCCATATTTTTTGTGTTAATCTGTGGACTGACTCTGAAAACGAACATCAGGCTGGCATAGTTATTTGTTTTGGTTTCAAAACCAACACAATTTGTTATAAAGATAAATCCCTTTAAACTGAGACACGAATCTTGAAATGCAGAGGGGGAATGATTTTGATGTTGAAAATCTTTATAAGAAAATACATAATTTTCTGGGAGTTTTCAGAAGGAGAAATCCAGAACAACAGCTTTGTGTCACCAGGATCGTTGTGAACTTCTCCAGGCTCTTTATGGGACTTCCTTGTCTGAGGTGGAGCATTTAGAGTTCCTGAGCTGCTGACTGAATCCTTTACCCCATCTCCATTAGCACAAAAGGAGGGCTATTGACTTCTCTGTGCTTAACAGTTGTGAAAAGGAAGTTCTGAGAAAGCTAAAAATATTTGTGATTTGAAGTCATTATGTAGAGGACAACTGAAAGTCACCAGAAGAAAGCAGTGCCCTAACTTTCCTGTATTCCAAAATCAGAATTAATAGGAGGGTCATTAAGTGGTCATTGTAGGTACCTATAGAAAGGAGATGATCAGAGGAGGTACAGGAGAAGGTACAGGTACCCATTTGCTGGGAGAGGACTTTGCAAGAGGTTTGATAATGGCAGAGTTAATTTCACCTAAGTGAGATAATATAATTTTATCTTCTTCAGAAAATTAAGTGTAGTTTATCCAGTTTGATGACTCTCACTAGCTACATTTAGATAAGAATTTTGTGTGTTTAAGTTGTTTATTTGTTTCAATAATGCTAGCAATCTAATAAAGATAAGAATTTAGATGGAAGTCAGCAAACTTACCATTATGCAGCTGGCTCATTTCAAGCAGTGAGAATAAATTAAATGATAAAATGCACTTCTCTTGTTTGATTAAGAGACCAAAATTAGTCATTGTGGGAGAGAAATATTTCAAACTGTAAGAAAAAGCTTTCATTCTCTTTTCAAAGGAGATAGATGATGTACGTGTGTGGTGAATGGTCTAATATTTAGTTGCACTATTGCATTATCTTTATAAAAAGAGAGGACTAGAAAGGCCACACATTTCATAAAAAACACCAAAAATTGCTTGTAATGAAAGAAGCACAGTCTGCTTTTGGGAAAGGATATTACTTAGAATAACTGCACTGTTATACCAGGCAACAATTTATTTTAGTGCAATAAGATATTTGGAATTTCCCAACATTAGATGGGAGAATTTTCCACTCTGCTTTTGAATTCTGCATAGAACAAATTTCTCTTCATTACTCTTTATCTGTATGCACACGCAGTGAATGCTGAAGCCTGACTGTCAGAGATGAAGAGATTAGTCTGTGTCTGTTAAACAGAGAAGTCCTCTAAGTGCTTTTTATATTCTTGTGTCTTAAAAGCTCATTCTGCCCTTGTATATGTAATCTGAAGTGTGGTGTATCATCAAAAGAAAAGCTCCTGAGTTTGTGCATGCATGTGTAGTAATTGATTTTTTCCAAGGTACTTGCCTGGGTGCAGTATTGCATATTTTGAGGGCAAGATCAAATCATAAAATAGTGTTGAGGAATAGGCCAATGCAAATAACACAAGCACAGGTGGCAACTAGGTATGGAATGCAGAAATTTTAAACTAGTGCCCTTTCTGGGAAATCAAGGTATCTTTTGGTGATAGAAAGATCCGGGAAAACAATTGTGCCAGGAAAAAAAAGAAGACCAAAGTACTGGCTTTCATCTTAAAAGCAAGTGGTGTGGTGGCTATCAAGAGCGAAAGATTTACCTCAGCAGGGATTGTGGGCTTCTCAGCACCTTCCCAGAGTTTAGTTGCCTCCTATCTCTCTGGCAGTGTTACCCACTGTAAGCCATCCAGTGGGATTCATAATTGCAAACAGTAAAAATATTCCATAAAGATTTGACACTTTAGGAAAATGCAAACATTTGCACTGTGCAGATGACATATGAGATGAAATGGAGAGATGTGAGTTTCTTTAGCTTGGGAAAGAGATGACTGAAGAGACACCCATTTTGTGTTTCCTTCTCTGAATGAAGAAAACCCATTTTGTGTTTCCTTCTCTGAATGAAGCCAAGCTCTTGTAGGATGCCCAGAATGGATGTGCAATGTCCATCCTCATTGATATTAAAAACCCAACTGTCTGAAAGAGGGGAGAATTAGATTAGATTAGATATTAGAAATAAATTCTTTTCTGTGAGGGTGGTGAAACTCTGGAACAGGTTGCCCAGAGAAGTTGTGGATGTTCCATCCCTGGAAGTGTTCAAGGCGGGATGGAGCTTTGAGCAACCTGGTTTAGTGGGAGATGTCCCTGCCCATGGCAGTGGGGTTGAAACCAGGTGTCATTTGAGATCTCTTCTAACCCGAGCCATTTTGTGTTTCTATGACACCCTAGGAAAGCAAATCTAGCCTTGAAGTTAGCCCTGCTTTGACTAATGAGTGGACTCAATGGGCTTCTGGTCTCCTTTCCAACATAAAATGACTCTATCATTAAAAAAATGGAAAAGAAAGGGAAAAGAAACAAAAAAAGCAAGTTGAATTCTCCCTAAAAAGGGAATGCATTCATACCTACACCTCTTTGGGACAGGAATTCACTTTTCAATAACATTTGGAAAGCATCAGTAGCAGTGGGATTCCTGTCCTTGGCTGTGGCTCTTCTGAGCTATAGCAGTACAAAAGCCAAAAAAAGAAAGATGGTTCCTTCAGAATTAAAAATTAAGGAGGATAAAGTTTAGTAAATACCTAAACTGTAGGATATCTGATAATAAGAGCAGAGATTCCACTGAAGTCATGCCCTTAGAGGAGAAGGAGGCAGACCAACAAATGGAAAGATACTGCTTTTTCAGAGACATGGCCAATTGTGTGAAGAGTCTGTGGCTGTTGGGGACAGAGAACAAATGTGCTGACTGGACTGTGACAGGCAGTTTGGATGTCTTGTGATGTGATTTGACATCTTCTTTGTGATTTTGGTAGCATAGATGGCTTTGATCAAAGCATATGGCCCTCCCATGCATCTTTAAAGGCAGTGTGTGCCTTGTCCTGGTGAAAACTGGGTCACTTTTGGAGTAAGGGAATGCTCACTGTGGAAACAAAAGTACAGCCAAGTGTTATCCATCTCACCACCAAAGGAGTATCCTTGCCCGAGGAGAAGTGACAGATGGCTTACCATGCGTAGCCCTGTAATTCACAACCTGCTTTATGTGGACCTCCTGGCTCTGGCTTTCTTCTCCCCCTCATTTCCATTTCCATTCCCATTCCCACTCCCATCATCCCTTGGGCCTTTGCCATCACCCTCCCACTCTCTCCCCATTCCTGTATTGTTGCCCCTCTCCAGCAGCACTGGGGCTGCTCCTTTCCTGTGCTTTTCTTGTTGACAGAAGCTGAGCTGCAGGTCGAGGGGGGTGTCAGCTGCTGGGAGGTGATGGGGAAAACCCAGCAAGATGCTGCTGTGCTGCTCCTCTTTATTCACCTTCTCAATAGCATCACATATTTCAGCTGCTGGGGAATAATCCTGTTATGGTTTGATGTGTGGATGTTTTTCATCCCAAGCCTTTATTTTATTTTAAGTGAGCAGAGAGAGATGATGTTTAAAAAGTTTGCTTTCTTTACTCAGGGTGCTTCATAGCAACTTTCACCCAGCTCTTTGGCTGTGATTTATTTTGATTGCTGCAACTCTGTGCCTACCTGTGCATGGGAGCTGTCAGACTGTTGGTGTGCCCTCCAGAGGAGGGAATCAGGTTTGGATAAATACAGAATTCTCCTGAACCTGTATCCCAGCATCATTATATATACTTTTTTAAAGTTTAGTGAAACTTGATTAATTCCTACAGCATTTAGCTGGCTGCACTGGTGGTGAGAAGCAGTGAAGATGAAACAGCAGAGAAATGGATGGAGCATCTCTCCTAGAGTGACACGGAAAAGCAAGTGTGAGCTCTCTGTCTCTTGAATCTTCCCACCTAAAGGATGTATATCACAAAGGTCACACAAAGTTCAAACAGACATTTCCTCACTGAATTTCTTGAGGCCCAATCACATTCAGAAGTAAGCAATTCCCCCACTGAGTGCTTTTCACCTGCTTCTCTTAATTACTCCACTGGCTGTTAATGTGATTGTTGCTTATGGCTGCTTACAAATGACCTGGGTGGGTTGGTGTGTGTGTTTCTGGACAGGGATGTCAACATATTTGAATGGATGGAAATTCCACTGGGTTGGAAATTCTCTTGGTTCAGTGAAAAATGTGAAATTTGGAGGGAGTTCTTGCTCACTGCTATTTGCAGGATGTGAAAACCAGGGGTGCTGTGAAAGGACATGTGTCAGCCACAGAGGCTCTGGTTGTAAAATGGATTCGGGAGAAGGTGCAGCTTCACTTTTACTTTCTGCTCCCATTGTGGCACACACTAGGCAGAAAACTTTGGTCTTTTGAAAGCCTCCTGATTGCCTTTCTCCTTAAATAGCCCTGCATGGCAATAGGAATTGAGTGGCTCTGTTACACAGAGTGTGATCTGTGCAAATTTTCCTTAAGCAGCAAAATGTTTTAATTTTATAGACTTAAGGAATGCTGTAGTTAAAGACTTTCAAGTTTTGGGTCAGTCTTAAGATTTCTTGTTGAGAAGTAAAAAGGAGACTAAGCTTTGAACCAATACTCTGCACTGTTTGGGGTTCTTTTTTGCCTTGAATATAGGTAGATGTTGCCCAAAAGTTGCTCAACATATAGAAAGCTTTGTAAATCTTCCAATCAAATATTCTAGCAGCAGAGGCATAGAAACAAAACCAGATATGGAAATGGAAAATGTTGGTGGTGATTCAAAGGCAAAGACAGGCACAATATGAATGAGTGTGAGGAGTAAAAGTCTGCCAGAGTTTGTATTGCTCTAGCTGCCAGATTTATGCATTATTTTGATTCTTAGACAAGATTTGTTGATCAGAGGAAACTGCTCAAGATGGGTAAAGTTTCTTAATAATTTAAATCAGGGTAAAACCCCATCTTACTAAAATGAAGCTAATCTTAAAAAAAAAAACAAGGCAACAACCCTGGCATGAGTAAATAAATTTACCTTCATCTATTTTTAACTTTTCAAGGAAGTGCTTTATTTTAGTTAATGATTAAGTTGAAACCTATTGCTATATCTAGAGAAGATAGCCTCTGTAGTATTTGTGAGGTTTTCAGTGGTGGGATGATTTCTTTGCTTGGCTAAATATGTGCATAAATCACAGATTTAGGGAATTTCCCTGGGTAAAATCTGGACTAACTTTGCAGTGGAGACATATTTAGTATGAAAAGTTTATTTCAGCTTTGCAGTGTGAGATGATCTACTAATTCTGATGGAGTGTTCAGAGAGGAAGTGGTACTTACTGAGGAGCAAGACTTGCTAAATTGGCTGAAATTACTTCTTTAAAATGTGTATGTAAAGGGAGGGAGAGAAGGAGGGAGTAACAAAGTATAGTAGAAAAGAACTGTGTTATGGACATGTTAAGTGAGGCAAAGCAGGATGGGGCAGGTCAGCCTGTGGTGTGAAGCAAAGGGCAAGCATTAAAAGGGAATACTTCTGGAGAGAAAGATGAGAAGGAGTCTTTGAAAGCAAGGAATTAGAGGCCACAGAGTGCTGGTGCTGTAGGAGTCATCACTTTCTGAATGCTTTTTACTGGAAAAGCAGCTTGCTTTTTTCTTTTTTTTTCAGGAAGATCATGTTTTTTTGATCAGTCGGTGAAAACACAAGATCAACTTAGGCAGGAAGCAGTGGGAAACCCTTATTGCATCCAGTTTGTGTAATTTATTCCTGTTGAAATTCTGGCAGCTAGATGTCATGAAGTAGTGACAGGCTGCTGAGAATCTGGGGTTTCTAGGGTGAAGGAGAAGCTGATATAATCGGAAAAATTTCAGGAAAAAATTGTAGAAGATTTCTTCTTGATTAAAAAGAAACCAAAATAACAAAACTAAAACCATCCCTTCAATCTTCCTCCCCCCAGAATTGTTTCAAATAGTTTGAAAAGGGCTGTGTTTCAGATTATGTATTTGTAATAGTAATTGGGGATTAGCAGCATTCAGTGGAGACAGAGTTCTACACCAGGGCTTGCAGTGTTTGACTATGTAAAATCACTAGCATCCTCTCCATAAAGAAAAATATGCTAAAATAGAACTGGTGATGTTTTTATGATGCTAAATAATGTTTTATTTTCAACTATATTTTCCATTAATGCCCCTAATACTTGTCATACCTATCACTGCTGTAATAATGTGCTTCCTGAGATACTTCTTTCTGCAACTTGGTCAGACAAAAATGGCAAGAGTATGTAAATGAAGGGACACAATATGTCTTTTTTTCAATGTTTTATCACAGATAGGTCCCTTGTAAAGTAATTTTAATTTCCTATTTAATTCTGAACTATAAAAGCATCTTTGTTTTTCAGGTTCAGTCATTTATTTTAACTAAAATAGTTCCAAGGTATTACATATTGTATCAGGTAACAACAATTAAAAAAAAATCATGTGGATTTAAGTTATGAATTCATAAATATATTTAAGTGTTAGTAAAAGTAAGAATTTCAGCTCTACTTCCTAATAACTCTTCAGTAGCTTAATTCTTCCACAGTTTATTTAAAGAGATTCTATACCAGAAACCATTTGTTGAAATATATGGCGTAAGAATCAGCATCCTTTTTGTACAGCAGGAAGGATTCATCTCCAGAAGTGTTTGCCAGGACTGTGCATGTGTTGAAATTTGTCACAGAAGAGATCAATAAGTGGGCACTGCTTGAAAAGTAAATCACCTGGGGAGAGCCAGAGAATTGTCCCTGTAGTGGAAGTATCTCCCTAGAAAGAGGTATCTGTCCCTGTTCATTAGAAAGGAAAATGAAGAGGGACGGAGGGAATGAGGAGGGTGGATTGACTAATATAAAGAATAACTGTGGGGGGTTAACTCTTCCTGTTTGTGCTGTCAGAACTCGTGCTTTGAGTTAATTGATGTCTTTGGGGACCCCAGAAGGAGGCAACAAATTGTCTCCTCATTGTACCAAATTCACTGACTCGACAAAGTGGCCTCTTCAAATGCAGAGGGAAAACATTAAATGGAGTTAAAAAATATATCCACATTTGTGTCAAATGCTCTTTATTAGGATCTGAGGAAATGTTGAGAGCAGTGAGAGAGAAAAACTGTTCATGTTATTCCAAGCAGTTATATAGGAATGCAGTAAAGAAAAGCAAAATAAACCCTGGCAGTAAACAAACAGTGAGACCCCCTACTCAAAGCCTATTTAAAAACAATAGGGCCTGTTCAATTAATTTTGGATAGAGATCTAAATGGGAAGGAGGAGGAAAACTTCTTACATCTCATGAATGAACCTGTAGAAATCCATGGAACAAGTCTTCTGAAAGAACAGATCCAAGCAACTTGACATTTTTTTCTCTTGCTACTATATTTTGTTAACACTGGGGAACGCAGATCAGAACCAAGGCAGGCAAAAAGGATTGGAAATCACATTTGCAAAATCTAGTGATCTATTGAAAGTAACAGATCATCAATTTTATCTGGATTTTCAAATAATTTAATTTTTAAAACAGTAGGTATTCACACCTCCTCTGCAGTTTGTGAGTGAGAAGCTACACATGCGACAAAACATTTTATAGCTGCTGGGCAGTAAAATTTCACTAGTCCTACACAAATTTAGTGTTTGGTGAAATACAGCCTGTGGAGAGTAGGAAATCCCAAAGTAACATGCAACTTAACAGTTGTAGAGCTGTGTTTTATAGCTGGCCTAATGAAGACTAATAAATGAAACTAATTCTTGGGTTTTGCAGATATGGGTGATATGAATTTCAGAAACTTGAATATCACAGAAAAAAACTTGTTATTCAGCAATAACTTCCTTAACAATGACTCTGCCAGTGTTTTTCTTGCACTCTTTCACCTCTCCAGTGTGCCTTTTCCAGCGTCTTCAGCATGTGAGGCCAGACCCTGATTGACAGCAGCTTCATTCACTACACAGCCCCTGGAGAAAGTTCATGTTGTGTGATAAGAAAAGAGGATGTAACTCTTACATAATTGTGCTTAAATCCTTCCAAGATGTTTATGGTCCAGCAGGTCTCTTGTAGCACCTCCAGTCTTTAAGTCTAGTTCATAATTCAGGTACATGATGTACATGTTCTAGTACCTACCAAGTTTTAAGTGTTTGATTTTTTGGTTTTAATTTTTTCATTTATTATGGGAAGCATATCAAAGCAAACAATGCTTTTGTGTGTGACTGCAGTAAGGTTTCTACATGGAAATTAATATTGCTAATTGCTTAATGAATAGCCAGCTACACTTTGCCTTAATGCTTTGTCCTTAGGTAAGAATTTCTAAAAGAAGTGGGAGGAGTACTTTCATTTTACATTTGAGAGCCTGAAACCTTCCTGAAAAACAGAGCAAACTGGATAGACTTGTTGTTTTTCCCGTAAGTATAAGAAGCAGTTATCCTGCATGGTTAGTGTGTTACTGGCACAGCCTGGCAATAAAACCTATCATAGAATCATAGAATAGTTTGGGTTGGAGGGGACCCTAAAGATCATCGAGTTCCAACCCCCCTGCCATAGGCAGGGACACCTCCCACTACAATCAGGCTGCTCAGTGCCTTGTCCA
>VZTY01030688.1:85705-111326 GCA_013400935.1 Turnix velox | reverse complement strand
TTGTTAGTGGGTATTTACAGGCTTTGTGTATGACAGTCACTTTTTCCATTGAACACTGTTTCCATTTTTCCCTGTTTAAAGTACTCCTGAAAGGAGCAAAACTGGCAGAATTTGCAATTTATCACCTGACAAGTTTGTCAGCATCAGAGATCTTATCTGTGCTACCTGACATGAATGTGAGAATATTATCCAGTGAGGACTGTGAACTCTGTTGAACTGATCTATCTCCTTTATCTCTTGTTGAATCCCAAACTCAACATGTCACCTACCGAGGAGGCAAAAGAAACTGAGTAGATGCTGATCTGGATTTGTTGTCTTCATTCTGAGCTAGCATATGAAGAAATGAATGAAGAAGAGTAACAAAAAAGGAGAAAAAAAATTAATCTGTCATGCATTAGTGCTTTTGGTGTACTCAGTATACTCTATTATGGCTAATACTTAGCTAGAATAGAAGTTGCACTTGTCCCAATATTTCACATTCACTTGAAAGCCTGTGGGGGCCATCAGGATGTTACTCATGGGCTTTTTATGAGGGGTATCATTCCTCTTCTGTTAATTGGGAAGAAACTAGAAAACACTGGTGGAAAATGAGGTGCTCACGAACTATTCAGAGCCAAGTGTAAATCTATGTAAAGGAAGGTCTGTTTTTTTTTTTTTCCTTGGCATTACTACTGTTTCTACTGCTTGTCTAATCTTCACCCATGCATGATATCTATCAAATTTTAAGAAAGAAAAGGAATAACATTTTAAAACCCCAAGACAATGTCTACCTATGAATCAAGCCAACTTCTGACCTCATAATGGAGGTCAGAATAGAGGTCCCTTGAAGTTAGCGATGCTATAAATGCACTTCCTCTCTACCTGAATTTATCTCATTTTGATATTGANGTTTTTTTTCCTTGGCATTACTACTGTTTCTACTGCTTGTCTAATCTTCACCCATGCATGATATCTATCAAATTTTAAGAAAGAAAAGGAATAACATTTTAAAACCCCAAGACAATGTCTACCTATGAATCAAGCCAACTTCTGACCTCATAATGGAGGTCAGAATAGAGGTCCCTTGAAGTTAGCGATGCTATAAATGCACTTCCTCTCTACCTGAATTTATCTCATTTTGATATTGAGGCACCTTTTCCTCTTCCCCAAAAAATGAATAATTTTCCGCCACTTGGAAGAGGGTCCCCTTACATGGTCGTTTACTTTGGAGATCTGGGTGAGTCTGACAAATGCAGTCAGCAGCAAATGTGTTCACATTTCACTACAAAGAAGATATGAACTCTTTGTACCTGACACTTTACACAATATGCTCCCTGGCTTTAAGAAAACATTATTTCATGTTCTTACTCTAATCAGCCTTGTCTGCCAGCTCAGAGAACAGAGAGGTTCATTGTTATATGCAGCTGTCATTTGTTCCATCTTCTTGCTCTTTCTGACTTCAATATCTTTGTGGTATTTAGTGAAAGTAATTTTCAGTTAGAAATCTTCTGCCCTTTCAGTAAGTGCAAGTATAGCACTTCATCAATGGCCAAAGAATTCCAAGCTATCTGGGATGTATCAGGACAGTTGATAAAACCTCACAGAGCAACCTATGATAGTACATCCCATCATAAATAAAAAAAAAAAAAAAGCAGAAAGGGCCTTTGTCAGTGTTTATCTGTAGCGCTTTTATTCTTTGCCCTTGATTTCCTCTTCAGAAAATTGATGCACCCTTAAATTGAAGCAGGAGGCTTGACAGGTGATGGTTAGTGTGATAACTGCTCAGATTTCATCAGCCAGTGTTTTTCTGGTGGTGCAATTGTAGGAACTTTCAGCTAGATTACCTGTCATCCACTACATCAGATAAAGGAGGGAGAGTTGAAAGATGCAGTTTTGCCACTGTACCTTATAGGAAATGAAAAGTGTGGGTGAGGTAACAGTAGCTGAAAAGAAGTACAATTATTTTCTAATCAGGCTATTCCGTCAAGAATGTCACTGCTGAAATTGGCAATCACTGGGCAGAATCCATTGTTAAATTTGCATTGTTAAATTCATAGGGAGTAAAATCCTGAAAGAAATAGTCAGTTTCCCTGTAGGTAGTAGCTCAAGCACTACTTTTGATTATCCATTTAATTCTTCTGTATATTGAAAGCAAGGTACAATCTATAGTTAGACACAAAAATTGTTCCTATTTTGAGTATATTTCAATATTCTCATTCCATTCTACTTATTCTGATGTTAGGGTTTTTTTAAAAAAAATTTCTGATAGCTCCATTACTTTGTAAAAAGTTTTACTTATTTGTTTATCCAGAAAACTTTCTATATTTAAAAATCAATGCATTCTGTCAGAACCAAATACGACACATATGTACTTTTGCCTGTGCTTCTTTATTGTGAATAAAACTGGACAGTTTTTTTACCACTTTTAATCCTTATATGCACAAAGATAACCTGAGTTCAGTTTAACTTAGTTACACTTTATAAATTTCAATTTTAAATTTCTATACTGACTTAATTTTGTGCTTTAGCAATTACTTTCCAGTAGTGAATTTCCTAAATATAGACTAACTTAAATGTTCTTCACATTAGCTGTTCTTTGATTTATCTTAGTTTTCATCACTACTCTTTTATTCTAGGTAGCTGAGGTCCATTGTGAGTTTTCTTGAAAATGATGACATGAGCAGACACTAAAAAAGGACAAAATTAAAATATAACCACTGGTTTGTTAAATATCACTGTTCCCCATATTGTGGTTGAAGGTCTGATGGTAATTCCATTAGAAATGTTGATTTTTCTAAGGCTTATGCAGTGTAGCTATGGAAATTCTCTCTGGGCTGAGACATGGCAGCTCAAAGTTCAGCATGTAACTGCAGCTTTTTGTTGCCATTGTTTTACCAAATATTCTCAATTAGTTATAAGTAGAAAGTAATTTTGGAATGTACAGAAGTTTATAGTGCAAAACTATTTTATTTGTGCCCTTTTTCATAATACTTTCATGCTCTACAATGGTTCTGAGAGAGATGCATTTTGCTTTCTTCTTTGTAAATGAGATCAAATAGATTGGCAGAAAGCATCAGTAAGAAGTAGTGTTTTCCTCAGGTTCTTTGCTTTTCTTACTGTTTTAATCTCTAAATTATTTCTGGAAAGGAATGTTGACCCAATCCAATGCCCTCCATGCTGGGAAACACAAAAAATATTATTCATAGAGTGTGGTATTTTTTGTCTGTCCAGACCTAAAATCTAGACATTTTAATTTTCAAAGTAATGGATGAAGAGCCACTGCTTCTTTTTATGTAATGATAAAGGAACTTTCTGGTAATTTCTCTTATTTCTGGCTATTGCAGAAACCTTCTAATGCAATCCCTTTCCAAGCATATTCAGGCTCAGGAGTTGGTCCATATCCAGCAAGGCAATTCTTGTGAAGTGATAACAGCAGCCTTGATTTCAGGCTTGTACCCTTACAGAATGATGACAAAAACTAGGGGATGGCTCAAAAAAACACAGGAGAAAAGTTAAAGGCATTGAAAGTCTCCTTGAAAGGGATGGAGAAGGAGATTCCTAGAATCAATTTTGTCACATCCACGAGTTTCTACATGAGGAAAAGAATTTTGATAATGGGATGCCATAAATAATTTCATAACAAGTTTTTATGAAGAGGATTCATGCCACCCACCAATCAGTTGTGGTGACTGGTGGATCACTGTCCCACACTGCCTACCTGGCCTCTCAACCTGAAGGTGCCAATCCCCTAGCAGAAGCAAAAGAGCAGAGATCTCTCCTCACAGCTTGCACTGATAGGTGAGCTAACATAGCATCACTTCACACTGATAACCTCTGGATGTTGGTGGTCCCTGGGAAGCAAAATGTGACTTTTCTGTCCTCTTGTGCTCCCAACATGATGGCTCCTGTCAGAAGGGTGGGAGAGTCCACCAGGGATGGTGGCCTCCAGCAGCAGGGTGGGAGGGTTTGCTTCTGGCAACTACCACTGGCACAGACAATGCTGCAGGTGGACCTACTCAGCTACTGCACAACATCTGAGAGGAACCATAAATGAAAGCCCACCAACAAATTTGTATTGTATAAAAGGTGCCCCATTTTTAATGGCAGTAACTGGCAGGTAATTTTTTTCCATCAGGCCTTGTGTTGAGCTCTCCAATTGTGGAAGATCAAAAATTTATATAAAAAAACAAACAAACAATTTTAAAAAAGAAAAATAATTTATTTTAACAAATAAAAAAAATGCAGCTAAACCTAAGACAAGATGTAGCCTATAAATTTACTGTGTGTGCAGAGTGTAGGAAAATATACAAGATGTTCTCTTTAATTTCTCTGAGGTTTTGTTCCATGACAAAACAGGGATGGCTCTTGTGGCCATGTTGCCCTTGCTTAGTTATAAATAAGGAGAGATCATTCTTTTTCCACACATGTAGTATTTTTTTAGACCAAATGTAGTCATAAGTAAATTTGTGGTAATTCTTAGTAGTTGTTCCTTATCAAGTGAATTGTTTTGTTAATCATTGCTGTTGGTTTCTCAACATCTCAAAAGCTATGTAGTAGACTTAGGCTGGATATAAGAAAGAAGTTATTTACTGTGAGGGTGGTGAGACACTGGAACAGGTTGCCCAGATAAGTTGTGGATGGTGTTTAAGCTCTGGAGATGTTTAAGGCCAGGCTGGATGAGGAATTGAGCAACTTGGTCTAATGGGAGGTGTCCATGCTCATGGCAGAGGGGCTGGAACAAGATGATCTTTAAGGTCCCTTCCAACCCAAACCATTCTATGATTCTATAATCAGGTATAGCAGTTGTCATACCAGGCAGTGAGCCACGTCTTTCCAATACTTCAAAAGTTGAGAGTAATTTTGCATTTATTTTGAAAAATACTAGTATTTTGGTGAGTTTACTTGCTGGTCAGATCATTTGTGCGTTAGATGAGCACATCCTAAGAAAATTGTATCAAAATAAGAATATTGCCTAATTTTTATTTTGTGCTGAAACCTCTTTTGAGCTTTCTGAAAAGGTAAGGGCACAATAAAAATGCATGTTAATCATGGAGAGGGATAAATTCATATACATTAATTTCCATATATCAATATTAATATTAATTGCAGGACTAAGAAGTAATCTAGAAGCAGGTTGAACCAGGCTGAGGATTCTTTGCTTTTCTACCAGTGAAATGAGGGAGCACCAACTGAGCAGCTTGATACTCTGCAGTATGTACAGCTTTCCATAGGAGGAGTTTAGCTACCAGAGGGTAATGTCATCTAAGAGAAGGCTGTATAGCTGACACATGTGCTAGGCAGGATTTGAAAAGGCTTGAAGTCTTTTAAAATGAGATTTAAAAAATCCAACAGAGAATAAGTGAAAACCACTAGTCTAAGAAGATAGTAGAGATCCATGAGTTGCTGCTCACGGCATCTGTTAAGCAGACCATGTGAGACTGTTCAAGCAAGATGCAGATTCAATTGTGGGCAACCAATTTTGCCTTTTGACACCTCTTCCTCCTTTTAAATTTAGCCACAGAATGTACTATTCATTTACTCCATGTAATGCTTTTTGTTTCTTCTCATTATTATTATTAATGAATATTTAGTGTTAAAGCAATACCACAAAGTACTCCTGTGGCAACACATCAAGCTGCTTGTTTAAAATGCCTAACACTAAGTGCAGAAAAAGACTCAAATGATAAATAGATGTCAGGGAGAAAAGACCAGCTTGAGGTGAAGCTCTTGATCTGAGTTCATGGAGCAGGGCACTGACTGACTTAACTTTTCAACTCACAGTTTATTACTCTGACCACATCCCACCACAGTACCTTTCTGTGGATGAGGTCTCTACTGATTAACAATGTATAAAAAATAATTGGTTGAAATTACTTCTTTTTTTAATTTATTTTTCCTTGAGGAAATGACAGAGTCAGCTTTCAAATGAGGTATATGTGGTAGAAAAGGAGAGACTTTCTAGTTGTGGCAATAGGTCTTGTGAGATTAAAAAAATGCATGAACAGTTGTGACTAGAAAAAAAGATAAAACAATAGAAATATAATTGCTGGCAGGGCTGCAAATAAAGCAACTAATGTGGTGGATGGCATTAGAGCTGAGCTTTCACTGGAAGAAGAACACACTGGAATGCCTCCTGTTTTGCATCATACAGTGCAGCAGTATCTACTTATATATGCCATTAATTTATACAAGCTTTTTACCCTAGCCCACCCCTTCCCCCCTGAAAGCAAATATTAGAATAAGCCATCTACTCACCCTATGAATAAATTGAGAAGTGACTGAAATGGTTAGGCTTGATCTGCAGCCATATTCCACTGGAAGGTCTATTGGCTTGCACAGGTTCTCAGAGCACATTAACCACAGAATTCTCTTCCAAGCCAGATATTCATAGCTTGCATTTCTGTGCCTCATATTTTGCACTATTTTGGTCTTAAAATTTGGTGTCATTAGGCAGAATTGAGTAGCTGTGTGTGTTTTACACTCATGCAAATAGAAAATACCAAACAACTGCAAGCTCATTCATGATGGAGGATGCAGTCCGTGGAGAGAACACAAATAGTCCTGCACTTACACTCTATTTGAAATGTTAGTATTTAAAAACAAGGTCCATTTGTGTGTTTTCTATTCTGAAAAAAAATATAAATCTGATGATGTTAACTATTTTTCTCCACCAGATTGTTCATGGGACAATGTTTTTCAGGGTTTGCTCAATAGAAAGAAAATCAAATGCACTCAGTGTATGAAGCAGGGATTCAGTAAGTAACAAAGAAATTGCCTAAAAAAAATATGGGGCATACCATGAAATTTTGGATTTGAAAACTGGCTGTTGGCTGTTAGATTCTCACCTACATCCAGCTTGAACTTTTTATTCATTAATGTGATGTTGTCAGTCATATACTGACTGACTGTACATGGTGTTGTGTATAAAAACTTACTCAGTTATGCCCAATTCCACATATTCTACAAGATCAGAGCTAAAGACTGAGGCATCTGAAATGGATCTATAGTCAGATATTATTATTTGCTTAAATGCTGATGAATTTCAACTTGACACCATTCATTTCCTGCATTCCCCAAACTAAGTTCAAATCTCTTTGAAGATGTCAGGTTACATATAAGAAAATTAACTGCTGTCAAAATTCCATTTTAAGCCTTTTCTTATTTGAAATAATTACAAAATAGTTTTTACTGGAGGCTAGCAGCACTCCCTGCCTGCTGACATTCTGAGGGGTAATTGACTAGTTGTAGTCAAGTCTTTATTAGTTATTTACCAACAATTATACACATATATTTTCTATATAGAAAGCTACCTTTTGTGTATCAGATTTTTAGATAGTGGTATTATTAACTACACTGGTGGCCTGATTAGAACTTTGTGCCTGTAAAGCTGATGTCTAAATTTGGAGTCTTGTTTAAAAATAGATGGAAATGAGAAGCTAAGATGTCCATATTTCTCTGTATATGAGACTGACTCCTTTCATGGAAGGAAGAGCATTCCCCTGCTGTTTAGTATAGGAGAAGCTCATCTCACAGATCCTGTTTGGAACCCCTTTTTACAGTATTTATTGATTTTGTAGATATGTTTGTATAAATATATATTTATATTTTTACTAGAAATTCAGTCAATTAGTAGAAAGACACATATCCATTACTTCCTGAGTCTGCTGAGGGTAGTGCATTATTAGCTTGATAAAGGACAACAGGAGAGCTGAGGGTTTGGTTGGTTGGTTAGTTGATTTTGTGTTATTTCTAGCAGGGCTATGTTTGTTGTGAACAATGAGAGGGTTTTGCTGGATAGTTCTTGATTTATTTGTTTATAAATTCATTTTGTTGATGTTTTATTAATAAATTGATATTTCAGGGCCCAAATTATTTCATTTTGACATTCTGAGTCTGTGCAGATTCTGTGAAGGAAGGGCAAAGTGTGTAATAGCTTGTATTATCCTGTAGAAGCTTGTATTAACCACATCAGTTTGTGCCCACAGCAATAATTTTGCCTGAGGAAACTGTGCAATCATTGAACAGATTTTACATGTGATTTTTGCACTCAAGTGCATCCATTGCCACATTGAACTCCTAAACATCCTTTGGACAAAACTTTTTGCACCATTCCCAAAACAGGGATTGACAAGACAGGTTGTAACTGGCTCCAGAGTTTAGCAAAACTGCACATAAATTGGATCCTGTAGTATCCACTAGTATCCTGTGTGTCCCATTTAGGCAGGAAAATAGTGGAGTTTGGTTGTGGATATGTTGCTGCTTTGTCTACAGAGCCACTACTGCTTGGGAAAGCATTACAGGACTTGAGCATGTCTCTGCTATACATGGAAACAGCTTTCCCTTTTCCAGGCTGAATGTGTTTTGCAGGGTGTCCCTGTCCCCACATACTTCTCAGTGCTTCTGATAGAGGTTGTGGGTCCAGCTTGGGTGTCTCTGTACCCAAGCAGTAGACACCCAAAGTATATGATGGGAAACAACAGATGGCTACAAACAGATGGGAGAACCTAAGTGACAATTAGATGCTATTGATCAGTATGATGACTGTTCTCACAGAGCTGTGATGTTTTAAGAGGGTTTTGTCATATCTGCTTTAAGTCTGGTTCAGACTTTCACTGCTTCTTTTTGGCTTCACCTCCAGGGTGAAGATGGAAGGAGGAATTAGTTGTATTTTGGCCTGAGTGCAGAGAGCAGCACATATGTTTTTCATCATGAGATGGAACCACCCATAGTATGCAGCCCCAGTCATGGCTGTGTAGGTAAAAATGAGCTGGCAAAAAAACATCAGCAAAACAGGGTGCTGTTTGGGAGTGAATCAAATGTTAGCAGCCAGAAAATCATTATTTTCACCCCATCCAATCTTCTGAAAAGCTGTGGGAAAAACAAATTCTGTTCCTGGTTTTCTGATGACAAGGTTACATTGCACACAGGCAGTTGACAAGACTGGGAAGAGCTCTGGGATGGAACCACAGACTCAGATATGTTGATGGTCTTGCTCTTCAGCAATGATCTCCTTTTCTCTGCTTCTCTTATTCATCACAGTGATGTTCTTGATAGCACTGAGTTTGTTTTTCTGCCTCTGGTGTTCATAAACCTCAATTATTTGTGGATTTCTATCTTCTTGATATCTTAGTCATCTCTTAGTGTACATAGACTTATTTTTTCCATGCAAACCAGACTTCCCAGTGTTCAGACAACTGTGTTGCTCTTCCACAGTTCCAAACTCACTATTTCATGATTTTTTTTTTTCTGCTAACATTCCTCTGTCCAGAACAGTATGAGACCCTGTCTGGTCATAGACCTCTAAATTCTTGCATGTGTGTATGTTTTTTGTTTTGTTTTGCTCTCTTTTCTTTTCCTTGCTTTTTGTTTCTTTTCTTTTGTTCCTACTCTTTTCTTTTTCTCTTTTCTTTCTCCTTTTCTTTCATTTTCTTTCATTTTCTTTTCTTTTCTTTTNTTTCCTTTCCTTTCCTTTCCTTTCCTTTCCTTTTCTTTCCAAGTCGTGTAATGAATAAAAGGAAGAACAAGACCACCCCCCCTCCCCTGACCACCTGCAGGTAGAAAAGAGAATCCATTATGTTCATATTATGATTGTGAAAAAGACTAAGCATTTCTTGCAATGGATGTCTGTTCACAGTCAGGTTTAGGACAGGGCAGCAGGTGGGTGTCAGGCATGGGCCAGCACAGACATTCCTCTCCCCTGTTCATCAGCCCTGTAGGAAACTCTGACTCCCTGCTCTTGAAGCCAATACACAAAACAGGCTCAGTTATCCTTTTTTTTCTTCTGCCATTTTGCATTGCCAATTAATGTCTGACTCTGTCATTGAATATTCATGCTTTGGATTGTTTTCCAACAAATGTGTTGGGAATTGTGTCTTTCCAGTCCAAACCTCATTTTGTTACAGTATTTTCCCCTATGCTTTTAATCTCTCAGGATGCCTTTGTATTATTTGTCTTTGTTCTTACTGGTACTTTCAGCTCCTCCTAAATTACTATTGTTAGCTTATTATGATAGAGAATTCATTAAGATCATTACTTCTTTCAGACTATGACTAAAGTTGTTGAGCAAGACAGAACTATTTTCTGTCTATGGGTAAATCCCCTCTCACCAATGCAACATACTGCCTTTTCCTCATAGTCACTTTCCAACTTGCCAAATTCTCCTCTTTTCCAAGATCATATAAATACAGTTTTAAACTCAAATGTTGTGAGATACAGCTTCAAGGCTCTAGTGAAACCCACAAGTGTTTTCTGCATTCTTTGTGTCCCACTGCCAGCACCTCCATCCAACAAACATGTCTGTGTTAGCTTGAAGATGAGGGGATCCTTCAAGTGAACAAAGCTAAACATACACTTGCAGGATTAAAACCTGATAATTTTCATCATTTTTTAAAAGAGATACAATCAGCCCAGGAAAAAGCACTCTCAATAATCCCGTGTCAAAGGTTTTATATCTTTTAGTTATCTAGTGATTATATTAAAATTTCTTGAAGTTGATCATGATTTTAGTTAGGTCAGATTTTTATTGTTCCAATCACTCCTCCCTGCTCCATCATTTCCTTATCATTTAGTCATCATTAACAACGAAATCATCAAGACTGTATTGAATAGTAAATTCTCATAATAACCAAGGACATGTGGTTTCTCTTAGCTGGTTTAAAAATTTCATCATTTCACAGCTAATTTCCTTTGAGCCCTTTTATGACTATTTGGATAAGTATTTCCCTTATTCTAAAATAGGAATTTTCCTTTTTAAAAGCTTTCTTTGCAATTATCTTACTGGATCATCATTCATTTGGAATCATTATTTTTATACTTGCTTAATTTCTGTCTCCACTGCTTGGAAAAGTTCTTCATATTGTGCTTGATTCTGTGGCCATTTCCTTTTCATTGAATATCCTGATTGACACTGGTATTACAGCACAGTTTCTACCTGCTTTATTTAAGGTTGCTTTTGTCTTGGGCTCTTAGGTATTTTACCATTTTTCCTTATAAAATTCATCTTAGATAATTTTTTTACCCTCTCTTTAGCTGAGAACTTGATATTGTCCAAATTCCTTACCCCAATTTCTGATTCCCCAAAATACTGCCTGCTTTCCAATGAAGACAAGAATGACATCATTCAGACCTAGTCCTGGAGAATCCAGGAAGGGACAGTTCTTTGCCACAGATTTCTTTCAAAGGGTCCAGACTGACCCTGTTTTATGTTGCCCACATGTGCTCCAACTTCCTCTGTTCTTACAAACACAGCACGTGCTCATGAGAGCAGAGCTCAGGCTTTGTTCCTTATGCTGTGTTTAATGAAAATGTGCTGGAAATATGGTGTGTTTTGTGAAAATACATATTTATTTCATCATTTCCATGTTTGTTACCTTTAGTACCATGTGCCCTTCCGTTCCAACTCATTATTGCAGTGCTAAGATGCTGTTATCACAAAGACGATCTACTCTTTTCAGTTCCATCCTCTGTTCCATACCATGAGGATTTGAAAGTTACACAGTATTTACTCAGAATTTTCTAGCTGTCTATAAAATGTTAGATCAATTGATTTTTCTCATGGATAAAAAAAATTGGAAATACCTCACAAAGACCAGAGTATCAAAAAAGCAACTGTGTTAGTCAGATGATGAAATTGCATCTTAATTTCAGACACAAAATTGATCTAGTTTCACCTATTTTCTTCTGGATCTCACATACTCTTTCCTTGGTTTCCTAAGTAATGATCTATATGAATCTGCATAAACTGTGGATACATTTAATCTGAATTTTCTGTCAAGTGACAGATCTTTCATGAACAGAAGGGACACTTCATCATTTTAGCACAGTATATGGTTTGTTTAGAATAAAATAAAATAAAATAATTTTCCTCTATAGCTCAAAGATAACATATTTCAGCTTTACTTGACAGTCAAAAGGTAGATCTATGTATTTTATTATTGATATAACTTGAGAGATACATGTAAAATCTTTTGTTTAAAGCACATTTAGAATTAAACAGGCCATATTTAAAGTAAATTATCTAAATAGATTTTGGAAAGAGAAAGGAGTCTGTTCATTTTAGCATACCTTCAGAAATATTTTACTTCTTGATGATGACAGCAGCTCTTACTGACAACTATTAATACATTATAAACACCCCATCAGAGTTATATAAAAACATGTCAGTTTTAAAGAGAACATCTTTGACAGCAAATTTTCTGATTGTGAAACAGCTGTGCCTCCAGTACAATGCATTAAGTAGTTTATTCCTTTTAGATAGTTAAATTGTGCATGAAATGTTGCTGGCGCAAGGGCTCCAAATCTGGCCTGATTAGCGAACATCTGTTACATTGGAAAAATTCATGTCTACCCTAATTAGCTGTCAGGCTGATGTACATCAGCCCTGATGGTGAGGGATCCTGTGCTGTTTAAGTCAAACAGGTTTCTCTCCTATCCCATCACCTGCCCTTTCAAATCTCTTCCTCTAGTGTGTTGCTGTAATTAGAGATTGTTGGAAATACAATAGAGCAGGTTATGGTCAGTTATAGTCCCATCTGTGCCATTTTTTTTGTTCCCACAAAACTTGCAAACTGACATAAAGCAGTCCTAGCAGTCAGGATAAGAGGTCTATACATTTATCTGATCCTAATCCACTCACTAAGTCAGTCGACTTTTCATTCTCTTGAAGCCAACACTTTGTGGGGATTGAAAGAAAATTGATAACGGGCAGAAAAAATTCTCTCTTATAAATTTATTTTTAAATAGGTGTATTTCAGGTTCAAGTATGAAATAGGGCAAGGAATTCAAGAAATAAAACAAAATCAGTCTTCCCTGCAGCTGACAACAGTCTAAAGTCTAGACAAGCAGTTGAGGATATTTTTACTGGAACAAGTAATACTGGATGCAGTAGAATCATAGAATGATTATAGAGTGGTTTGGGTTGGAAGGGACCTTAAAGATCATCTAGTTCCAACCACCCTGCCATGGGCAGGGAAATTATTTCTAAACCTCATATATATATATAAAATATTTAAATATCTGCATATTTAAATGTTCATGCTAAATGCCTATCCTTTAAATTGGTATTCTAAAACTTTTTGATACCTTTGAGGCATTTGTTAGTTTTTTTTTAACAATATATTATTTGACTTTGTA
Organism: Turnix velox; assembly: GCA_013400935.1. Classification (NCBI taxonomy): domain Eukaryota; kingdom Metazoa; phylum Chordata; class Aves; order Charadriiformes; family Turnicidae; genus Turnix; species Turnix velox. Next base: position 98,216 of record VZTY01030688.1, on the reverse strand, counting down.
TAGTTTAAGAGATCTATTAATGGTAGAAATATTTGTTAAGATTGTACAAAGTTTCTTTGTATTATACAGGTAACAGCTAAATACAGCACATCAGTTCCTCAGGTAGGGTGAATTTTTGTGACTCTATTAGTCCTATTCAATGAAAAGAAATCAGTGCTTTGATCACTATCTTTTCTTCATCTCCCAGCAGTAAGGACTAAAGCCAAACCAAGAAACTCAGATTTATTTAACTATTTTCTGTGGCTTCTTCAGTTCCCATATGCCAAAATATACTTTGGTTCTCTGCCAAAAGTCATGGTTTTCTTGATCCTAAAATGGCTTTAGGCTTGTACAAGCAAGGTATTAAAATGTATAATAGACTTATTAGTGGCACAGTAATTCAAGCTCATTCGTCTTATTTCAGATTAGCATCTAATCCTTTAATTTCAATTGTAAATTTGTGGACCGTTAGATGAGTGGCAACTGGTACCATGGGGATTCTTTTAAAAGACTATAAAAGGAATAATTTTCCAGGTTTAGGCTACTTCTTTATAGTATAGCCCTATACTGGGAGTTTAAAGGTGAAAATTGAAGAGTTTTATAATTTCTATCTTTCCTTCCCTTAAGAGACAGAATTGTGTCATCTCCTTTCCCTCCTGTATCTTTTGGAAAGAAAAGCAGGATTTTTGCTGGTTTCCAACAGAAGGATGACTGTGGAGATCTCCAAGGTGATTTTGCTGGTAGTACAGCCCCTGCTGAAGAGCTTCTGCAGTACCTCTTCCTCTCTCATCCTCCTTGGTTTGTTGGAGGGCTGGACTAGAGACCTGTGATGTGAGAATATCCTTCCCTCTTGACACCAGTCAACTTCACCTTATTTTGGCCTGTGACTATTGAGCCTACGACTGGTGAAGAATCCTGGGGCATTTGCAAAATCAGAGATGCTCACTCTTTGTGTCTCAGAACCATTTTTGGTCACTGTCAGTCAGACTTGCTGATCCCAGTTCCTTTCATTGCTATTCTCAGTTTACACAAAAAGAAAATGTTTTTTTCCTAGAACTCAGTAGCCAGAATGATTTGGAAAAACTGCTGTGAGTAAATTAAAGGCATAAATTCTATAATTTGAAATTTTTCATCCAGCTTTCTGGATGGTCACTAGGCTGACTAGCATGAACTATTGTACTATATACTCCTCAGTTTGTGTCAGTTTAAAATGGATTCCAGCTATTTGCTTCTTGCATTGTTTCAAATTTTGCTGCAGCAACTACTGAACTTTAAATTACTGCTGAACATCAACTTTCACATGAAATGGTGTCTGTAACAATGATTTTGATAGGAAGCTTCAAAGCATTACTGGGATGCAGTTAAAGTTGGTTGTGTTTCAAGTTTTGAATTTGTAGCTACAGGTAGAGGAATTGCTTTGCACAGGTTATGGTGAACATAGTATGTGGTGGAAAATACTACTTCTTCCAGCCAGCTGTGAACATTCTATATTTTTATATATATTTTTTGTATATTAAAAATATGTGCATTTGTGATAATATTTCTGCACCATTGACGTATGAGAATGGAGCACTCTGTAATTAAAAAGGAATGATCCAACTGATAGGTGTAATGTACATTAAACATGGTAATGTTTGTGTGCAGCCTGGGACACTGAAAGAGCAATCAAGGTGAAATTTATGTTCAGTTATCAACAACAGTTAGTATTTCCCAGTAGTGTTCCTTCATCTGACAGTAGCACTTTATTGTCCCTAGTTTTACAGTTTTGGCAGCAAGACATGTTGAAGGTTCACAAAGTTTTTGAAGCCAGGATGCTGAGGCAGGTGAAGGATGGGAAATGCTAAAAAAAAAGCAAGTCTGAGATAGTCCCATGTCACATTGATGCCATGTTGCATGGACAGGAGAATGGTAGGACAGAAGAATGTTCTAAAAAGCAAATAAATAGGAAAGGAAAAGACCAGAAACACAAATTAATAGAGAGGTGCTTTGTTTCCAAATTGAATTAGATTGGAATTAAGCTGTTTTAGAAGTTGTCCATGTAACTTTGCTAATAGATAGGCACTGAGGGGAGCCTGTGAAGGGAAAGTCCAGCTGAAAGGCTTTTGAAGTAGCAGCAGAATCCTGTGAGTAGTTAAAATATGTATTTGTTCTGTTGTCTTTATCTGCAGCTTATTGTTCTATGGAAATCAGTGGAACTGCATGTGATTTTAACTGCAATACTTAATATATTTTGCTTCCATCAAAATATTAGTCAAATTGTAGCCAAAATCTAGCAAATGGGACATTTCAAATGCATCAAAGGAAAATGAGTTATCTTTGATGTCTGCTCTTGCATTGTATTTAACCAGGCAGCTAATGCCATTCTGAAATGCATATAGCAGCCTCCTTACTCTTGATAGAGACAACAAAAGATTGTTAAACATTTTTCACTGGAGGTCTGGTGAAATGTTTTCTTCCTTATCAATTCCCTAGTGCTACCAGTCCTTAACAACTGACTGATGCTCGAGGCCAGCCATTTAAGTGACTGTAAGCTATGTTGTAGTTACAGATCTACTGCAGCTCAGTGTGCAGCATGGTAATGGTCTTGTCAACTGAATAGCAGTGCCCACAGTAATTCACTGCATCAGCCATTTCTGCCTGTAAAAAGGATAATTCCAGGACCTAAAACACTTGTTTTCTAGAGGCATAGGAGTATGAGCTGGGAAAAAAAAAGGCCCAACACAACAAAACAATAGTAAAAGTGTTCTGTTTCTCTGATTCTAACTGATTTTCAGAATGTCAAAGTCCTAGATGTCTGAACTTCCACAGACCAGAAGGTATTTTGGAGCAGACTGCAGAAGGTGATAACATTCCTCTTAATGAAATTTGAGGATCAAACATGTGACAAAGGAACTGCACTATTTCTGGGTTGTGATGTCAGAGAAAAAGGTTGTTACTTTCCTGTGTGATGTCAGAGAGAGGCATTTCTCCTTTATTTGGTGCTGCAGTTCACTAAAAAAGAATAAATTTTCAAATATACACCTTAAGTCAAATTTCCCTCACAGTCTGAAAAATTTATATCCGTGTTTTACATGGGAGACATTACAAGAGATTTTTCACATTTGTTGGGCTTACACTGATAGAGATGACCAATACCTGAGGGAGTACCTTTTGAGGTCCCCTTCCCAAGGTGATAAAACAAACCTTACTCACACCTGCATCATCAACAATGTTGAATGCTAAGGCATTTCAACATAAACCTTGGGTATAATTTATATTGAAAAAGAACATCAGCTTGGCTCCCATTTCTTGAAACGTGAAGTTTTTTTAGGACATCAAAACAAGAACATACTCAAGTGAAAAGCAATTGTTGGATGAGGAGTTGAAAAAAAATTAAATACAAGTTTTGGGTTGACATAATCCAGGTTAAATCTGAAAAAGAAAAATACTTACTTTTGTAAAATGAGAGCCTATTTTATCACTCAGAGAATGTCACATCAATTGTAAAGCCATCAGCCTCAAGGCTTGTTGGTGATTGCTTCATATTTACTGTTAGTCCAGCAATGGAGATGGTACTTTTACAGTCTTTGGACAGACTAGTGAGTGTGACATTTAAAGTGTTGATTTTTGCAGCACTTATGTTAATTGTTGTAATTTTCCTGATGAACCACCATTCTGGTTCCCTGATGCAGCCAAGATAGTTTTACATTTTCTATGCAGGCCTCTTTGCCATTTGGTCTGTGTAGTGTCAGCTTCGAGTGCTACTGAAAGCAGACAAAATTGCAAGCAAATTGCATCAGATTGCCAACATTGTGAAAAGGTAAATTGCTTGCAAATCTATTTAAACCACTGCCCTATTTTCATCAGCTTCAGTACTTGGTATTCATGATTGCTTAATTGGCGACCTTTCCTATTGTGTAGTGCTTTATGGTGTAATGGAAAGCGATCTTTACCAAACCAATTACCCTTTTTTTCTCAGCACTACATTATTGCTGTGATTGCAACTGCCAGTCCTTTGTAAATGAACTTTCTGATTTCAATGATGTTTTTAAAATGTAAGATAGAAAAAAGTGGCATTCATATTGTGTGATGTTCTATTTTGAAGCCTCTTTGTAGTCACCATTGTCTGGGAAAATGGACTGAAGGGTTACACAGTACCTACAAATATCCATGTAACTATTATTAATATTATCATAATGTCTCCCTTTGTACAGCAGCTCAATTAGGAAAGGATAGGAGAAATATTTTGTCACCCTGTCAAGTGCACAGGAAGTGCTTTTTGAGGCGTCTTTTTTTGACACATACATTATCTTCACTAATAATGTGAGATTCCTTTTTAAGATGTGGAAATAAATATACAAAATCTTAGTTGCTATGATAATTCAAATCCCTGTACATATACAAAATGTATATTTAGAGATTCTTAGCTTTTCTAGACATTCAGGCATAAAATATTTTGAAATACTGTGGGCAGTATAAGTAAAGGTAAATGTAAACACATCCTTCTGCTAGAACAAGGATGGCATCTATTTCCCTTGGAAATAGAGAAATAGAAGAAAAATATTATTCACAAGCAGCATATTATCAGGTATGTTTTCAGCAATAATAGGATGGGAATGTTTGAGCATATTCCTCTGCAGAAAATAAAAGGAAATTCCATTAAAATGACAATTCTCATTTATTTTTATAATGCAAGGTGCAAAAAAAAAACCCAAAACCAAAAAAGTACAAGATGCCAAGAGTTTAGTTTGTGTATTTATTTATGTGATTTAGGAAATTATATCATTACTCATAAGTGGCGACACAGAAAGGGCTCTACAAGTAATTTAGTCATTCCCTAATATGGTACCGTAAGTGCGAATGGATGCATCATTCTACCCCCTACAGTTAAGAATTCTGTGGCAAGGACAAAAAATTGAAAGGATTTATTTTACTCTTTGTCCTCTCTTTTTTTTCCACCAATTAAAAGAAAAGATCCTCTGACCAAGCTTCCTGAGGATTTTTAGTAGTTTTTGTGCAATGTAATGATTTATTTACGGCTGTACTTAAGTAAAGCAAAGTGCTTTTCTCTTGGCTTTTAAAAGAAATTTAGGAGACAAATAGCACTGAAATGTGCTGTGTGGCAGTGTGTTTGAAAATAGACAGAACTGAGGAAGAGAGATATGGAATTTTTCCTCTTATCATATTTATGTTGATAGTACATGCACATTATCAAGAACAGCTTGTTAGCCCTCAGCTTACCCTATGAGTGTTGTACAGGCACCCTATAGGAAGAATCATAGGATGGTTTGGGTTGGAAGTGTCCTAAAAGATCATCAAGTACCAACCCCCCTGCCATAGGCAGGGACACCTCCCACTACATCAGGCTGCTCAGTGCCTTGTGCAGCCTGGCCTTGAACACCTCCAGAGAGGGGACATCCACAACCTCTCTGGGCAACCTCTTCCAGTGTTTCACCCTCATAGTAAAGAATTTCTTTCTTATATCAACCTAAATCTACCCTCTTCCAATGTACATCTGTTATTCCTAGTCCTGCCATCACATATCCTATTAAAAAGTCCTACTCCACCTTTCTGTAAGCCCCCTTCAAGTATTGAAAAGCCACTATGAGATCCCCCCTGAAGCTTCTCCAGGCTGAACAACCCCAACTCCTTCATCCTGTCCTTATAAGGGAGTTGCTCTAGTCCTTTGATCATCTTCATGGCTCTCCTCTGGACCTGCTCCAACAGCTCAGTGATGGCATCACCTCAGAATGGTCTTCCCTTCTTCAAAAAGCAAGAGGATGATGTAGCAGCAGTGAATACATGGGGGATCAAACCTGGTGTTACTGACAGGCAAGAGTGAATTAGTAGCTGAAGAACACTGACACTGGTAGAGCCAAAAGGTGAGATGGGGAGTTTTAACTTAGTGTAGCAAGAACAGTGTAGCTGCAAAGATAGGTCAGGGTTTGAGATGGGACAATATAGGTGTGTTAAAGCATCAATATGATGTAAATATGGTGCCAAGGTTTGGAATGAAGGACAGAGAGGAACTCAAGTCTTAGGTTTTCAGAATGAGCTGAAGGGGTTTGAGAGGTGCTATGTGTGTATGGGGAATGAGAGAAAATTCAAGAAGTTTGCCACAGAGACCTTGGGTTGATTGTGAAGAAGTATCTGTGAGAGAGAAGAAGTTTCATGGCACAAAATGGACCCTATCTCCACAGGAGAATATTATAGGTAGTGTAAATTAAGTGAGAAGAGAAAAGGAAGTACTGTGTTAATCTTGTCTGTAGTTCCCTGTTAGTAATTAGTTCTTTGTTAAGTAATGCTCTTTAAGGCTCTGTTGTTGCATTGATTTCAGTGTTGGCTCTTTTGCCTTCAGTGCTATAATATCATGATACATGACCACACTGTTGTCCTCAATACACCTTTAAATGAGTAAGTTTATTGGTGAACTGCTAGTGACTTCTGCTCTGCTGCACTGATCTGTTTGCATAAGTTTATTAAAAATCCTACCAAGAAATAATTCTGGTTACTGAGTCTCACTTATTGTACATAAAGATTGCAAAGGAATTGCAAAATTAGGGGATGTAATTTTGCCACTAGTTTGAGAGCTACTGAGCTCCATGTGTAGGAGCAAAGACATGCATTCAGAGGGGAAATAAATACTACCATCTTTTTAGCTATTCTTAGCTAGGCTTATCTTGGCTTCTTAGCTATTCTTAGCTATTTTGTGGAGGAATGTTAGCAAGAAATGATGACTTTTTAATTGAAGGCTTAATGAGATCCACCTATTTTTAGAGAATCTATGTATGTATGGTTAGAACCTATGTATGTTCTGGTTTTCAAGGTGACTGACAATGTACAAGAATTTGGCAACATGAGCTCTGCAATGTTTCTGAGCTGAGCTTAGCAGAGACTGGCTTGGAAGGGTACCAGTCCTTACCCCTTTTTTCCCCCCAGAAGGTAAGTGGGCACATCAGTGAGGTCTGATCTGGGTGTGAATGACAGGAATCAAACATCTACTTGTCTTGGTAATTTTTCTATTGTCTAAATGCTGTTATTGTAGTCAGAGTAAGTATGCTAAGATCAGTCCTACAGAGAGTACAGAGAGTATGCTATTCTTATAAATCAATGCTATTTTTTACATGGATAAACTGTTCTTACCAATTATTTAATGCAAACAGAGGCTTTTTCAGAGCTTTGCTGATATAGAATCTGGATGAACTTTATTTTCCTATGTAAAACTTGATGTTTAACAAAGACAACCACTCTATAAATACTGCTGTGCCATCAGCAGCTGGGTAAAACTTTGGTTATTTAAAAAATTGGTGACCTTTGGGAAATCCATTCATCTGCAGGTTGAAGGCTGCTGCTAAGCATTGAGGCACTGCTTTGTAAGTCTCTAAGAATGTCAAAGCTCTTTAACATCCCTTGGAGTAAAAACAACACATAGATATAAAATCCCATTTGTACTAACTCACAATTCCCACAGCACTATGTAATCTCTCATGAACTTTATCAGTGTGACACGGCAGCAAATTCCATCACAAAATTTCCACCCGTTCTTCTAAATGAAAAGAGGGTGTTCCTCTGTGACAATATTCGATTTTATTCCCTCACATTTATGTCCTAGACTAAATTATAGTATTTTGTTTGCAATTTTTTTGTCATATCATGTTAGCCTAATCTACCACTAATATAATTTTAATACAGAAATGTTAGTACTCCTGCTTATGGGATGATACAGAACCTTATCACATTAGCCTGCTGTGACTTCTCCTTGTAGTATCAGTTACTACTCTATAATTACATTCCTACCTTATTTTCCATCTGATAGGCACCGGTATTGTCAACACTTCTGCATTTGAGATCCTACATAAACTCCATTTTATGAAGTTTTACAGCTGAAGAGATGGTGCTGATTAAGTTAGCAAACTTTAGTAGCATATTTGAAGGTAACAATGAATCTGGTATGCTACAGTGCAATAGCTGTACCTGAAAAGTTAACTTTTTTGTTTCTAAGTCAGCAAAAAAAAGAGAAAATATGCTTATTGTTAAACAAACCAAAGGAAAGCAAAAACCCAAAACAAAACAAAACTATGCTCCCATCAGCAATACTGGATTAACTGCACTTCCCCTGCTGATCTTTTTGTCCTGTCATGTTCAACTCCCCTATTCAATTAGATACCTGAAACTTGAAAAGGAAAGGCAAGGAAAAATACCTGTGTCTGTCTTAGTGGCTGCAGCAAGATGCTCTCTGGTGACTCTTCCTTTCATGGGAGGACCAGCCAACCTCTCATGGTCATTCTGGCCAAACTGATGATGAAAACTTTTCTTTCTCATTCTTTCTTTTCTTTTGCCTTGTTTAGGGGGAAATGTTATTCTTGACTTAACTAGAATGATAAGAAAGTTGATGTAGCAAATTGATGACATGATGACCTTTACAGCTATCTGGACCACTCATGTACTCTAATTCTCAGAGCCAGATGATTTCCCCTGTTTCATAGAATCATAGAATAGTTTGGGTTGGAAGGGACCTTAAAGATCATTGAGTTCCTCCCACTAGATCAGGCTGTCCAGGAAAGATTTCTATTTCAAAATCAGTGTGTTCTGTGATTAATTTTCCATCCACCTGTAAGATTGCTATTATTGTTGTATAATTCAGTTTTAGTATCACTAAATTAATCACCCAGACTCAGATTGTAGATATATTCCCCAGTTTTATAAACTAAATATTCACCCCAATATATAGTCCATTTCCAGAAAGATGATTGGACAAATTTTTGGTTGCTCATGATTTCAGAGGAGGAGGTTTACCTCAGGAAAGATTGCTTTGATGGGACATTCCCCTCCAAAATTTGTCAGGAGTCCAGTCTATTCCTGCTGTCAACAGGTATTGACATTACTATGTGTTAATCCATTTATTGACATTGAGAATTGTTTATCCATAATGATTTTTCTTTTCTAACTAACTTTCAGTATCATTCTTAGTGAAGGAAAGCTAAAGGCTTGTAGCATATTCAGTGTATTTCCGCAGAGCTCAATCAATGGTGAGTCCAGTAATACACTTCTAAATTCCTTTGTTTAGCTGTATTGTGGTTTTATAGATTGATTGTAGCTTTGCCTACATGTCACCTCAGCCTCTCAGAAAATGAGATTCATAATTTCAATGAATTTACACTAAATATAGCACAATCAATTAGACCACATTTCAGCAAAGAGATTGTAGGAGGTCAACAGACTGAAGTATAAAGCCATTTTTTAAGCATGGTGTAATTTCCTTTGGATAATTGTCTTGCCTTTTGAATTGTTAAGAAAGCATACTTGTTCTTCCTTTGGTCCTGGAAAAAAAACCCACTGGTTAGACAACACAAATTCCAGGGATTTAATGGGAATTCTGGTGCAATTTTATGTAATGCAATTAGTAAGCAATCTCAGAAGTGCTGGTGATTGGCATCCTCTCTTCTCACGTTGAGCAGTTGCTGCAGAGCATGGTGTGCTTCTGCCCACATCTTCTTTTTCCACTCTTTCAATATGCAGATTTCTTGATGGTCAAAAATTTCTCTGGGGAATTAGAAACCATGTCCTTCCAGCTTGTGACCTGATCTAGGTGTTACTGCTCTGGCAGGTGGATTGGATTAGATGATCTCTCAAGGTCCATTTCAGTTCCTGACAGTTTCTGTGATTCAAGCTGCCTAACATTCTACACATGCAGATCTGGGGAACATAGAATCATAGAATAGTTTGGGTTGGAAGGGACCTTGAAGATCATCGAGTTCCAACCCCCCTGCCATAGGCAGGGACACCTCCCACTACATCAGGCTGCTCAGTGCCTTGTCCAGCCTGGCCTTGAACATCTCCAGAGAGGGGGCATCCACAACCTCTCTGGGTAACCTCTTCCAGTGTTTCACCACCCTCATTGTAAAGAATTTCGGTCTTATGTCAAGTCTAAATTTACCCCCTTCCAATTTACATCCATTGTTTCTGGTCCTCCCACCTGATATCATATTAATGTATGAGTAGTGAAAAGACAGAGGGTCCTACCTGTATATGAGGAGATAGACTCTATTTCTTCTTTCACAAGTGCAGGAGATGCCAGCCCTGATGTTATGAGTACATTGAAAGGTAAATATTTTCACTGTGTGTTTTACATCTTGTAGCAGTAACTATTATTTTCTCTAGGATCTTATAATATTTAGCCACTGCAATGTGATTTAATTACATCTTTGTTATTCTTTAGGCACCAGCAGTTTAAAAATAAGAGAGAGGTATTATTGACTGTGAAGTTTTAGAAGGTTCATAGAATCATATCTTTTATTCTTAATGAAGTTGCATAGCATGCTCAACACTTTTCCATTAATGCATTTATGTGTATGTGATAATAGAAGGCTTTTTATTTTGGCAAATCATATCAGCTTGAAAAATACTTCAAAAATATAATTAAATGAAATAGGATCAAGTATAAAATTTTGTACAAATTTCCTAATTTTATATAAAGAGTGGAGAGTACAATAAATAATCTGGCTTACTAGGGAGACTAGGTTTAAACTTTCATAGAATGGTTTAGATTGGAAGGGAACTTAAAGATCATCTAGTTCCAACCCCCCTGCCATGGGTAGGGACATGTCCCACTAGATCAGATTGCTCGGATGCCTTTGGGAAAAATCAGAAAACCTGAAAAATTTGCTCAGTTTTCCCTATTATATAAAGACATCACTGTTCTCTATAAAATTTCTCTCTTTAGACCACTGTGGCTGCTGCTGTTTGGCTCCACTGCAAGGGAGAATGTTCATGAAGAATGTTATCTGCTGCTTAGGGGACTGTCAACACAAATGCAAATGATTATAAATTTTATAATTAGCTATGAAAGTGAACCTTTTGTTTTCAGAAGTGGATGATGTATGTTTTCATGGTTTCTTTTGCCATTACAAGTAGTGTGCCTGCATCTCAGAAACAGATTTAGGCTGTCCAGTGAGGCTGGAATCCAATGAATACAATTCTCTTACCTGATTCATACTGTGAATGTGCTGCCTCACTGGAGGCAGACCTTCTGTCATTCCTGAGACACCCTGCCTGGCTTTAACAAGAGATGAATTTGTTTGGGATCCTAAACTAAGGCTGGGATGAATTGCCTTCCAGCATCCAATGTTTCTCTCCACTGATTGCTGAGGGAGGTTAGATGGACAGCTGTGGAAAGTAATTCTTAGAATTCAGAAATCAACTACTGAATTGTCTGTTGTCCCACTAATAAGACCAGAAAAGAGCCAGAGACAAGACCTGAGCCTTCAGTAGGGACAAGAGACCTGAGCTGTGTGTATTTTACAGTGTCTTTAAAAAGTCCACCTCCCATATTTGTGAGCACTCAGCATTGTATCAAATAAGGTTTTTTCAAGAGACTTCAGATTATACTGGCAGCAGCACACATATCCCAGATTATTAGCTATGTTTGAAATTCTTAACCTAAAATTAGACCTAATTGGCAGAGTTATTCAGTAGTTATCCTCCATATTAAAAACCAGGCCTTGGCCATAGTCAGAACTTGGTCTCCTGGAAGGTTAAGCTAATTCAATCTCCTTTTGTATAAAGTAATCTATCAATTGGGACAAATGTCCAAGTTAGCATCTTCAAACAAAAATAGTGATATTAAACTGATTTAATTTAAAACTTGCTACTGTCCTAATTTTTGGATTGTACTGAATTCCTCTCAAGCTTATGCTGAGACTGGCCAGGTGCCTGGATAGCTTGAGACTGTCCCACAAAAGAAGAACTAGGGAGGTAAAAAAGGGAAGAAACAGGTGAAAGAGATACCTGCAGGGAAAATAAGTACAATATCCCTCACAGAAGATATCTTTCTAATTTCTTGAGGGTTGATCTGACTGTGTCAAACAATCAAAACTGAAGGAAAAGGGAGAAAAAAGTATAATAAATCAGTGCTCATCCTCCTGGTTTTTGAAACCATAGTAATTTACTGTCATATTACTTGAGGGCAAATCACACTGAGGTGTCATAAATAAACCATGTACCATTTGTTTTTCTACATGTTGTCATAATTCTGTGTTTCAGAGTTTGGATTGCAAATCACTTATCTTTTTGTCATTCTACTGGTTTGATATCAGCTTTGTTTCTTTATTCTTGATTCAAGAAGAGCCAAAAATGACATGGATCTAATTCCACCGACACAAAGAATTAAGACACAGGTAAAGGGCAGAATTCTCTGCTACAATGTGCATTTGCAAACCTTTGGCAACAGCTTCAGTTCTGCTGGCACAAATAAGATGAGTTTATATTTTTGCCTATTAGTTTTCAATCCAATCAAATATGTATAGGACCCTTAATGAAGTAGGAATGTAACAACACTAGTTCAAAGCCTTGTGGCTTTATGGATGTCACAGAAACAAAATAAACAAGATTCATGTTAACTTACTTAAATATTTTTTGTTTTGTTGGTTTTTTTTCAGAGACTGAAAATGGTTTCATGTGAAATATCTAGTGTAGATAAAACCCCATTCAAGTAAGAAACTTGTATGCTGGATTTTGGGACATTCTTTATCATAGAATCATAGAATAGTTTGGG